>JAEAOA010000548.1:600000-1035000 GCA_016746295.1 Potamilus streckersoni | reverse complement strand
GAACGGGTACTTGACTGCTTTTAGAGTTTGTGTTTAAGGATATATTTATTGCTGCATATAAATGATGGATTCTGAGCTCGGTGATGATGTTGCAGAATTTGCCGACTGGGCGATGGATCGACTGATTGGTGATGTTAACTTTGATAGTGCTTTTGTCCCCTTTGCTGACAAAAAACTGTGTAAGAGTGACGTTAACCAACCCCCGTATAGAGTGTAATAGAATCTTTAAAACGGCCGAATGAAAATTAACAGTTGAGACTACAATGATGTACTAATACCAACTGGAGGCCAGCTTAGCGTTGTAGCATTCACGCGTGAAAACAGTCAAAGAATACATAGCGAGGAATGAAAACACTCAGGGTTGTCTTTGCAATGAGAAAATATAGTTTATTAAAAAAAATCAAGCTCAACTACATTCCTCGTTGATTGTGTTACATCAGCATTGACTCAAGGAAGAAGTAAAAAAGTTCGACAGTTATTTAATAAGGATGCATTTGTTTGTGTGAGTTGGGGGGGGGGCGAAACGAGGAGGTCAGCCTATCGAGGAATTATACTTCACGATCACATTATTTTTTTATCAGATCTCTGATAGACCCTCAAACTTACCGATGTGAACCCCAACCCCCCAAAACATTGTAGCGGAATAAAATAGCTGCGATATGAAACCACCAATTACTCATAAAATACAGGCAGATCTATGTGTTTGTAGATGCTGTTTGCCGTGGTCTCTGGTCTCCTTTAAACGTTGTTGAATACAGTTTGGTAATTGTACTGAGACTTCATTGTGACGCCGCGAGAAGTTCTGAATAGATATGTATTCGCGCATGCAGCCGTAACGATATTGTTTTAGCACCAACACATACACCTCTTACTTGGATAATATTGCTCCAACAATTCAGATTGATGTGCCTAAACACTGTTGCTGTGGTTGCGATTCCCTACATGCTTTATACATGTATAATGCGACAAACTTGTACTAGTTATAGAGGCAGAATTTTACCTGTTTGTAAAGATTATTTGTTAAGTCAATTTACACATAAGAATGAGACTTGCTCTAGTTGTAAGAAAACAATCTTTATCAATAATATAGCTCTATTAAATACAGTTAATCTACATATATTTTAATGGAAATTATTATCAATATAGTTTAATGAAAATGAGTCCTAAGAAGAGTTAGTTTTAATACAATTTAGAGAGATTTCTCATTTCTCATTTGTACTAAAATTTCCCTCATAACAGAATTATAATAATGAAAAGTATAGGTTGGCGATATAACCATCGTTCCGGCGGTACGTACAACGGTACCTTTTCACTGTATCGTACGTCTGAAGTTTCCGTCAGTAAGGAATGTACAGATATGCCTGAGGAATCTTCTAACAACCTTAATGATATTAACAGTGTGTTGTCATTATTCGTAAAATAATAGTTAAAAAATAGTACCCCTTTTTACATAAATATTGTATTATGAGAAATTAGTCGTGTTTATTGTTTAAATCTCACGTGTCATGAATGCCAACCAACTTAGTGGCATGATAGAATTTATGAAAGATATTCGGACCTAATACAACTTTTGATAAAGATAAAATATCGTTACCCCCCCCGGTAAACCAACATGTAATGTTTGAATTATTTTACTAGCCTATATGAATATGTAAAGTATATGTAATCCTTTGTAAGATGGCGATTCATCCTACGATTTTAATTAATTTACTTGTTTCCTGTCAGATCCTTAAGTAATTTCTCAAGTCCACTAAATATGTTCTCGTTTGTTGAGTGTGATTTGTGTTTGATGACCTTCTGTGAAAAGTATCTTGAACGGGCGCTGCCATCCCACTCCAAAATTTACATGTCTATTATATCAATTACGTAGCTATAAAATTGCAGGCTTCTGTATCAACACTTCCCATTTTTATCAACAGGATCAACTATAATGCAAGCTTAATCATTTTACTTCGGTTACAACTTTATGCTTAAAACGAATACAAAATTAACATATACTTGCTAATTCATCTACTGTAAAATACTGGACGTTTAATTGCGGTTGGGGATGGGCGAGGCTGAGATTTTCTTTCGAGCTGAAATTTTATCTCAAGATAATCATATTTTTCAGTTATAATCATGGATAGATAGTTGTGATTATTTGCTATAAGTCAGAGCAAGATATTTTTCAGTTCTTGACAGACGGAAATTAAACAAAAAGTGTCAGGTCCCTGGCTAAGAACATTAAATTGATGGTATTTAGTATACTGTGTTATTGAATAGGGTCCGTACACATTAAATTGATGGTATTTAGTATACTGTGTTATTGAACAGGGTCCGTACACATTAAATTGATGGTATTTAGTATACTGTGTTATTGAACAGGGTCCGTACAGCATACACATAAAGATGATAAAGACACAAAGGTTGTGTAGTTTTGAATCATTTTCTAAAGGCAGCATGCCTATAAACAGTGTCCGAAAATTTTGAATCGTCTCCCAAAGTAAGCATGCCCATAAACAGCGTCCGAAAATTTTGAATCGTCTCCCAAAGTAAGCATGCCCATAAACAGTGTCCGAAAATTTTGAATCGTCTCTCAATGTAAGTATGCCCATAAACACTGTCCGAAAATTTTGAATCCTTTCCCAAAGGCAGCATTCCTATAAACACAGTGTCCGAAAATTTTGAATCGTCTCCCAAAGGCAGCATGCTCATAGCGATGATAAAAGTACAGAGTCACTAGTTTTGAATCATCACCCAAAGGCAGCATGTCCATGAACATGATAAAATACAGGTCCGTAGGTTTGAATAGTCTCCCTAAGCCAGCATCCCATAAGAGGATAGACACATGGATGTTAAAAGACATCGCTGTCAAAACTTCATGAACTAATAAATGTCTTGCAAATTCTACAAAAATTAAGTATTCTGATATCTAACTTTGAGCCAAAGATTAAGAAGCATTGATGAATGTTGCTTTGCAGGAAAATAAATTTTATATTTAAATTGCATTAATCTTGAATTTTAAGCAACTATGTATCGCATGTGGTAAAAGTATGAGAATATTGATAAATAGGTAGAGAATGAACGTATCTTGTCAGAGTGACTTTCTCGAATGCAAAACCTTGGCGTCCGAGCGACTGCTGAAACTGTAGCGTGCATGATTTGAAAGAACGCCAAATTTTATGTTCAACTAACTTTTTTCTACATAGTATTAATAACTTTAGAATCATTAGTTTGAAAGTGCGCAATGAAAATGTTTTATGTTTCCAAATGTTCAGAAACTGGAAGGAAGATATAATCGTTTAAAAAAAATATATTACTTTCGAAATAGTCAAAGGAATATTTGGAACCGGAAACGATGAACACCATTTTGCTAAGGAAGTCACAAAGATGTTTTAAAATAACTCATTTAACATAATGTGCGATTTCTTTACATAAAACCGCATTTATGACGGGAATATTGCCGTTTTATAGTCCGGCTTAAGATCCGAACTGTTGCAGATTTGTAATTTCACGAGAGGTTGGCGAAAATATTGCTGTTTTATTTTTGCGGTTAGTGTTCGAGTTCAATTAAACCCGTGACTTTACAACTTAGATCCTTCAAATGATTGAAGATTTTTGTATTTGTTTTGTTGATTCACAAACTAGACGCTACCTCCCCACAAAATCAAGTTTTAATACCATGTTTTGCACATATTGCCTATAACGTACAGCTTACGGTTGATCCGTTTGAGGCAAAGTACCTTATAGTATTACAAATAGATCGGGTTACTAAAGCAATAAAACCATCATCAAAACTTATAAAACGGTACAATTCAATAACTTCCGTTTATAGGAGATTTATTGCTTGATTTAATTCACGGACTGGCCATTTAGTTTATATTATGCGATTTAACGTCTAACTTTATATTTCTAACTTCCTTGCATATAAATTTATGCTATTTTGCACGTTTGATCTCTTAGACATAATGACAAATTTGTTTTCCATGCCAAATTGGTAGCATGCATTAACATATCCTTTAAACAAAGCTCTACGAAAAAGGGTAGCTTCCCTGTTAAATATCTGAAAAAATAATTGTAAGAGGTACATTCCTTCAGTTCATGCATTACAACGCAGCGTACAAGGCTGCGTCTTACATTTCTTTTTCCTTTACAAGGTTTTAAAGTTCTTTTTTCTTTAACAGTCTTCTTGTTAAAAGAGGATTTTGCTGTTTAGACAAATCCACTCGTACTAGGACATGTTGAATAATGGAACAAGTGCAGATAGTATTTTTAAATATAAAACTCTTCTTAAGAAAACACTAGCAGACACATTACCATAGTTTCGTGATTCTACACCATTGATGGCGGGACATAACTTAACTTGGTAACATAATGGCAGTATGATTGTTTTTGGCCAGATATGATTCAGCTAAAATATTTGAAAGTCCATACGCAAATATAGGACGTAGCTTGTAAGATTAGGGTTCGAAACATCACGCATTAATAGTTTGCATGGGAAAGATACGGCATTACAGGACTCATTCTACTAATTATGTGGAAAAATGGGATAAATTGAGTATATATGGATGAGGCTGGCTATGATTGGTTGATAGTGAAAGCAAAATTGTTATAATGGAAAGAATCTTTTGAGAGTTTATCCTAGTTGTAAGTGTAAAATTCAGAGGATGTTTTATTGCTGTAATTTCAGTTCTTTTACAAAATGGAGTATCAAATATTTATTACTGAAATTAGCAAATGACTCTTTGGTGCAGAATTTATAACACAGGTTTCAAACACATGTAGATCCAGACAAAAATGCCGCGGCCCATATTGTTTTCTCTACATAGAATCAGGAACATGTCTATAGTGATAAATATAGATTTAATAATGATTATACATAAGTATAAAAAGTTGTCTAATTTGTAATATCATGCAGTTTGTATACGTTTCCGATATGAGCTGAATCAGTACCGCGAGTCCATCAGGCGTAGATATAATCTGAACAAGAAAAAGAATTAACTTAAGATGGCGTAGCTAGATTCTCCGCAGAACAAATGTCCCAACTGTTATGCGAGGCCTGCATTTTAAGGGGAACTAGTACTGATCGACGGATGCTAATGTTCCTTCTAATGGAAGGTAAGACAAATAATTGCTGTTAACTACTATCTTTTAGTATGGTAGAACATATGAGTGTTTCTGCATCACAGCTTTCTGTATGCGAAACACGATCTACTGCAATTAAAACGAATAATAGTTTGCTTGACCGACGCTTTAATAGCGGAGAATCGCTATGGATTCGGCAAGGCTATGGCAGCAATGATACAAAAAAATCTGAAAAATTAAAATTTGCCAAATTTCTGATCACATACCCACCAAGTTTTAAATGCAAAATAAATTCAGTAGAACAGTTTACCTTCTGAATGATTAAAATCTATTTGATCTCAGAGCTTAAAGGAAATGTACAAAAGTATAAAATAAAATAATGATACCAAAAAAAGATAAATGGAAGGAAATTCATCAAGACTATCGTTTCGATACGAATGACATCCCCAACAAGTTTACATCACTTTCATAACTATTATCTTACATTTTAAATTATTCAAAGTTTTTTTTAACCACATAAATTTGGAATGAGTTTGCCTGGCAATTTTGAAATTTCATTACTGATATATATTTACTTATTTTGTGCTCTTGTATAAAATTAATGATATCGACCTCAGTTACTTAAAATTTGTTAAATATCAGTCCGCCTTAAGTTTTATAAATCAAACATTGAAACTGGTATGATGTCTTGCAAGTTCAAAAGACCTTTCTTGCCCTTAATTGCATGCATATCCCAAGCGATCAAAGATTGCCTTTGACAATGCTCAAAGCGTTCTTGCAAATATTGTTATAAGAAATATAGGTGTTTTATTATTTGCAAAAGATGTGAGTGCACTGATTTAATCTTATTAGATATTTCAATAAAATCTTTGGAAAAATGAGAGGCAAAAGATGAATTTTTAAACTGCATAGAAATATACACCAAATCAGATGGAAATCACTTTGCAAAAGTTGTGTGCATGATACACGAATAAAATTTCCATTCATAAACTTGCAGTACATTTAACAATGCATTGATACTAACTGAAGTTAATAATTTGCTTCGTTTAACCATTGTGATACTTAAAAATTTAAATCCAAGGTTAGCAAATGAAAACTTTTCACTTACATTATATGTCACTATCCATCATAAAATTATTTCGTGAAAAATAATTGGGGTGACATTTAGAGTTTCTTTTGATACTGATATTGCCCTTTAAAGGAATGGGAGAACATAACAATTATGCTTTCCAACAGGAAACTCTTGCAGCTAACCTCAACCTGTCACCTATGAAAGCACAACTGTGTATAGCCTTTGGCCAAAGCCGAGTCTTTTATCCTACTGTTCAACCGACGACTGGGCACCTCATTTACATATCTATGATATATGGCTGCATTCTTTTGAGTTTCCTATTCCTATATAATGACACTGGCTGGATCGAATGTGACATTTTTATATTTTGTTGTTTGTTGGTTTTTTTTGGTGGTTAAAAAACGAGGTAAAATCAAGAGCAGGCAGGAAGAAAGTGGCAGATTCCAAATTGTGATGGCATCTACATTAGAGAAAGTGGGAAAAACCAACCGCGGAGCCTGTTTTCCCATCATCAGCATACTAGAGGTGTTATGAAATCCTCTTTTTGATTAAGTTTTGAAAGGGCGATGAAAGGAGTAAAACCAGATCCTCAATGGTGAGCGATTTGCTCACGTAAATATACCATTGCTTTTCTCGCGCATCCGCATTATATTACCAGTCTAATATTTAAAATACCACAACCCATTAGCGTGAGTACAAAAAACTTTCAACGTGCATATTTATATATTAACTAAAATGATGTAATATTTTGAATGCAGTTCATTTGTCAGTCGAGAAGGGCAAAAACTCTTCAAAAAAGTAGGGCGCAAATAGATTTGCCCCTATGTGCAGCCTCAAATGATAATCACAGCAAATACCAGGTTTAACAAAGATCCATCGAAAGCTACGAAACTAGTTGCATTCACAAGGTGGTTTCAAACTACACTCATCTCCATGATAGAAGGGTAAAAGTCTAACATTGTGAGGGGAGGTCATTTTGTCAATTTTCATATTCAGATGATGACCAATTACAAAGTTTAATGGTGATCAAAGAAAACCAAGACCAGCTGCCACTTGCAAGATTTTGCCATACACTGAATCAAGATGCAAAGGAAAAGGGGCAGATATCTGTACATTGAGCAAGCAGTGTTTGGTTGCAATGAGTTACATATATTTAATTTATATTGCATACATAACTCTTGTTCATGGTTGAAAGTTGTAGAGAGAATGTTTACATAGCTAACTTTTGTCCAATGTTGTAAACTTCTTTATGTAACAAGAGTTTATGGTCAATCCTGTATATGTATGTATGTATGTATGTATGTATGTATGTATGTATGTATGTATGTATGTATGTATGTATGTATGTATATATATATATATGTATATATATATATATATATATATATATATATATATATATATATATATATATATATATATATATATATATATATATATTTTGTTGGACTAGGATTTTTTGTTGTAAATCTTCATCATTCTATGATGATATAGGTCAAATGAAAATGTATATAAATAGGGATTTGATAAGTAATTCAGTTCATTTTTATATTGATCTGTTTGATATAATTTAAGAGGGCTTTTTATTGTGTTTTATCAGGACAATCAAGACTAATAGAATTCGTTTGAAACATTATACAATTTTGGACTTGTGATATTACATTTAGAAATATATGGAATTACATTTGGAACATTATACAATTTTGGACTTGTGATATTACATTTAGAAATATATGGGATTACATTTACAATGCTGTAAATGTCTCTTAAATTTTCACTTGTATTGTTGAGAAAAAAATTGTTGTTGGTTTTATTTAAAAGTTTTGGTTTCACTTCTTTCTGTTACATATTTTAAGACCTAGTGTTCCAAGAATGCAAATCTTGATCCTCACACCAAGGCCATAATATCTAAAATTTTCTTGTCAAATCTGATCACAAATTGTGCGACTATTTGACTATTTGTGATAGTAAGACTGTGTACCAGAAGGAAGGATGCATTAAAAGATGGATTGGTATGACTATTATTGTTTCCAATTCATTACTATCACCACAGAGAGAAATAATTCACTTAATGTTACATGTACTCGTTTCTTGCCTAAACATACTTGATTCTTGTATATACTTGTTTACAAGTCGAGTCAAACAGCAAACAACAAATATCCTGATCTGCCTTGCATAATGAACCTGCAGATCAGGGCCTATGTTGTTTGTTCTTCTAATTAGTCCTAAAAAACTGAAAAGACCCAGATCTGCTGGTGTATTATGCAGATTGCATTTGGAATTGTCTTATAAGTGAGTATATATGGTAATAAATGCTTTATTTTGTGCATATGTAAACTTTGGTTGACTTTTCCTTACACATAATGGAACAAGTCATGGAATCATAAATTCATGAATAGAACAAAGAAATTATCATGAATTATTGTGGCCACATAAATTACATGAATAATCTACAAACTATCACTCAAAAATCTGTTTTCATTTAGTACCAACTATACACCTTACAAATTCTGGTAAAAACCTCATGCCATTATGACTTTCCATTTTAGGAATAGCAATAACAAGTTTCAAAATGCTATGGTACCAAACTATTACTAAAAAATCTGTTTTCATTTAGTACCAACTATACACCATACAAATTCTGATGAAAACCTCATGCCATTATGACTTTCCATTTTAGGAGTAGCAATAACAAGCTTCAAAATGCTATGGTACCAAACTATTACTCAAAAATCTGTTTTTATTTAGTACCAACTATACACCATACAAATTCTGGTGAAAACCTCATGCCATTATGACTTTCCATTTTAGGAGTAGCAATAACAAGTTTCAAAAGGCTATAATAGCAAACTATTACTCAAAAATCTGTTTTCATTTAGTACCAACTATACACCATACAAATTCTGGTGAACAAATCAATGCCATTATGACTTTCCATTTTAGGAGAAGCAATAACAAGTTTCAAAATGCTATGGTACCAAACTATTACTCAAAAATCTGTTTTTATTTAGTACCAACTATACACCATACAAATTCTGGTGAAAACCTCATGCCATTATGACTTTCCATTTTAGGAGTAGCAATAACAAGTTTCAAAATGCTATGGTACCAAACTATTACTCAAAAATCTGTTTTCATTTAGTACCAACTATACAGCATACAAATTCTGGTGAAAACCTCATGCCATTATGACTTTCCATTTTAGGAGTAGCAATAACAAGCTTCAAAAGGCTATGGTACCAAACTATTACTCAACAATCTGTTTTTATTTAGTACCAACTATAAACCATACAAATTCTAGTGTAAACCTCATGTCATTATGACTTTCCATTTTAGGAGTAGCAATAACAAGTTTCAAAATGCTATGGTACCAATCCAGAATGTCACTTTAGCACCATTTTCATTTTTCAACTAGAACTAAACAGACTTTATAACAAGTCTTTGTCTGAAAACCCATACTCATTCTGGAGGAACACTGATAACATTTTTAAGCTGGCTGTTGTGGAGGCCATATTGGATGTGCAGGCAGAACCATTTTCATTTTGGGGAAAAATAGAAATCATAAAACATCCTGTAGTGAAACCCCCATGTTTATATGACCATCCATTCAGTAGGAGTGACAATAACAGGTACCACTGTTCAGGTTGATAATAAACTTGTGCTAAATGACTGATGGGCATCACACGACAAACAACAGGCCATCCCACAAGTTCTTCCAGTTTATATTGCTTCTTGTGGGTAGGTGGTTCTTCCCGGAGTTTTCCAGGGTTCTTCCTCCACCAATTACTGGCTGAGATGTATAGCCTATCTTGTGCTGAAAAATGGTGTTGAACCCAACAACAAAATCCTCCAGTCTATGATCAGTAGAGCTAAGAACTGGAGTCCCTCAATGAGACTGGAGCTCTACCGTCCAAAAAGAGTCTTGGAATTCAAGAAAAGGACATTTCTTCTATTTAACTGATGAGAGTTATACCATCCCCGATATTCTTGAATTATAAATTAGTCATTGTGGCAGCTATATTGGATGCATGACTTGCATCATTCTGGTTTAAGACAAAAGAGACACCATTAGAAGACTTTTGGTGAAAACTCCATCTTGTTACGACCATCCACTGAAAATAATTAATGACAATATTTTTGTAGTGTTCTAAGTGGCAGCCATTTTGAAGCCAAATCATAACCATTTTCATTCAAGACCAAAATGACATCATAAGCAGTCTTCTAGTTAAAACCCCATGTTGATGTGACTTTCAATTTAGGAGGAATGTAGTAACAAGATTCTCAAGATGGCTGTTAAGGTGATCTTATTGTTTAGATTGGCACCATTTTCATTTAGTACCAACTATAGCATCTCAAGAAGAATTTTAATGAAATAAAATGCTTAAAAGGCCACTTTTGTGGTCACATTTAATTTTAAAACTATTTTAATTTGGGTCCAGCTAAACATAATAAGAAGTCCTAAGTGAAAAGATCATGTTGACATGATTTTCCATTCAGGAAGTAATGAACAAGATGGCTCCTATGGTGGCCATATTGGATATCAGACTGACACCATTTTATTTAAGACAAACCAGACATCATAAGAAGTGTTTTTTTGATAACCCCATGTTGATATGACCATCCATTCAGGAGTAGTGACAAAATTTGCATGATGGCTGTTTTTGGCAGACATGTTTTATATGTTTAGCACCATGTATATGTTTGAGATTTGAATTCTTATTGCAACTTTAAAAAATTTTCATTGTGGCAGTTTATAGTGATGTCTTGCACTGGGGCATCAATCAGCAGACATGTAGCATCATGTTCCACCCAGTCACATTATCCTGACACCAGCCGAATAGTCCTAACACTAACCTCTTAATGCTGAGCACCAAGTGTGGCATCTGCTAGGACAATATTTTATAAGTCTTTGGGACGAATCAGTCTGGGTTCAAACCTGCAACTTCCTGCATCCAAGGCAGATGCTATAACCACTTAGGCCACCAGAGCAGTCCATTTAGCACCAACTAATAAGATGTAAGATGAGTCAAACAACAAAGATCCTGATTTGCTGTAGCATAATGTGCCTAGAGATCTGGGTCTATATTGTTTGTTCTACTGATCACTACAAACTGCACAGACTCAGATCTGCCTCAGCATTATGTGACCACAGATACAGGTCTGTGCAGTTTTCAGTTGGACTCAACCTATAAGTGAGTATGGATGATATTTAAAGGACATGGTGTGTGGTAACAGCTTTAATCTTTATTCTAATGGAAAGTAAAGTGCCAAATGAGAGGAAAGCTTTATCTTTCAGCCAGTTTCAATATTTATGGAAAGCATGAACACTTTGCTGATATTGTAGGTTTGCATGAAACACTGTTGTGAAAATAAATGCCTACCATTATGTCTAATTGGTGTTATCATTATAATATTGATAATACCAATAATTTATAATTCATCTAAGTGCAGGAGGACTTAAGTACCCATATACTATGAAATCACAAACACTAATTTCAAGATACACAACCAAAAATTCTATCATTTTCACAATTAAAAAGATTAGCAAACTGTCTTTGTAAAGCAGTTTCACCATAATAACTTCACATCAAAATACTTAGTTAAAAATAAAAATATATTTGAAAAAAATGAAATAATTAAAAAGATATAAAGCTGAATGCAAAATCCAGTACTTTTTTTTACTAAAAGCACAAGTAGATTCTTTCTGCTGAAAATCTTGACAATTCTCTACATCATGTACATGTATTTTTTATGACAACAATACACAACACAAATGTTAGGTTTTCGTATTTTATTTACAATCAAACAGTGGAGTGAAAATACTACAAATGTGATGATGCTACACAAATTTCACAATGTAAAAATAAAAACAAAGTCTGCAATATTGTCAGTTCTGCCACCAATCTGCAATATTGCCATTTCTGTCACCAATCTGCAATTTTTAAAGCCTTTTGGGTAATAATAACCAATATTTAAAATCCTACACCATTAAAGGATAAATAATAATAATAATAATAATAATAATAATAATAATAATAATAATAATAATAATAATAGTTTTCAAGACAAAAATATATATAAAATATCATTTGTACTTACTTGACTGTAATTTTCACAAAGATTTACAGAAGAAAAAAACAGCCTGCAAAAACTGTGGAAAGGTTTCACTGAACACAAGTACAAAAGCTTAAAAAAGGATGTTACAGTGTGATATTGAATTCTATTACTTTAACACTGGCAATCAAACTTTTTTCACAATAGTAATAAAATAAAAAATACATCTGACCTAAAAATTGTTAAGAAAAAACTAAATCAAGCTAGCAATAATAATGCATGAGGAATGTAAATCCTATGACAAACATGAAAATAATGAGTTGTTCATATACGATTAAATTACATGTATGTTACATATATAATGAATCCAGAATGCTCTAAAAGCAAGTTTGTCAGAAATCATAGAGTAAAAGTGCGGAAAATAATTTCAACTGGATAGGTGAGAAATTAAATAAAATGAAATTATTCTTTGTTTTCAGTATGAGAAAAAAATGGTCCAATTACAGGTAAGCAAATATACTGATTCAAAAATAAAGGAAATGATACCTTACCTGAAATCTATCAAAGCTAACAAGCTCAAAATGTCATATGTACATTACAGTACAGAATTATCCTAACAAAAATTTGGACTGAAATATATTTAAAACTTTCTCACATCCGAGTAAATTTTCTAACCATCCTTCAGGAAAAAAATGACAAACATTATAAATCAAGAATCAAAAAGTTCAGTTCATGGCATTTTATCAATTCTTTCCAGAGTAAAGTGTTCCCCCCCAATATTAAAAAAATAATCCTATCTAGGAAATTAGATGCAACTGTGATTATTATCATCTCAACTATTATCATCTCATATTGAAAATTTAAAAAACAAACAACAAATGAAAACCATCCTCAAACAAGAGCATTCCCCTGAATTCACACCAAACAAAAGAGTAGAAATAAGGGTCTTTAGTATGGTTCTCTATTACATTTCAGTCAATTATACAGCATTGTGATGTGCATGGAGAACCAGACTAAAGGATACCTATGTAAGGTCTGATCACACATTCTGGGTCTATTAACCACACCATGTAAAACATAATCTATAAAGCAAAGTACATTTGCAAAGAAATGATCAATTTTGTATTGCCTTTTGGTTTTGCTGAGCAAGACTGGTGGAAGCAAGTGAAGATATTTTTTTAAAAAAAACAATGGTAAGCTATTGAATATTAAGCTTCCTCAGATCTTTATTAAAATAAAGCTGAAGACCCAATTTGGTTAAAACTTACATTTTGGAAGGAAAATAGCTCTTTGGAAAAGATTAAAACAACTACAAATGACAGAAACACACATAATTATTTAATTACAAGTATAACAGAATCATCCCAAAAAAACTCTGTCAATTACAGACCAAATGGTCTCAAAGATCCTGACATTTAGTTAATACATGTAAATTTAAACTAAATTTACTATGCTATTTTCTTATTAATAATATCATAAACAATGACCTCTGACTTTGAGACCCCCAAATCTACAGGATTCTTTATTACCTAAGTACAAGCCTTCTACAAAATGCGGTAAAGAAACTTACTTTAGAAAAAAAGTTATTGTACAAATTTCATTTTTCTTTGAATCACAATGGTTCTGATCTTTGACTTTCTAAATTCAATAGGCAAGCTTCAAATGCAAAATCTCCACAAGTTCTGGTCAAGGACAGTGATCTTGAACTAAAGTTATCTTGCAAAAATTTTGTTTTCTGTCACTGTGACCTTAACCTTTGATCTTTCAACCTCCAAATCAATAGGGTGCAACAAAACTTCAAGCATAAGGCATCCTCAAAGTCTGGTCCAGGCATGTGGTGTAAAAACTGATGTTATTAGTGGAAACCATTTTGTATATTTCAGCCATATTTGACCTTTGACCTTTCAATCTTCCCACTTGACTTCTTACAAAGAAGTGAAATATAAAGTCTGGTATGGGTAGATGGAGTTATTGTATGAAAAATGAGGAACACACACTGTTATAAGATTATATGCTCTGCCTTAAAGGTGTAATTAACAGACCAGTCCAAACTGCACAGATCCAGATCCACTGTTACATAATGCACTGGTAGATCTGGGTCTGTGCAGCTTGTTAGGAGTAATCAGTAGAAGAAACAACACAGACCCTGACTTGCAGGCACATTATGCTATATCACGATCTCTACTTATAAATGAGAATATACAGTAATTTGTGCAAGGAAATGTTCAAAATGTAAAACATGTAGATGAATTATAAATTGCACTGTAAATGTCCTATTATAAATAATTCTCTATATAGGCATTAGAAAGATGCAGCTGACTAAGAAATCATTGAACAAGGGGTCTCAAAATTATGTGGCCTTGGTATATGGTCTTGAACTAAACTTGCTGTGCAGAAACTCTTATTCCTGTATGACTGACAACTGATCATTAGATCCCTGAATCTATAAGATTCTTTATTACCCACAAAATCATTATATCCAATTGTTAAACAATATGTAAATTTTTAAATATTGGCAGTAATGGCCTGAAAATTTAGTAAAATAGTCTTCTGTAAGGTCATAATCAAGTATATTGTATGGTTCTAAGTTGAGTATTTTTTGTGAAATCATTAAAATGGATATAGGGCAGTCATACAGATGGATCAAAAGTAAGCAATATGCTCCATTTGCTGTCACAAGCATATTAATTTTTTCATTCAAAATTATAAAATCAACTATGAGTTTTAGAAAATTGTAATAACAGTATGCATGAGATACTGTATATAACAGCTTATAGGAAATTGTAATAACAGTAAGTATGAGATACTGTATATAACAGCTTATAGGAAATTGTAATAACAGTAAGTATGAGATACTGTATATAACAGCTTATAGGAAATTGTAATAACAGTAAGTATGAGATACTGTATATAACAGCTTATAGGAAATTGTAATAACAGTAAGTATGAGATACTGTATATAACAGCTTATAGGAAATTGTAATAACAGTAAGTATGAGATACTGTATATAACAGCTTATAGGAAATTGTAATAACAGTAAGTATGAGATACTGTATATAACAGATTATAGGAAATTGTAATAACAGTAAGTATGAGATACTATATATAACAACTTATAGGTCAGGACCAACACTGGCAGATCAGTGTCTACCATTTTATTGTTTATTCCACTGATTGTGCCACAGCAAACTGCATAGACAAAAATCTGCTGGCACATTATACGACACATTTGGGTCTAGGCAATTTGCAGTTGGACTTGTAAGCAAGTATGCATGGTAATGCTGGCAAATTATGCAATGACACATTTGGGTCTAGGCAATTTGCAGTTGGACTTGTAAGCAAGTATGCATGGTAATGCTGGCACATTATGCAATGACACATCTGGGTCTATGAATGTATGTTATTATTATGTATGGTAATAATCTTAATAAAACTGAGTTAATAAAATTCAAATTATGCCATACATTAACAATCTTCAACCTTTTTTCTTCACATAAAAAACCCACTGCAATCCTTGCATAGGTCTATAATTTGCTATAAATAGTATCCTGCTGTAGAATTGATTTCTTTTTTTAAAAACATATCTTTACAATGAAAGTACACAAAATACTTGAGACTAATATACTTTTGGTTATTGACATATATTCTAAAAAGTGAAAATTAGAGTAATTTGGGAAAAGTTATACCTGTCAATTAAAGCTGGTGAGAAACATAGTCAATTACAGTAATTGTGTAAATGTAGTTAAAAATTAACAAATTTTACACAATTTATTAGATATTGTTAGGCAATGCATAACAAAATCACAAAGTCCAAAAACATATTTGTAAAAGTAATGCTAGATGACAGACAGGTAACATTGTGAAAACTTTCTGTTAACATGACCTTCTGTTCGAAAAGACTAGCAATAATGAGATTTTCAAGATGGCCATTGTGGAAGCCATATTGGATGTCAAAGCAACACTGTATTTATTCAGACCAACTAAATAAAAAAGGTATTGCAGTGAAAACCTTATGTCAATGTAATTTTCTCTTAAGGAAGATTAGCAATTACAAGATTTTAAGATGACAGCTTTGGTGGCACAACTGGATGTCTGACCCTTTTTATTTAGGGCTATTCGGATGTCCAAGCAAGACCCTTTTTAGGATGAATATAAAATATAAAATAACAAAACTTGTGCTAATAGACAGACGGATAATGGATTTTAAATCATACAATACAATAAACTCTTTTGGTCTATGACAGGTACAGCCATAAAATATAAGAGTTTGCAGATATGAAGATTCAAAGACAAATGAAAAATTTTAATCTCCATATTTGACCTTTAATGCACTGTCTTATTAGATTTACCTTGACCATGACCTTTTTTCAAAGAACCCTGAGGCTTCTTTGCTACCCTCAATACAGCCATTATTTAAATTACAGCCATTATTTAAATTACAGCCATTATTTAAATTTAAACAATTTTGTTTATTTCAGCCACATTAATCTTTGACCTTAAACTTCACCAAAAGACCAACAACTTTCTTACCCCAAAATCAATCAATACAAAATATTTGGTTCAGGCAACTAATGCTACTGTGTAGAAACCATTTATTTATTTTTCATTTGGTTAGTGACCTTGCCCTTTGATCTCACAATGGATAGGCTTTTATCAATATAGCCATCTAGAAACTCTGATCCAGGAATGTGATGTTGAACTAAGGTCATTCAGTGACCTTGACCTTGACCCACATATCAGTAGGATTCTTCAGTATCCCAAGTGCAGGTTATCTTCAAAGTCTAGCAATTGTCAATGATGGAGAACTCAAGTAATTATGTAGAAACCATTCTTGATAATAAAATGCTTGCCTCAAGTACAAGCCAAGCACACAAATTTTGTCCAAGTATGTGATAAAGAATAATGTTATTGTGCATATATTTTTGTTTTAGTCAAAGCAACATTTTACTTTTAAGGTTCAAAACTTTTAGGTCATTCCTTATTCCATGTTCCAGTGAGTCTGACAACAATACATACCCAGTATTTATAAGAAAATCATATTTCCTTGCAGTCAGTGACCTTGAACTCTTACCCCCAAATTGATGGCATTCTTTCTTGCCATATGTGCAAGCTTTATAGAAATTTTTGGTAACTGTAGAAGTATGACACCTCATGTAATTGTGTGGAAACCAAATTGGTAACAGATGTATGGACAACATCAAAACATATGTTCCACCATGCAAAGTTATTGCAATGGTAAAGAAATCTGTTTGGTCATCTCATCTATATATCCTTACAAACTTGGAAAGAAAGTGATTTTGGTCATCTCATCTACACAGCCATACAAATATATCCCATCTACACATCCATACAAATATATCCCATCAACACATCCATACAAATATATCACATATATACATCCATACAAATATGCACAAAGTTGATTTGTTATCTCACATAAATATAAAAATGTGCAAAGAAACTGATTTGGTCATCTCAGGTACATATCCATACAAACATACAAAGAAACTGATTTGGTCATCTCATGTACATATCCATACAAACATGCAAAGAAACTGATTTGGTCATCTCATGTACATTATTCATACAAACATGCAAAGAAACTGATTTGGTCATCTCATGTACATATCCATACAAACATGCAAAGAAACTAATTTGTTCATCTCATGTACACATCCATACAAACATGCAAAGAAACTGATTTGGTCATCTCATGTACATATCCATACAAACATGCAAAGAAACTGATTTGGTCATCTCATGTACATATCCATACAAACATGCAGAGAAACTGATTTGGTCATCTCATGTACATATCCATACAAACATGCAAAGAAACTGATTTGGTCATCTCATGTACATATCCATACAAACATGGAAAGAAACTGATTTTATCATCTCATGTACATATCCATAAAAACATGCAAAGAAACCAATTTGTTCATCTCATGTACATATCCATACAAACATGCAAAGAAACTGATTTGGTAATCTCATAAAAATAACCATTTAAATATGCAAAACAATCCATTTGGTCAACTCATCCACATATCAATACAAATATACATGCCAAATTTAATTTGAATGTATCAAGTGGTTTATGTTTGATGAAGTTAACAGGATTTGGGTCCAAAATGCTAAAAACAGACAATAAATTTTAAAAAAATTGTAATAAATCTGAAAATTGCTGTAATGGCTTGAAAGTCTAATCATGTCATCTACTTTTGCAATCAAGTTTGCTCAATCTTGCTTATCAGTCACTTGGATGGATGGATGGACAAATGGATGGTACATGTATGGAATGACAATATGCTAGCAAAAACTTGACAAAATAATAAAAAAGAAAGGTTTTATCTGTACCCATGTATTAATATACCCCCATTGGACTAGCAAAAACCTGAACAGAAACTTAGGTATTATTGCTCCTGTCACTCTGTTATAACCAAAAAAGTAAACTTATCTCTTACCATATTATGATGCAAGATGGATATACAATTTTATACATGTCATCCACAGACTACAAGGTGGTCAGGTCACATGGAAAATTGCACAATGAAAAAGTGAGGTGAAGATGGACTGAACTCTACTAAGCAAAACTCATTCATTAGATTTATACAGTGAAATATAGATTATCCAGACACTTCCCATCATGCATCATGAATTGCTGAATCAGACACTGTAATAGGGTTCAAATTTTCATGTTTGAAGCCTGAGAGTAATTTGGGGCTCTATATATGCGGAGGATAAATGCAAGTAAAACATTTTCCTCGGTTTTAAATTACCAATTTTCTAAATCCACAATAATAATTACTCATGCTCAAAAAATTCTAATTTAATTTTAGATAATGAATTTCATGCACAGACACAAGGATGCTAAACACAAATTTTATAAAAAAAAGTCTTCACCTTGTCATGACCTAATAGCTGGATTGTACATTACAAGCTACTAACAGAAGATTAAGACCAACAATTCACAGAATAGACAAGTATGCATTTACAAAAAAGGACCCACACTAGCACATACAACCCAATGAAAAAATACTCTATGAAGTTAAGCATACACAAAAATGAAAAATGTTGTAATGCAAATAAATTGCAGGTTGTCAAAATGTGAAGTACACAGAAGAAAAAAATAAACAATGGTGGAAAAATACAAAACATTGCACAAATCAAGATAAAGTAAAACTGAGAAGTTACAGAAGAATGCCTTTCTCAACAAAATTCAAGTAAATTTGCAAAAGCCTATAAATATGTTGTGACTGAGGCTTATAAGCCTTGCAGCAGAATCAACAGTAATATACCATGCATGTTAAGCCTTGCAGCAGAATCAAACATGAACAGTAATCTGCCAAGCATGACAAAACTGATGGTCAAAAGGCTCTGTCAGTAACTGAGTCTGTCAAAAGACTTGATCTGTCAGTCACATGGTATTTATGAAGTATCCTCCCCCACATATGGAATATGTAATACACAATATTTAAAAACAAATGGGGAGATAACTCTAAAAGTACTAACCTGATAAAACCTACAAAACCAGTTTTGTGAAAGCATCTCTAACAATTCTGGAGACATGCAAACGTGTGAGGGATGGACATACACAATTAGTCCTAAAAATGGATATATATCTTTTAAATTATGATTAGTCTTATATATTTACAGGATACAATGTCTGGTCATTTTACAAAAACATGGACAAGATGAATCCAGTATACTCCCCACTCCCAGATTAGTTTTTGAGAGGGAGGGGTGTAGTGAAAAATCATTAAATTGTGAAGTGACAGAAAAGGCAATATGGACTGGTCAGGATTGAATAAGTAGTGAAATGAACCTGCTGTGTTGCTTATCAATCTCTCAAAGTACCCAATCATGTAAATCAATTGATTTTAATGTATTAGCTTCCAAGGAAACTCAAGCAATTTAAGTAACTATTCATTCATTCCAAGTGTTAATGCTAAGCTTCCCCTTTTTTATCCCCTTTTGAAATCGTCTGAATTTGACCTGCCATTAAAAAAATTACCTATATGAATGAGAAATCTGCATCCAATGCAGCCCTACTGGACACTGGTCAAGCTTGGCTGATGACCATTCACTTTGAGTCTGAAAAAACTAACTTTTGAAACTCCTTTATCAGACCTTACCCCAATTTCAAACTCTGTAGGGAGGCATAATCATGCAGCATTTCTGTTACAAGTAGATGAATGTTACAAGTAGATGAATGTTTTCATTTTGAATTAAAATATATAATGTAGCAATAGTGTTCTGTACCATAAAAAAAACAAAAGGCAGCTTAGAGGCAGAATACAAATAATGGGTAAAAGTCTGTCACCATAAAAAGCAACAGAGAATTGAGATGCTGGTGTTTCATCATTTTATGGTGAATTACAAAAGCAAATAATAAGAACAAACTGCATTGAAATGATTCACTTTTAAAAAAGTGTGCTCTCTTCAATACACAGACAATTTTGAGATCTAAAGTGAATGTGAGCCTTGGTTTTGTAGTATAATTAAGATGGGACTAAATGATTGAAAACCCCGACTCTTGTGTACATTCTTTCCTCAACTGAGATTTTAGAATATCTTTTTTACTACATCTTTAGTAACGATGATTTTTTACAAAGAACATTCAGAAAGCAACTGAGATAACAAAAACAGGCACAAAATCTTAATTTTTCCTAAATGGAGTCTTACATCATTTCTGATTAAATTTTGAGGATATCTTCAAAAGTAAGGAAAATATTTTTTACATGATTAAAAATGCTTCCATGCATAAAATTTTAAAACTACAATGAGACTTTGCTTGGTTGGACTATCTACCTCTGCAAAAGTACTAATTCTTACAACTAAGATCAGCTTAAATCTGAATGTTGTGATGAATTTTTTTAAAAACTGGGCCTTGGTCATGTTTCAACTGACCAACAAGAAAATATGCAATAAAATAAGTGAATTTGCTGATATTAATAGAGTGCTCCACTTTTAACTTAAAGCTATCTAAAATATTTTTAAAATAATATTGTAGAAACATCTTGCTGAACCTTAATAATGTCACACTGCATGAATTAAAATTACTTTTCTTTGGTAGAGCTAACATAATTAAAAGGTTTCTTTATAAGCCGTTAAAGAATTACGATAAATAAAATAATAATGATACTAATAGCTGTTTTACTCTTAGTTTGTAGTAGAGGACATGGTAATAAACATTATAAAATATAAAAGTGCCATCTGAATATAAATTAGTATTTTATGAATTTTAAGCTCTGATGCCCTTTCTCATTATTTACTGCCAATGCCTGTCTCTGACAATATATTTCTCTGTTGATGAACCTTCAGATTTGGTCTCTAACACTCATTCATGGTTTCCTGACTTGTATATGACTTTACAATATGATTCATCCATATAACAAAGTGTGTTTGTGTGCATATAATTCCTTCTTTGATACAATTTGCAACATTTCTCTAATAGGCAATATTTGATTGGTTCACAAAACATAGCATCAACCAATGAAAAGGACTCATTGCAGCTCTTTGGTAACAGGGGATGTAAAAGTTATTTTCAAGTATGTTGAGATTGACTGGAGTCATCAGTGAACATATGGAACTGTAGTTGATTCTGGTTAATCTGCAATAAAAAAAACATAAAAGACTAAATTAATTCATGTCAGATTTACATATTTACTACATTGATCACAGGATAATGATCTGAAATATATAGGATTTATTTTCCTGCATATTTTTCAGTTTGGTTTAAGAAAAACAAAAACCATAGCTACTGTAACTGAAATTTTTGTAAGCTTCACATTGCTTTTCCTTGTAGGGAGGGACTTTGGGATGGGAACTACAAATAATACCACTCTGTCATATGGAGAACACAAGTACCAAATTTAGTAAATTTCTATCTACAAATATAGAAGGACATGTGTAATGTCATGACAGGTCAATGGATGGATGAATGGTTGGGCAGATGGAAGCTAAAAAGGACATAGAAATGGTAGGACACAATATATCAACATTAAAACTTGGGTATAATGAGCAATCACTGCATTAATTTTATTGTATTCAAAATTTTCTTCACCAACAATTAAGGATGTACAGCATACAAGTAACAAAGAGGAATGGTTATATGCCTACATTGACCAGCAAGATGAATATATCCTTTTAATTTTTTTTGGAAAATAATGCATCACAGTATTTTTTGTATAACATGTTACTTGTGATATTTTAAGGCAGGGGCAATATGGAACAAAAAGCCGAAAACATGAAACGTGAAGTTGCATATGATTTCTTGTCTAACACTATACGCGTCACAACTATGGTGCATGGTTGAAAAAAGAATAAATTGACCTACTTACTAAAATGGTTGCCATTAAAACGCAAATTGGAACGTTATATAATCCTCGAAAGAGATATTTCTGCATCTGTATGTCCTCTTATTATAGAGTCTGACTATCGGCTGCATAACAACTTTGATTTTAAACAAATTTTTTATGTCATGTGGAAATAAACACATTTACAAAAATAAAGGTATTACAAACCCCTGATCTCTGCACACAGAGCGCCATAACATTTTAAATTTCTTTCTTTTTTCTGCAAATAAAAACAGACTGGTCCCCAAATTACAATGATGGTCTTCATTAATGACCGACTCCCACATGAACAGGTACTAATTTTACCCTTGAAATATTCGAGTCAGCTGAGCAAGGAAGGTATCAGTAAAGTTTAATAATAGGGAAAAAAAATTCAAAATGGCTGCTAAGTGCATTGTTGAGACTGATGCAACCAGTGCATTACAATAAGTTAAAAATGGAGTTAGGTGAAAGTTTACCATAAATTACTTCAGATTGTTATGTAACATGTTCATAAGATCAAACAAAGCAAGGGTAATTGCTGTAAATGAGAAACACATGTGGCCTTGTCCTTATTAAATGCCATTACACACTGAAGACAAATACATGAAGTGGTTATGGTAAACATTTTACAGAAGTGCTAATCAAAATTAAAGATGATGAAATTACATGCATAACTTTGGGAAAGAAAGAGCGAAATTCTTTAAATGTAAACAGATATAAAGAAACTGTCCTTTATATGGCTTGGCACATTTACCACCCATTGAGTCACAGCATTTTTTTGTAGCTGTTATTTTTCCATTATGGACCAATGCTTGGGATGATTATTTACACTTCTTTTAAAGGAGATATATTTAACAATTACTATCATGACTTAATGGTATAGTTTCACATAGTTATTCATCGTGATTGAACGATTAACTTCAAAATGCATCAACTGTGTCAGTGTCATTGAAAATATGCATTTAAATTATTGATTCTCAACATTATCACGTAACAAAGAAACAGAGAAAGATAAAAGGTTGCATAAACAAACCCGAGGTCATGTGACAACCTGAAAAATTTCCAATGTGATATTTGAGGAGATCCCTTTAAATGGGCATGTCCCCAGAGTCATACATATTGAAACATGGCAGGTGTACATCATTCATGGGTCAATGTGATGAAATAAAGACCGACTGGGTCTCTTGGCAACTAGATCATATGCTCCGCCTTTTTTTGAATGACAAATATACCTAGTTATACGTCTTTCTTAAAGAGGTTGTAAATATTGCATCGTTACAACTGAAACATTAAGTATTTATTTTCTAGGATCTTCAATAAAAAAGAATAAAGAAAGAAAAAGAATCATGGGCAATGAATATCCTGGATGGATGAACAAACATGTCTGAGCAAAAAACACTTAACATTTTAACTGGTATATACGATATCCTAACTTTGACAATCTTGTACAAAATGGCCACAATAATTCTACCAATGGGCATTCATTACATGAATTTTCAAAGCCTAACAATCAAAGTGAATGTGTACATGCATAATCTACGTTTCGAAAAAAAAACTCGTGTTATTGACTGTACAATCTCAATCAGGCATATGGTTTCATATTCCCAAAATATAGAAGGCTGAACATAATGGGTGCAAAAGGGTATAATGTATTACCCATACCACTAGGCATATGACATGACTTAAATGTATAATAACCAACTCTGAAATTGTCTTACCTACCTACAAATTATATAAGTACTGTGACACATGGAATTTCACCTGTTCAATCAAATCTGTGTAATCATGCATGCAAAGAAAGAAACAGTACTTGATTTAAGCAGGTCAATTGAATATAATTTGAATCCTCAAAGGTCTGAAAACAGATAAAAGATCAACACTGAAATCACTTTTTGGGTTACTCCATGTTAAAATCCATAAAGTGACCCTATTCTTTGTGTCAAATTAAACATTGCAAAACGGTTTAACATCAAGCACTGCTATTATTTCCAATATTCAATTTTTGCTCAAGTGGAAAAAATGTCAAAATGTCTGATTATGTTGATTATCTTACCTGCTACATGCTGTGGTAAAGTATACTGTCATACAGAGATCACTGGCATAACATGATTTACTTTTAACACAGAGTCCCTGCTGCAGATGTTTATTATTGTAATAACATTGTTATGGATTGTTTAAGTTGGTAATTAACACCAATTAAACTGATGCAATTACTTGTAGGCTGTTTTGCAATTTTCTGTCTGTGATATGATGCATTTTTCACCTTTAAATATGTTCACCTGAAAAAATGCTGTTTCAGTACCACAACTTCACAATGTACAAATGAATGGTGCAGTTGTGATTACCTCCCTGTATGTTATTTTATGAGCATATAAATGCTAATTTGACTTAATGAAATTTTTAAATGAAGTTCATTTTTTAAAGTCTACATACATCTACAAATATTTTATTAGTTTATTTTTCAAATTCTAGTGAATTTTAATTTTCTAGATATTTTAATATCACACCTAGAAAGCAAACTTAGGCTTTAATTTTTAAAATAGTGTATACAGAAAACAACATAATTTGATTAAAAGTAAGCAAAGGTGTTTTTGGCCAGATCACTGATCAACTAACAAAGTCAAATCAGACTCTTTAACCACTTTGGTGGCCTAGTGGTTAGAGTGTCTTCCGCGGCCGAGTCGTATCAGACTTACAAAAATGGTACTAACAGCTGTCTCACTTGGCTCTCAGCATTAAGAGGCTAGTGTTAGGACAGGTTGGTTTAGTGTCAGGATAATGTGACTGGGTGGAACTTCATGCCACATGTCCGCGGCATGATGCCCCAGTGCTAGGCATTACTACAAACTGTCATACTGCAGACATCGTAGTGATATGACTGAAAAATTGTTAAAGCTACATTAAAAATCTAAATCACACAAATCAAACAAGCAGATCGGACTCAGCAAAATTATGTAGTAAAATGTTTAGTTTTTTAGTTCAACTTTGTTCACTTATGTATCTAAAGTGGGTAATATATGATAAACACTAATGTATCTAAAGTGGGTAATATATGATAAACACTATTGTATCGAAAGTAGGTTCTATATGATCAACACTAATGTATCTAAAGTGGGTTCTATATGATCAACACTAATGTATCTAAAGTGGGTTCTATATGATCAACACTAATGTATCTAAAGTGGGTTCTATATGATCAACACTAATGTATCTAAAGTGGGTTCTATATGATCAACACTAATGTATCTAAAGTGGGTACTATATGATCAACACTAATGTATCTAAAGTGGGAACTATATGCTAAACACTAATGTATCTAAAGTGGGTACTATATGATCAACACTAATGTATCTAAGTGGTTATTAAATGACCATCACTGATGTATCTAAGTGTATAATATATGATCATCACTAATTTCTCAAACTCTATAAATATCTTAAGAGTTCAAAATTTTCAGCAATATCATGCTGAATTCATCATCCACTAAAGTGGATCATGTGATTGATAATGTTCGTGAGATATGAGGGGATGGGTATAGATATGTGGTAATTCAAGCCCCTCGTCACTGGTTTCAGCTGTCCTATTATGATTGCCTCCTTCACCTTCCTTCTCTATATACTGTTCTC
The DNA here is from genome assembly GCA_016746295.1 of Potamilus streckersoni. Classification (NCBI taxonomy): domain Eukaryota; kingdom Metazoa; phylum Mollusca; class Bivalvia; order Unionida; family Unionidae; genus Potamilus; species Potamilus streckersoni. The sequence goes on along the minus strand of JAEAOA010000548.1, from coordinate 1,008,840 downwards.
TGATGTTCCAAGGTCAAGGAATAAATGAGTATGTTGTAGAATGAATTATTTAGCTTCATAATGATTCATGCAAATTCTTAAAAAAAACCTGATCAATTCAACACCAACAGTGTTGGAAATGTCCAGTGTCTCACTTTCCACTAATATGTGCTTAAAATGAATGTGAGATCTGATTTGATTATTTAATATTGGTTGTTGTTGCTGTTGTTTAACGCCATTTTTCAGCACAAGATAGGCTATACATGGCAGCCAGTAAAAATGGTGGAGGAAGAACCCAGGAAAATGCCAGAAAGAACCATCAACCCATGAGAAGCTAATGGCAAGTTTTCTCACATACCAACATTGGCCAAATCTCAGACTCGAACCCATGCAGACAGAGGTGAGATGTCAATGATCCATAATTATAAGCACTTTAGACCAATTGGCCACTCTGGCCTTATTCAGTATTGGACTTGGTCAATTCAGTGCCCATCAATTTCCTCAAGAATCAAAGAACCAGATAACCAAGATAAGGAAGCAAAAAAAAAATCATAAAGATTTCCCATGCATGCTCCATAAATCATTTTGCATCCCTAAATTTGAATCTGACCACTTATATTTGGTATCATGATCAACAATTCACAGCCTACAATATGAATGAAGCCAATTTCATCCAAAAATTATAACCACCATTCTTAAGCATCCCTACAATGCTTATAGTGAAAATGGCAAAAATCCTAGTGAAAAGGCCTCATCAAAATGCTTTCTTTGTGACAGTGGCACTAATCAAATCTAGAAATCAACCAAAAGATCAAAATGTCTGACATTACTGAGTTGTTTCAGCAATAATATTCTCCTGGGGAAAAAAATGCAAACCAAAACACAAAAGATTTCCTATTTGTTCAGCCTGCTTTTGGTGTGGACTGAGTAAAGATGCAAAGACATTTACACCCAAGTTATAATAAACTTCTGTAAATGAAATTTATTACCAGGGACCGATAAACCTCGTTTTCCATGAGCATGTGCTATATATGGACATGTCCACTCAAGCAGGTTTCACATTTATTTCAAAATGCTATAAAAAGATTCAAAGAGTAAATTACATCTGTAATAAAGTAGAAAGACTTAGCAAGAAGTCATGAACAAACCTGGATAAACAGACTCCATACTTATAGAGTTAATGAGGAAGAAAAATTAAACAATGTTCCATGTGGCAGTATAAAAAGGAAATTGTGTTTATCATAATTGATGTCATGATAACAGATGCCATATGATGGTGATAACTGATGCCATTAACTCATGATAACAGATGCCATATACTGGTGATAACTGATGCCATTAACTCATGATAACTGATGCCATTAACTCATGATAACTGATGCCTTATCCTGGGTGAAAACTGATGCCATTAACTCATGATAACTGATGCCATATGATGGTGATAACTGATGCCATTAACTCATGATAACTGATGCCATATGATGGTGATAACTGATGCCATTAACTCATGATAACAGATGCCATATGATGGTGATAACTGATGCATTTAAATCATGATAACAGATGCCATATGATGGTGATAACTGATGCCATTAAATCATGATAACTGATGCTATATACTGGTGATAACTGATGCCATTAACTCATGATAACTGATGCCATATCCTGGGTGAAAACTGATGCCATTAACTCATGATAACTGATGCCATATGATGGTGATAACTGATGCCATTAACTCATGATAACAGATGCCATATGATGGTGATAACTGATGCCATTAACTCATGATAACTGATGCCATTAACTCATGATAACTGATGCCATTAACTCGTGATAACTGATGCCATATCCTGGGTGAAAACTGATGCCATTAACTCATGATAACTGATGCCATATGATGGTGATAACTGATGCCATTAACTCATGATAACTGATGCCATTAACTCATGATAACTGATGCCATTAACTCATGATAACTGATGCCATATCCTGGGTGAAAACTGATGCCATTAACTCATGATAACAGATGCCATATGATGGTGATAACTGATGCCATTAACTCATGAAAACAGATGCCATATGATGGTGATAACTGATGCCATTAACTCATGATAACTGATGCCATTAACTCATGATAACTGATGCCATTAACTCATGATAACTGATGCCATATCCTGGGTGAAAACTGATGCCATTAACTCATGATAACTGATGCCATATGATGGTGATAACTGATGCCATTAACTCATGATAACTGATGCCATATACTGGTGATAACTGATGCCATTAACTCATGATAACTGATGCCATATGATGGTGATAACCGATGCCATTAATTCCTGATAACTGATGCAATAATCTGGTGATAACTGATGCCTTTAACTCGTGATAACTGATGATAAGTGTGAGTGTGTGTGTGTGTGTCTGTGATTTTTAACATAGCTTTAACAATTTTTCAGTCACATTGCTATGATGTCTGCAGAGTGGCATTTTATAGTGACGTCTTAGCATTTGGGCATCATGCTGCAGACATGTAGCACCATGTCCCACCCAGTCACATTATCCTGACATCAGTCCTAACACTAACCTTTTGATGCTGAGTGCCTAGTGAGACAGATGTTAGTACCATTTTTATAAGTCTCTGATATGACCCCAAAGGGGTTTGAACTTTTGATCCGCCACATCTGAGGCATATGTTTTAACCACTTAGGCCATCAGAACAGTCTCATATACTGATGATAACTGATGCCATTAGCACATGATATAACAAAAAGTATGTTTTTTACTCAACAAATATGATTTTCACATTATGCAAATTTTACATGTAAACTGTACAATAATGTGTTCCAAATGACATTCTCTTTTAAAAAATTCTTAAAAAAAGATTATCGTAGAATAGTGATAAAATATCTTGCAATGCTTATGCAGACAGAAATAAATCTACTTGAAATGTAAGATAAGGAACCTCAGTTACTGATAATGAAAAATACAATTTTGAATCCAGTTCATCTTTGAATTTTATGTTTTCATTTAATGCTGTGTCTGTGTAGTAATGGGTACTTGTCATGTTATACAGTGGAATGAAATGTATGCAGTATTAATTTAATCATAACAGCCAGAGTATACAACTTTATAGTGAGGTTGCCTTAGAATGAAGTAAATACTGAACTACCTTATTATAACACTGTCCATAAAAACTAAATTATACTGTGTCACAGTGAGACTGCCATAAAATGAAGTACAGAAATCAGTACTTTCTCATTAAAACACTGTCCATAAGTACTTACACATACAGGTAAAACCCATCATAATGTGATTCATTATATCACGATTCAGCTTATAACATGATGGCACCATGGCTCCCATTTTTTTAATTTAAGGTGACCTCTCTTTTGAAGATCCTCAATACAGGCTTTTGGAAAAGCCAATTATTTGTATCCCAGCAGATTTTTAATTACAGCACTGCGTTTAATGTTGTCTTAACTTTCCTGTGCACCGTTTCCACCATATTGGCATGTATACAATTCAAAACTCAAGTATATTTGATGTCTGATGAAATCTGGTAAACAAAATAAATGATATATGATCAAGAGGCTAGTTAAAACTGATGACATTGAAATGTCAATGCCCATTTTATGTGGGGAAGTTTTTGGAAACATCTGTTAACGCTATCCCGTTCATATCATGACTTTATTCTTTGGACTCCGAGCATTGCGTTTTAATGGGTTTAACGTGTACTATCATATCTCATAGTGCGATTCTGTATAATGAAGTACTCAAAAACCTCATAAAAAGTACAGCATACTGTGTTATAGTGAGAATGTCTTATATCGAGGTAGATGATACATATAATTTGACTACCACTTCATTGAGTGGAATCTATGACCATACTTGGATTATAAGAGAAACCAAGTTGTAATGAAGGGTTGTATAATGAAGGAGTGTTCTATATACACCTTTCCGCTATGGGGTATTTTCATCTATGATAATTTATGGCTTCAGATTATAGTGAAAATAACATATAGATACTGATAAAAAACCAGTGTAAAAATCTGCACTGCTCAGAAAACATAGAGGTTAAATGATTATATAACTCTTCATGTATAATCATAGCACACAGCATGCAATTTCATGAAGTTACTGAATTACAAAGTACAAAAAATATGCTATCTAGGTCACAATTACACAAAAGGATATCTGTTCAACTGAAAATGTCACAGCATGGCATAATGAGATAATTTTACAATTTGGTGTAAAATTGCCTCCACGTGATCACGATATGAGGATTGGCCCCGGCTGCTCTGCAATTAACAGCGCAAAACTATATGCTTTAAAAGATCAGAATGATACGATAACCCCTGTCCTAACCTGGAGAAAAATGCATACCTCATGCACCCATGTGGAAGTCCCATTCTGATTTAATGCAGTACAAAGCTATAAAACCAACATAATCAATCAGCAAATTCTTAATTAATGCTATCGATTCTCATCAAATGTGTAGCTCATCATTTTAAGTTACCAAAATTTGTACATTGCTCCCTTTTTTAATGCTGAGAATGATGGTAACCCTAAAAAGTGATCCGTAATATGGCTCTGTCATAATTGTGCATAAGAACATGTAAATATAATATTTAAGTTCAAACAATCAAGACCCCCCCAATCAAATGAAATAAATTGATTGGCAATAAAGGAACAAACATTTGGTAATTTAACATGCTTCATGACCATATTTTAGTCAAAAGAGCAGCCTTCTCATTAGTAACTAGCTGCCAACTAAATTATTTTCCACTGAGCTGTCTACATTTGTAACACTGCAGCATTTTTAAGTCATGCTGTTGCATCGATTTTAGCTTTGTGCTTTCAATTTTGTGCTACTTCAAAAGATTATGAGAAGGCTGCAAGAGGCGGTAATGTATTCAGGGGCATTATAGTGAGGGGCAATTGTAGTTAGTACAAATTGTGTGACTGCCCGATTAATGTACAATAAATACAGTTTAGAAAACCTTGGATTCTCACATCAGGGGTATAATACATAAAATCTAATAACACTGCATGATGTATGTGTCAGTGATTATGCCTGGTCTTTTTTTTATTGCTTTTTCCTCACTTGAACCCAATTCTCATTTCTTTGGGAGAAAACCCAACCCAGTTGGAATGCTTTTGTATTCACCAATTTATAGCTAACCTTTTAAACTAAAATCAGACATAACCAAGATTGAAAAAATGGTTGATATGCAAAGTCTGATATATTTAAATTGCTTTCAGAGTTGTCCTTACAATGTGGTTTTCAAATAGTATTTTAACACAAGATTTCAGTAAGTCACAATAGCTGTAAATTCTTTCTTGTGAATTAGTACTGGGTAGGGCCAAACTCTTACATTCAAAACTGGGACCATGTGTAGACCAGTGCTCTTAAGCATGTGGTTCTGTCCATATTGGTTTGAGTCTTGGCTTGACCATTGTAAGTATGAGAAACAGTTTGCCAGTAGCTTCCCATGGATTTGTGCTTTTTCCCAGGGTTTTCTCCATCAAATATACTAGTTGCTATGTACAGTATCAAGAGCTGAAAAATGGCATTAAATACTCCAAAATAGAAAATTCTTTCGAACTCTGAAGTTTTAAGATTGTTTTTAATTTTGTCAGTGGAAACTGATTTTTTTGAGCAGTTTTATAAAAAAAAATATTTTTAGCACCCAATGGTCAATCTACAGGCCAATGAGTAGATTGGAAATCATAAAACTCCTAGCTTTAGTCTGATATTGTATTTCCAATAACATACAGGTGATGCTTGAATTACAGCATTTCAATTTATATGCTTTCATTTTAATGCCATTTAAAAGAAGAAATAATATTCAATTTGTACCACTGTGCCCATTATTTTCCCCAAAGACTTTGGCCTCACATGTATACATAGCATGTTACTATATCAATGGCATGTTACTATATCAATGGCATGTTACTATATCAATGGCAGAAGCAGGTACTCTTTAAAGAAAAGGAAACTTTGTTATCAGTCACATGATTTATCCTATATAGACAGGACACATGCATAGACATAGTCCAAGCTACAGTTACAGTTATTTGTCATGTTTTCCTTTTGTTATTTGCAATGGCTATGGAAGAGGGTGAAGTGTTGTTCGCAATTACCAACCTCAAAGCTGACTTGGAATTTTCAGATTTTGGGCCTCAAGATATTGCAGTCTATTCTGGGGTTGGGGCAATTTCCTCTAAAAGGGAGTTAAGAAGCCAAATAAACAAGAAAATAAGGAGAGAAGAAATGTCTGTTATGGCTAAAGTTCGAAAGTGGCAAAATGCAAGCCTGTTATGGCAACCAAAAAAGATAAAATGTCAGAGTCGAAGACGTCTAGTCTCATAGACATTAACAAACTGTCTGTAACAGATATTAAACTTTTGAAGGAAAAACTGGGCCTGAATGAAATGCAGCAAGTTTTAGAAGATGATAAAGAAACTGAAGACCTTTTGTGAATGCAATCTGAATTGCATGTAGAAGTTGAAAATGAATTGCCACATAGTGATATTGATGTTACACAAGCAGAGATTGATACCACTCAAGAAAATTTGTTTGGCAAAATAAATCAGGCATTCCTTTCTGTTTTACAACTTGATTAGAAACATACTTTTGCTAGCAATACTGATAGTATGTGGCAGTTACCCTGACTGAGAACTCCCCTAAAAGGAGAACCAATATCTACATCCTCAAGTTGTCAGAGTTGATTAATTCTATATGCACTTCTTTGTGTGCAATGGATGAAATGGTACAGAAGTACAAGATTCCAGAAAACTGTGATGAGTTGACCACCCCACCTCCTTGTCAATCAAGAAATTTCGAATGATTTTAGCAAAGGAAGTCACTCTTATGACAAGGCCTTCAGGAATATAAAGAACCAGGCATTATGCCAACTGTCCAATGAGTAGACTTTTTTAAGTCTCAGATTGTCACTAATAATGAAAAAGAAACCCTAATTTCAGATATTTTTACTCTCATAGGTCAGGTACAATATCATGTATCACTTAGAATGATCCAACCACATTAAAAGGATGTTATGTGATGTGATTATGATTTTTGATGTAGCTTTAACAATTTTTCAGTCATATTGCTATGATGTCTGCAGTGTGGCAGTTTATAGTGATGTCTAGCAGTGGGGCATCATGCCACAGACATGTAGCATGATGTCCCACCCAGTCACATTATTCTGAAATCAGGCCAACCATTCCTAACATATTTACAGGTATCAGAACCAGAACACCAGTAGAAGAAGGAGTCCTGCAAATGAGCCAACAAATTTAAATTCATAGAGGCAAATTCTGTGAGAAAGCTAAAACAATGTATTGCTTTATTAAATAGTTTCACTTGTGACCTGTGGATTTTACAGTTTTGGGGTACAAAATAGAGTTTGATTCCATGCCTGTTTTTCAGATCATTAAAGAACCATTATTTCCAATGAAATCATTCAACTTTTATGCAAAGGATAGTTTCATCAATATGGGAGAAGTAATCAATTTGTTTGGAACATTTTAAATGTTCCCAAAGCTAATGGAAAATTCTGGCCAATTATCAACCTGAAACAGCTGAATAAATCTGCTCATCATGAACATTTTAAGCTGGAAACATTTCAAATTGTTTTAGATCTCATCCAGAAAAATGATTTCTTTACTTCTATGGATCTAAAGGATGCTTATTTTAGTATTCCAATAAATACAGATTATCAGAAATTTCTAAAATTTACTTGAAATGGTCAACTTTTTCAGTTTGTATGTTTACCTTTTGGGCTTTCATCTGCTCCAAGAACTTTCAGTAATACTATTATACTGATGGCTTGTTGGATGGTGACAGTTACATTTACTTACAAACTACATAGACTATGATTGAGATATTAAAATATTCTAGAAAAATCAGTATTTATTTCATCTATAAGAATTACCTTTTTTGATTTTGTGTTAGACTTGGTGCAGTTTAAGGTTTTTCTTACTGAGCAAAATGTGGAAAAAATTCATACTCTTGCCAAGAAGCTAACTGGTAAAAATATTGTATGCGAGTTGGCATCATTTATTGGTATGCTTATAAATGCCTTTTAAGCAGCATTGGAAGTCCCAATGTACCAGATATGTTTGGAACATAATTAAATAATAGGATGTTGTAAAAAATCAATTTTGAAAATACAGTACAATTTTATAAAAAATAGTAAGCAACTTGAGTAGTGTCTATCAGACAAGTGTAGATTGCCTTAATTGTTCAAACTTATGCAACACTCTCAGGGTGAAGAGCTTATGAAATTAGTTCAGATAAATCAATCTCTGGTAAATGGGAAAAGAAGGAAATCATCTTTTCCATAAATTACCTAGACTTGTTAGCAGTTTTTTTAATGCCTTACAAGCTTTTTATTCAGATCATACAAATGTTTATACTGAGATTCAGTCTGATAATATGTGTCTTAATGATATGGGTGGAATGGCATCTATTGAATTGGATCAGCAAGTAAGATTTGGGAATGGTGCTTTGAAAGGAATATAATCATTTCAGTAGTCCATATTGCTGGCAAACATAACATGCAGAAATATTTTCTGTCCAGGAAGTTTTCTAACTCCACTGAATTAATGCTAAAGAGAAATTTTCAAAGACTGTGACACTGACTTTTGTTCCTGACATAGAACTTTTTGCATCTAGATTAAATTGTCAGTTAAAGAAGTTTGGTTCAAGGTTTCCAGAACCAGGTACTTTTAAAACTGAAGCCTTTTCTTTCTCTTGGCATGATTCATCCCATACATTTCACTCACCCCTTTTAATCTTATTGGGAAAATATTGAATAAAATTATTGCTGACAATGTTAATAAAGCACTCCTAATTGTGCCTTATTGGAAATTACAGTCTTGGTTTCCTTTCCTCTTGTCATCTTTCTCTTCCATGGCACAAAATACCAACTGACTCTTCCACACAATGGTCAAAGTCATTCTCTACTAGGGAAGACCCCATCTTCAATCAGTGACTCTTTCGGGAGAATGCTCCAAAATCAAGGACTTCCAACAACACCTGTGGATATCATTACCAATCCATGGAGATCAGGAATGAATAAACAATATGATTTGGCATGGAAAAATGGAATTTTTTGTGTCAGATCAGGAAAATTAATTTTATTTGTGTCTCATATAGGTAACATAAATTTTGTACTTTGTTTATTGGTCAAAAAAGGTAAGTCTTATAGTGCCATCAACATTCACAAGAAAATGTTGTTTACTACTCTGAGGATATTTGATGTTGCATGAACCATTTGCTGATTAGTAGATACCTAAGTGGCTGTGTACCAAAAGTTAAACCTAAACCAAGATACTTGGACAATTGGGATATAAGCCCAGTCTAGAAATACCATTGTACCCTATTTCCTTTGGAAACTATATCTTTGAGGTTATTAACAATGAAGCTGGTTGCTCTCATTTCCTTATCTACAGCTTCAAGAGCACAAACTCTAAAATCTTTGAATTTATACAGTATGGCTTGTATGGCAGATAAAATAGTGATCAGTTTTTCTGATTTGTTGAAAACGCAAAGACAAGGTAAAAATTTCCATTTGAACATATACATTGTAATGATGAGAAGCTATGTGCAACATGATAAACTATAAATCTTTGGAAATCTACTAAATTTTGTTGCCTTATTGTTGTTGTCCTCTATAGCTGTGATAACTAGCACTATTTCTACATGTTAGGAGTGGTTTTAGACCAATCTGGAATTGATACTTCTGTGTTCAAGGTTCATTCTTACAGAACTGATATAGCATCAGCTGCTTTTAGACATGGATGTTCCTAACAAGAAATCTTGAAGACAACAGACTAAACATCAGAAAAGACTTTTCAAAACTTTGATCTGAGGGATATTCAGGCTGATCATAGGTTTTTTGATGAAACGGTTATTAACTGCATGTAAGTAATATTTCATGTTTGATAATGATTTACAGGTTAACATATGTTCCATTTTTCTTTGAATGTTTTAACAGATTTTTTTTTTTGGTCTGTCTTTAAAGATGCCATGTGTAAATGTTGAGGCAGATGGTTTTATGGAAAATAATGAACTCCTCATCCAAGCAAATCTGATGGAGATGAGGATCATTAGCTATGGCCACTCACCCACCCATCCTTTATTGCAAGCTGAGGTTTCACCACTTGCTTTAAACTATAAAATACTTTGTGCAGGTGTCCTGTTTATATAAGATACATTATGTAACTGATAAAAAGTTTTCTTTTCTTGGAAGTGTGCCTGCCAGTGCCAGAGTAACAACCTATGTATACATGCTCAGCCTCTGACTTTATTCCAGTAATGTCCCTTATCCATCACATTAATACTCGGATGAGGGGTTCATTTTTATGCCATCACTGGAGCCATGTGCTTCGACTTGTGAGCAGTTCACAGACTTGCATATCAACTACTTTCAAGTTACACCAATTTCCATTTATTCTATGATAGGAATCTATCTATAGTGTAACATGAGCATAACTTGTTCATCAGAAGCAATTTTTCAAAATGTAACATTATTTTGTGAATGGGCAAAACAAAATCTCAGGCTCAAAGTTTCATAATGTAAAATCAAGAATAATTATTGCTTGATCTGAATAGCTATGTATATTTTTAATATACTTGAAGCAATTCTTTAAACCTACTGTGTATACTCACTTAGGAGTCCAACTGCAAACTGCATAGACCCAGATCTGCCATCACATAATGTGCCAGCAGATCTGAGTCTGTGCAGTTTACTAGTAATAATGAGTAAACATTTGAGATCCTGATTTGTAAGTGCAATATGCTATGGCAGATCAGGGTCTATTTTGTTTGCAGATGGACTCAACTTATAGAGTATATTCAGTAAGATAATCATCTCTAATTCAAGTTTGAAATGGAACATGCATAATTTTGTAACTGTAATTATTAGTAATTATCCACTGTATTCCCATTTTCCCAAATGCAGTGCAACCACCTAAATAATCAAAGTAACTGACACATGTACAAATGTTTCTTTTACTCCTAACAAGAAAAAATATAAATTACAAATTTAAATTTAAAATAGGGGCATTTAACATACTAAATAGAAATTTTAGTTTAAATAAATGATATATGTGTTACTAATCAAGTACAAAAATCAACTCAATACTAACAGAATAGATATATATTATTGCTTTCCAGTTACTACAGTAACAAGTATGCAAAAGATGTAAACACAGAAGCATCTCTGAAAGACTTGCAATTAAGCAATGACTTTTGTCCAATCTTGCAAGTACAAAAGAAAGTAAGGACAAGTCAAAAAGTTTCATATTAGGAAATTTGAAAATCTAAATATAATGTGTGAATTTGAAAGGACTGTGACACAAAATTATTAGCATATAATAAAATCTGTACTTTACTATCAATATTTCAGGCACACCAGGTAATAATGATAATGATAATTTGCTGCAATTTTCAAAAGAAATACTTTTTCTAGGGGAATTATTACAAGCAACTAACCTATTCTGCATTTTAAAGAATACAAGCTCGATGACTTTCCCACAACAGTTTCTCTGAATTGGAGCAAAAAGCCATCTCTGATGGATTAAAGACCATTTGCTTTGAACTGGGTACATAGTTAATGACAAGACCTGCAATATGCAATCATTAGTCTGTCTTGCACCCAGTATCACCACCAGTAGCATACAATTACTGGTCACATTCTCAATGATGTAGATGGCTGAACTTGATAGTCAGTTACAACTCAGACCATAAGGTATTGGGGTGCTAATAGCCCATGTGTGGGGGTGGGTGACCAATAAGAACTACCATATATATTTGCCTACATAATGACCCCAACTGCACAATCCAGATCTACATAATGCACCAGCAGATCTGGGTCTGTGCAGTTTATTAGGAATAATTAGTAGAACAAACAACATAGGCCCTGATCTGCATTACCCTATAGCAGACATGGATCTTTGTGGTTTGCAGTTTGACCTGGCTTATAAGTGAGTATGTATGGTAGTTACAAAAGGGCAAATTCTATTACATCCCATTTATGTATTCTATCCAGAAATGTATAATATATCTGCCACATTTATGATATCCACTATAAAATATAAGTAAGAGCTGTTGTATATAATGGCAGTGAAAAGAATGTAGTTTGATGACCATATTAAACCATAATATGAAATGAGACTTTATTTGAGAACAAAAGGACTTTAACATGTAAGTCTTAAATCAATATGATGAATATGAAAACTAAATAGTACTCCTTCATTATAAAGCCCACCACTATACTGCCATCCCTTGTATAACACCAGCATGGTCATGAATCCCATTAAATTAGTCAAATTTTGTTTTATCACTACCTCTCAATTAATTTCACTATATTTTAGTTTTTGACACTAATGGAAAACAATTATAATTTGATTCACAGGCTAGAACATCTCTAAGTGCAAATCTTCGTTAATTATAATGTGGGTCTCTTTCAATATCTACTTCAGAAACTTCAAAAAGTTCAAAACACTGCAGCTCAGATCATTCTCAGAGTATCACAATCAGTGCATGCCTCTCTGCTGCTCTGTACCCTATACTGGCTATACATACGATCCAGAATTAAACATAAAATTTGTTCTCTGTGCTAGTTTCACTGATGAGCTCCAGTCCAACATATCTATCCAACCTCACCCATGTGTATTTACCGGCAAGATGCTTATGCTCCTCTTCTGACACTACATTCTCAATATTCCCACTATGAAGTTGAAATAATATGGACATTCTTTTGCATACCAGGGCCCAGCAAATTGGAACAAATTGCCCACTGCACTTATACTCTCGCTCAAGAGCGCCCTTAAAACACATCTATTTCAACTGCAAGAACAGTCATAATGACCTAATAATGTATTCTTTTTAATGTATCCTTACCTTAAAAATTTACAGCATGTTTTCTGTTTTTAATTTTGTGGTGTTTGTTTTTAATTTTTGTAATGATTTCTTTATATATGGTTTGTTTTTCATATACTTTATTATAATGCATCTTCTCTATCTGGCAGTATCCTCTATGAATCACATATACAGCATTATAATGAGGGAATAATGCATAATATACTTCATTAGATGGCAGTTTCTCTTTAAGTCAGTATTTTCTATGACTCCCATAGACAGTGTTATAATAATGGAGTACTGTAGAGATGTTGATGACAGGATTAATACAGATAAAGGCTGACAAATTTTCTTACTTAAAAGATGTAATAAAACAATGCACTGCATATCTACTCCTGATGTATAAATCAACACCCAACAGGTGTTCTGTAGATGGACAATAAATATATTCAATATGATATATTTGTACTGTGTGATATTCTTAATATACTGCTGGATAGGAACTTGTTCAAGATGGCTTTGTGGATCTCATGCAGTGCTGTCCCTAGTCCCAACCTCTGAATACCTGGTTTGATTTAACAGGGCATTCTGTTCAGTGCCCTACTCTGATGGAGTCTTGCCCTGGGTAGTGCCAAGCCCTCTGAATACTATAAGATTTTATTTGATATATGACAGACCAAAAGTATACAATCATCTGGTGTCATCATGTTGTTGTTGTTTAACACCATTTTTTCAGCTCAAGATAGGCTATATATGGGAGCCAGTATAATTGATGGAGGAAGAACCTGGGAAAACCCCATAAAAAACCACTGACTCACGAGTAGCCACTGGCAAGCTTTCTCATGTACCCACATTTGCTGAGCCTGAGACTCATGCAGAGGTAAGATGACATTGATTCGTAATGGTGAGCACTTTAGACCACTTAGCAGTGGTGTCATGTAAATGACTACTACATTTTGGCATAATCCACTTTTGTCGTGTAATGATAGTAAAAAAATCTAGGCATTGTCTGGTGTTATCTTGTAATGATGGTACTAAATTTTGCCATCATCTGGTGTTATCTTGTAATGATAGTACAAAATTTTAGGCATCATCTAATGTTGTCTTGTAATGATAGTACAAAATTTTAGGCATCATCTGGTGTTATCTTGTAATGATAGTACAAAATTTTAGGCATCATCTGGTGTTATCTTGTAATGATAGTACAAAATTTTAGGCATCATCTGTTGTTGTCTTGTAATGATAGTACACAATTTTAGGCATCATCTGGTGTTATCTTGTAATGATAGTACAAAATTTTAGGCATCATCTGTTGTTGTCTTGTAATGATAGTACACAATTTTAGGCATCATCTGGTGTTATCTTGTAATGATAGCACAAAAAGTTAGGCATCATCTGGTGTTTTTCTTGTACATTTATATGGGATTTTAAGGGCTCATATTACTCCAATAAATAACCAACACTCTGCCCTGACATAGTGATGTAAAGGCAATACTTGAATGGCATGGCTGCTGAATCGATACACCCTACTCTTCCAGTCCCATAAACATAATTAAAGATGTATAAGTGAAACCTTATGTATATGGATTGATATCTTTCCACGATTATCGTCTATGATTCATTACATGTTCCTTTGACCATATCAGGTGATTAACTCATTCCACATGTAATACATTGTAATCTCGTGTTTCTTAAATTGCACAAATGTTAGAAACATTCATCTCAGCTTAAACTATATGAAGACTTACTGCTGAAAACATAACCTTATGAACATGGATGTCTTGCTTGACTGCGTTCTGATAAAGTGGCATACAACACCTACATATATTTTTTTGTGTCTTTAGTTCTTGGCGTTGTTTACTGCAAACCTTTCAATTTTTGGGTCTGTGGCAATGAGTTTGTGATCTGACTTGTAGAATTATTATTCTGTCAATATACAAAAATATTTGGGATGTCATTTATGCTGTTTTTTCTTGGATGGAATAGAATAATTCATGACTTCAAAGCTTCTCTGTTCTGAAAAAACATTCTTTAAACGTGTACAATCCATAAACATAAGCTACTATAAGAAATTTTCACATATAAAATGATCATCAAACATGTTTTTTTTTAAAAATCTCCTTCGATCCAAACACTGTAACTAAAACTTAAACACAACAGTAATGGAATGCACTTTTATTGATCTGCAAATTACACCCAATTTGTAACCTATAATTTGCTGCCAGTCTTGCAGGCTACAACTGAAAAACACAGACTACCATACAGCTACATAAAATGGTTAACTAACCACTAAATACCACCATACACTTACCACCTAAAAACAATACCGTCCTTGATCCAAACTGCAAAATGCACCAGCAGATCTGGATCTGTGCAGTTTGGAATCAACATCTGAACAAGTGCATGTAGTAATTGCATTATAAAGATTCTATTCCTACATAGATGATCACCAAATCATGTAACGGGTTAATCTGCATTTTCTCTTTTCTGAGTGGTTTAACAATATCAAACACTACAGAAGAACCCCTCTTGGAATTAAGAAAGTATGTTAGAACAAATTTGTATGAACTTAATAATAATATTTTATTCTTATCTCTGTAAAACTAGAGGATTGCTTAAACATTTGCCTTTCCCATATACTAGTTTTAAAAAATCTTGTGAAATTAGAGTGAAATATTGACTAGTCAACATGCACATGATGACCCTAATACTAAGTTATATGATAATCAACTAAAATTTGTAAGAATTGTTGCAGTCACTCAATTCTGTCATACTCTGCATTTAGCTGCAAAGTCAAAAAGGGCAATAACTCTAATAAATTCATGAGATCAAAATGACTGCCAATATGTGCATCTATAGATGAAGATAAATACCAAACTTCAGTGTTTTAAAAAAACTGACACAAAGTGTGCTACCAAGATTGTCCTACACTACATGCTGTTACATGAGAAAAATGGTGAAAATTCCACCCAAAAAAATTGAATCAAGTTTCGTGGCAATCAGTCTAAAACTAGGGTACAAGTTGTATTAACAAGACTGTTATACACTGCATTAAACAACACCACTAGGGCAATAACTGTAATGAAAACTGGGAGGAAATATTTATCAATAAGTGCATTTTGAGGTGATGATAATGATATTTATTATCATGGTATCTTGGCACTAATGATTCAACACACTTTATTTACTCATTTATAAGTTGAGTCCAACAGCAAACTGCTCAGACCCAAATCTGCCATCACATAATGCGCTGGCAAATCTGGAGAAATTAGAAACAGAAACAACACTAAACCTGATCTGCAGATACAGTATGCTATGGCAGATCAGGATGTTTGTTGCTTGTAGTTTGGCTTAACTTGTAAGGGAGAATATATGGTATATGCTGCATTAAATTCCAAGACAAAAAGAAAAATAAGCTCTAGTGAAAATTACAAGAAAAAATTATTTCTTGACATGTTCATCTCCAGGTGCAAGTTAAACCTCAATCCATCAAAAAATGGGAAACAAGTTGAACTATACATTGAAAACACCATTCTGACAGGACTATACATTGAAATCTCATTGGGACAGGACTATGCATTGAAAACCCCAATTGTGACAAGACTATGCATTGAAAACCACAATTGTGACAAGACAATACATCAAAAACCACATTGTGATAGGACTATACATCGAAAACCCCATTGTGACAGGATTATGCATCGAAAACCCCATTGTGACAGGACTATGCATTTAAAATCCCATTGTGACAGGACTATGCATTAAAAACCCCATTGTGACAGGACTATGTATTGAAAACCCCATTCTGACAGGACTATACATTGAAAACTCACTGTGACAGGACTATGGATTGAAAATATTGTGACCTGACTATGCATTGAAAACCCCATTCTGACAGGACTATACATTGAAAACTCATTGTGACAGGACTATGGATTGAAAATCCCATTGTGACCTGACTATGCATTGAAAACCCCATTGTGACAGGACTATGCATTGAAAATTCAATTGTGACAGGACTATGCATTAAAAACCTCATTCTGACAGGACTATACATTGAAAACTCATTGTGACAGGACTATGGATTGAAAATCCCATTGTGACCTGACTATGCATTGAAAACCCCATTCTGACTGGACTATACATTGAAAACTCATTGTGACCTGACTATGGATTGAAAACCCATTGTGACCTGACTATGCATTGAAAACCCCATTGTGACAGGACTATGCATTGAAAATTCCATTGTGACAGGACTATGCATTGAAAATCCAATTGTGACAAAACTGGGGATTAATAGTGATGATCCATTCAGGAGGAGTGGTAATAACAAGATTTTCAAGATTTCAAGATGGACACAGTTGTGGTAACATTGGATACTTGACTGGAATTTTCACTGAAGACCAACTAGATATTATAAAGTCTTCTGTTGAAAACCCCATGGCAAGGAGTAGCAATCAGTGAAAAGTACATGTTGACAGCAATAACAATGATTTTCAAGATGGCCACAAGGGTGGCCATATTGGATGTCTGGGCAGCACAATTTTTCTTTTAGGACCAAGAAATGAATGCATTTTAAATTTCATAGCAATCCTCCAGTAGTTCAGGAGGATTAGCAATAACAGATGGATGGACAATGAACAAAAATCATCCCATATTAGCCATTCTGGTTTATGACTAAAAACTAGGGCTATGTGTGCTAAAGAGTTCTGGACTGATGGAAGGATGGACAGACAGAAATACAGGCTCAAGGACTGCTATAAATCCCTGCCAGCCTTAAACATCAATGCGTTTTTATCTTTCCTTGAATAGTGTTTAAGT
The DNA here is from genome assembly GCA_016746295.1 of Potamilus streckersoni. Classification (NCBI taxonomy): domain Eukaryota; kingdom Metazoa; phylum Mollusca; class Bivalvia; order Unionida; family Unionidae; genus Potamilus; species Potamilus streckersoni. Next base: position 991,163 of record JAEAOA010000548.1, on the reverse strand, counting down.
CTGGGACTGTATGTAGGTCTTGTATCCAGTATTTTTCAGTATCTTTTTATTTTGTGGTGGTATATTCACAAGTTTAGATTTTGGTGACTGGGATCAGCAGCATGTGCACCTTTTGATAAAAATTTGCATTAAAGTAGCTATGCTGGAATACAACAAAACCCCCAAAATGTACAGGGTGATTATCGGTGTAACGTCCAAGGACATCAGCTTTCCCTTTAAGCCAGCTATTATAAGTGTTCATGGAGTCCTGAAATATGGTATCATACTGTAAGAGGGGCCTCCTTTTAATAAGGTATATTGCAAGTAATTAAAGATTGTTATACAGTACTCCCTCATTATAACATGGAAGTCAGAGCATATTGTCTCATAGTGAGAATGAATTATAATGAAGTGCATTATATATGCATTATCACATACTATACTGTACAAATCATACAAGTCACATGGGTCATGTAGGCATTCAACACTAATTATTTCAGTAATGGATATCATTTTTTTAGAATTTGATTCTACACACCTTTAAGTGGCAAGTATTCATTTCATTTGGATTTGTATACATCTATATTCCTTTGGAAGGTTATTATTTAGACACCCTGATAGGTGCATACAACAAAATCAATGTTAAAATATATAGACATTTTTGGAAGAAATGAATCTAAAGGTGTGATCCAGTACAAGTACAATCTGGATTGAATGTTGTGTGCTGTGATGTCACAGTGAAAGCCATGCATTCTGATAAACAAATTTATCCTACCTTTGATTGTGACGATTCCACTCAACATGCTCCTATTCTGACAGATGTTTATTCCATAGCGCTAAATAATTTTCATCTTGAAATTTCTTGGGGACAATTCAGTTCAGGATTGACCAGACTTTGGTTAATGAAAATTAGCTTTAAATTTTAAAAGAACAATTTATATTTAATTTAAAATGAGTAAATGCAATACATTACCCCTGTGACTTGTACTTTAAATGCTGAAATGTGATCCATGATCATATCTGCTTTATAATAGTAACTGTGTTATAATGAGGGGCATTATAACAAAGGACATCTTTGGAATGCTGTAATAAAGAAACTTATAGTAACAGACATATGTGGAATGCTGTAATGAAGGTCTTATAGTTAGGGACTGATGTATAATGCTGTAATGAATGGCCTTATAGTCAGGGACTGATCTATAATCCTCTAATGAATGGCCTTACAGTGAGGGACTGATGTAGAATGCTGTAATAAATGGCCTTATAGTGCGAGACTAATGTATAATGCTGTAATGAAGGGCCTATAGTGAGGGGATTCTGTGTAATGTTGTAATAAAGGGCCTTATAATGAGAGGCATCTATGAAATCCTATAATGAAGGGCCTTATAATGAGGGATTCTGAGGAATGCTGTAATGAAGGGCCTTATAGTGAGAGGCATCTATGAAATCCTGTAATAAAGGGCCTTATGGAAAGTGACTTCTGTGGAACACTGCACTAAATTCATCAGAGATAAAGCTGTCAATGTTATACATATTTCTAATGATGCAATGGTGTGATCATGAGATATTACAAAATGGTGTGATTTTGAGGGTTTATGGGATCAAGAGATATGAAATGTACATTCTCCACTCTGATATCAATGATAACAGTATTTCACAAAGAAATTAACTAATGAAAGTATTTATAAATCTAAATCATACATGTGATTTTACTGATGGTAGAACAAAACTACCATTTTAAAGGCTGTCTACTGCACATAGTTTTATGATGAAATCTACAGATTTTGAAAATTAAAACAAAATGTTATTTGTTATGAATTTTATTCAAATATTACAGAAAACAAGCCAGAACCAGTCTGCTGTGTACTGGAACTGTTCAGTCAGTGCATTGACTGGTGCAATGATGCTTGCTGAGTAATCAGATAAAGAATTGTTAAATGGATGACTAACATGTGCAAAAAACAAGTTGTAAATTAATTACTCTGTTGTAATTTGGAGAGTTTAAAAATAAAGGTTGGATTTTCTGAGGTGTTAAAAGAAACGAAGGGATCAAAAGGTGGCCTATGATGTCTCTTAGAGTTTTTGATTCAAAATCAACCAATCTTCATGGAAGTGTGATCAAAATGAGTCAAATACAACAATGGTTTTGGCAGAAACACTTAAGTATTTTAGTTTGTTAAAGAAGAATATTTATAGGCAGCTTTTATTTTCTTCGGTCAGTTTTGTAGAGTAATCAAATAGATGATGGGTGTTATTAACATATGAAAAACTCAATTCAGAAGCTAGAAGCCAGCATTATGCCCATATGTGGTTTATAATATATATATCTCCTGTGACCTCTTCCCTACTAATGACCTTGGAGCTATGGACTTAACCATTGTATGCTGCAATTTGGAGTTCAAAGTGACTTTCCAGATAATGAACAGTCACTGAAGTGCATCATTCTTTATTGTGACCTTAACCTTGAGGCAGGGTATGACGGAATATATCAGACACCATCATGTCATGATGTATTAAGGTTTAAAGGGTTTGACTGAAATATTGTCAACAGTTTACAAGTTAGACCCATACATGATTAGAAATAATATATTTATAATTTCATTTGACATGTCCTTGATATTGAGGCAAGGGGCATAACTCTAGTATGTGAAACATTGTCTAGTGCAGCTCCTTAAAGCATATTCAATGGTTTAAAATTTATACTCCTGGCAAAAATACATGTGAAGAAATTCATTTTCTCCTGCAGTGACCTTTAACTTTGGGTAGAAGAAATGGTGATAGTGTGCTGCACACCCTCACGATCGGTCAAAGTTTCATCAAAAATCTTCAGTGGTTAAAACATTATCCCCAGGAAAAGGTACATAATTATATTCTCTCTTGTTGTGACACTGATCTAATCATGAAGACTTGGCCATAGTTGGATGAAAATTTCTTCAACTGTTTTGATCTGAACAAGCAAATATTAACAGATAAATGGACAATGCCATAACATGGTATGTTCGACATAAGGTGGGCATAAAAACAATTAACTGAAATTGGTGATTTGAATTTAGTTCGAAATCATCAATACAACCTTCGAGATATTATGATGGCAATAATGTTCTTACATGTTTAAAGCTGACTGTGTTGTCAAATTTATTCATAACAGATAAATCTAAAGAAACAACACTGTAATCTTGCACGTAAAAATGCATGGGGACATTTTTCAATATTTTCTGGAACCTGTAATTATTAGAACTGCCATCTAATTTTTCATACCGCATAGTTACTTGAAATGCAGTCTGAAATAAAGTTGTATAACGTGCAGCTCCATATCTTGTGCAATCAATACCTTCGGCATTTATTTACAACCTAAAGTCCCGAAATTCTGCTCCACTGCACTTGCACAATGTAATAAAAAAAAAGCTTTGTCAATTCAAGACCGTGTATCTAGGCAACCTTTGACAGATTTGTTCTCATGTCAAAATGAGCTGATGGCAGCCATTTGCAATTCAATCCAATTTACACAAGCCGTATTTAAACTGTCTGAATAAGAGATGATTTAGTGAATGGCCAGGCAAAAAGCCTTTGCTTTCCTCTGTATTATATACACGTATATAGTTTGCTTTGACAAAAAAAAGAAATATCCATAATTCTCTTTTATGTTTTATTTATGATGTCATAATTAAGAAAACAAGGGCGTAGTCTAAATACTGGGTGCAAATATGTGCAGTGTGCAAAAGGGATCCTCCAATCCAGTGAAGCATAAAAGAAGAAAATAACAGGTTATTCATTGACACAGATGCTACAATTAAGCATAAGGAATGCACATCTGAGAAGGATATAGGAGCAAAAACAGCTACCAAAGGAATATAGAAACCAGTTGTTATTAACTTTAGCTTTAGCCAAACACAATAGTTGGTTGTGGTGCAGCATGGAATTCCAATGAAAGCACAGATCAGCAGTCTACCAAGAATTGTTAGTGCTGATATTTAGAATCTCTTTCCCTAGTATCAGTAGCAACGAAACATTTTCAAGAAATAACAGTGGAATATTTTGTAAAGCAATACTAATTGATTGCAAGAGATTGTTATTTGATAAATAGGTTCACATTCATAAACAAAATTAAGGGTGGACAGCCAATTTATCTTCAAAATGGGCAGTGTGCATGTAGCAAGCCTTTGATATCTCAGTTCTGGGTTGAAACTTGGAAATTTGAAATTGGCAATATGACCAATACTATTATCCTGTAAAATAAAAATATAGCAAATAAAAGCTATTAATTGGGAGGGGTTGGGGGGATAGATATCATTTGAAAGGTATTAGTCAATAAAAACAAGGTTCTCCTATGACAAGAAATTCTAGTTCTCTGATGAAAAGAGGTTGCTAAATTTTAAATTTTTTGTTTAAACCAAGCCAACACGCAATACTTGTCATGCAGAAAATGTCAGCCAATGGCTTTTGCCCTAAAACTCAATAGGTATATTTCTCACCTAGTGTGAAAGTTGTCCATAAATCTTGTCGAAAGGGATAAGGCTGAGAACAGAGTGACCTTTCACCTTTACTTGGAAATTAACAGACTTCTTTCTTACCAAAAGTACAACCATAAAAACAAAATTTGGTATATGTACATGATGTAGAACTGATGCTATAGTGTGGAAACCATTTTTCTTCTTTCAGTCACTATCACGTTATCTTTCTTCCATATCCCAAGTGCAAACCATCCACAAAGTACATCATGTAAAAATAATGTTATTGTGTGGAAATGAAATTGGTAATGATGGCTGAATATCAAAAAGATGGTATAAGATTTATTAAGGGCATATCAAACAAGCGGACCAATGTGATATACCCTACAATCTCGCATCCTATGTTTGTTATATTAATATTAATATTGTACAAGGCTGAAATCCAGCCAACGGGTAATGCCTACGTGATTATGTTTGGACGTGATATCCACTATTAGGGCCATATGGAAATGGTTTGAAAAAAATGTCCATATTAAAATTTATGTTGATAAGAAAATTTGTATCAATATATAAAACAATGTAGAAAGGTATGCATATGGTGTGACTAGTATGTTTACCATATACACTTGCTTTTAAGTCGAGTCAAACTGCAAACAACAAAGATACTTATCTGAATTTGCATGGTTTGCCTGCAGATTAAGGTCTATATTGTTTTTACTACTGAGTACTCCTAACAACCTACAAAGACCCAGATCTGCCTATGTATTATGTGTTGGTAGATCTGGGTCTGAGCAGTTTGCAGTTGAACTCATAAAGCGAACAAATATGGTATACCAAATAAAATCTAATAAATTAATATACACCATAAGTTATCCAGGTATGTATATTATTACCAATTTTGAGTACCACAAATCAAGAAATGACAAAAAGTTTTGCAGTGCATGATGAATGCCGACTCCGACTTTAAAGCTAATCGTTAAAATCTGCATAAATTCATGCATTTAAGAGGTTTCATGGACTGAAAGCTGAACCATTTATTATATAATTTATCTCTTATTTTTGACACAAAACTGCATTTTCCTGTAACAAAGACTGAAATTCAACATTGATATGACAATTAAATTTGCAGAACCTGAAACTGACAGGTTATGTTCCAAACTGGCATGTTATACAATCACGCGCATAATTTTGGCCTGAAATATCTGCTTGCCCATGCTACTGCCATGTGATTTGTAACTGCCGTGGACTAAGTTTCAGCCATAGATCTCTGTATGTCTGACATCTTGTTTATACTTGGCAAATGAGAAGTTCAAACAATATGGTTTACTGGCATCAAATGTTATGAGATCACAGCATTGTAGTAACCTAATAAAACTATACCAGGGTTAAGTGTGGTAGGCAAATTAGGTTAATGAAAGATTCAAATTTCCCTTTAAAATGGACATAAACATGTAACTATGGGAACTAAATGTACATCTAAATATTTCATGATCCAGACAATGAAATGACTCACAGTCTTTTTGCATATAATCGTCTACAATACATGTATATAATATGATTATTGCACAAAATCGACAAAAATATAATCAAATCAAACATGGATGATATTAAAATAAAGGTTAAAACAGATCATTTTGAAAATGAACAAAGAAACATAATGGCTGTATCTAATAGTTTGCCGACATATTCAGCATTTTATCATGCACACTGAACATGCTATATATATATATATATATATATATATATATATATATATATATATATATATATATATATATATATATATAAACATAATTCAAAAGAAAATCAGTAGTACACAAACCATGAGCTCTTTTGGTACTTCTGTATATTTCTCTTGACAGAATCTGTGTCTATCTCCAAGCATGTTCTATACATTCTAATCACATACCATGAAATCAGCAAAATGTAGTTTACAAAGAAAATAAATAATTATCATCAATGTCTCCTCAATCAAACCAAGCTCAGAATAGTTTATTTTGGTTTCAGCAGGAACATGTTATCAATAACCAAAATGAATGCATCTGAACCATTATGAGATTACATAGGACATACATAGAAAAGATAAAATTAAGAACAAAATTGTTCACTGCACTTTCATCTGCAGCAAAACATATAATTTACAAGTGCAGCCATTTTCATTTTTTACTAATTTACAATGATGCATTAAGTGCATTTGTGGACTGTTTCCCTGTAATTAGGGGTGGAAAATGTGCATTTACATTCATCTTCTGCATACCATTACACTGGAGACATCATTGGTACGAGAAATGCACTCGTATGATCTACCTAAGCTGTCCAAGATTTTTACATCAATTACTTCCCTTGACTTGCAATTACTGCGTATTTATAAAATTTGAGATATTCACAAATTTTAAAAGCATCATAAGGTATTTGTAACCGAATAATAAATCTACTTTGATCAAAAACAGTCTTCTTTTTGTTTTTCACTTATCACGTCCAATACTGAAAACAGTTCTATTTGTCGTACATATTTTAATTGCTTTATTTAAGTTGCAGAATAGACAATTTTCTCTGTTCATCAGAATAAACAACACCAAGAGATACTTCTGCTGTGATCATTAATCTTCAGAAACACCTATCTTATGATGCAGTTTCCATAAATTATATAACACTTTCTTACAATATGTGGCTAGACTTGTTACATTGAAACACCTATCTTATGATGCAGTTTCCATAAATTATATAACACTTTCTTACAATGTGTGGCTAGACTTGTTACACTGAAACACCTATCTTATGATGCAGTTTCCATAAATTATATAACACTTTCTTACCATATGTGGCTAGACTTGTTACACTGTAACACCTATCTTATGATGCAGTTTCCATAAATTATATAACACTTTCTTACAATATGTGGCTAGACTTGTTACACTGTAACACCTATCTTATGATGCAGTTTCCATAAATTATATAACACTTTCTTACAATATGTGGCTAGACTTGTTATACTGAAACACCTATCTTATGATGCAGTTTCCATAAATTATATAACACTTTCTTACAATATGTGGCTAAGACTTGTAATACTGTAACACCTATCTTATGATGCAATTTCCATAAATTATATAACACTTTCTTACAATATGTGGCTAGATTTGTTACACTGTAACACCTATCTTATGATGCAGTTTCCATAAATTATATAACAGTTTCTTACAATATGTGGCTAGACTTGTTATACTGAAACACCTATCTTATGATGCAGTTTCCATAAATTATATAACACTTTCTTACAATATGTGGCTAGACTTGTTATACTGAAACACCTATCTTATGATGCAGTTTCCATAAATTATATAACACTTTCTTATAATATGTGGCTAGACTTGTTACACTGAAACACCTATCTTATGATGCAGTTTCCATAAATTATATAACACTTTCTTACAATATGTGGCTAGACTTGTTATACTGAAACACCTATCTTATGATGCAGTTTCCATAAATTATATAACACTTTCTTACCATATGTGGCTAGACTTGTTATACTGAAACACCTATCTTATGATGCAGTTTCCATAAATTATATAACACTTTCTTACAATATGTGGCTAGACTTGTTATACTGAAACACCTATCTTATGATGCAGTTTCCATAAATTATATAACACTTTCTTACCATATGTGGCTAGACTTGTTACACTGTAACACCTATCTTATGATGCAGTTTCCATAAATTATATAACACTTTCTTACCATATGTGGCTAGACTTGTTACACTGTAACACCTATCTTATGATGCAGTTTCCATAAATTATATAACACTTTCTTACAATATGTGGCTAGACTTGTTACACTGAAACACCTATCTTATGATGCAGTTTCCATAAATTATATAACACTTTCTTACAATATGTGGCTAGACTTGTTACACTGTAATGCTAGATTAGTTGCATTGTATGACTGAAGGTTAAGGATATACAATCTGGTACAGGAATGTATGGCCCATGATCTGCTTTTATCTGGTTACACTGACATCATCCATTGGCCTTTGACCTGCTTTTATCTGGTTACACTGACATCATCCATTGGCCTTTGACTTGCTTTTATCTGGTTACACTGACATCCATTGGCCTTTGACCTGGCATTATCTGGTTACACTGACATCATCCATTGGCCTTTGATCTGCTTTTATCTGGTTACACTGACATCATCCATTGGTCTTGGACATGGTATTATCTGGTTACACTGATATCATTCATTTATCTTTGACCTGCTTTTATCTGGTTACACTGACATCATCCATTGGCATTTGACCTGTTTTTATCTGGTTACACTGACATCATCCATTGGCATGACCTGCTTTTATCTGGTTACACTGACATCATCCATTGGCATTTGACCTGCTTTTATCTGGTTACACTGACATCATTCATTGGTCTTTGACCTGGTATTATCTGGCTACAATGACATCATCCTCTGGCCTTTGACCTAATTTTATCTGGTTACACTGATATCATCCATTGGCCTTTGACCTGGTTTTATCTGGTTACACTGACATCATCCATTGACCTTTGACCTGGTATTATCTGGTTATACTGACATCATTCATTGGTCTTTGACCTGGTATTATCTGGTTACACTGATATCATCCATTGGCATTTGACCTGCTTTTATCTGGTTACACTGACATCATTCATTGGTCTTTGACCTGGTATTATCTGGCTACAATGACATCATCCTCTGGCCTTTGACCTACTTTTATCTGGTTACACTGACATCATCCATTGGCCTTTGACCTGGTATTATATGGTCACACTGACATTATCCTATGACCCATGACCTGCTTTTATCCAGTTTATATTTACCTGGTTTAATTCATTACATGTACATCATCCTAAGGCCCATTTCCTGGTATTATCCAGTTATATATATCATCCTTTGACCTGTAACCTGTTTTTATTCAGTAACAATACCATCATCCCATAGCCTGAGATCTGGTTTTGTCTGGTTACATGTATGTAATCCTTTGACCTGTGATCTGGTTTAATTCAGTTACATTTACACAATCATATGGGCCATTGTCTAATTTTTTTTCCAGTTACACTGATGGCATCCTTTGGCCTTTGACCTGGTTTTATCCAGTCACTTTTGTATCTTCCCTCGGCCTAAGACCTGGTTTAATTGTATTACATTTACATTATTCTATGGCCTGTAACCTGGTTTTATTCGGTTACATTACAATATCTTATGACCTGTGACAAAGTTTAATTCAGTTACATTTATACTATGATCTGTGACCTGGTTTAATTCCATTACATTTACATCATTGTATGGACTGTGACAGACTTAACTCTGCTACATATATATCATCGTATGGACTGTGACCTGGTTTAACTCTGTTACATTTATATCATTATATAGATTGCGACCTGGTTCAGTTTGTTACATTTACATCATTATATGGACTGTGACCTGATTTTATCCAGTTACATTTACATTATAATTTAAGAATCATTATCAGGCCAATCCTGAGGAGGAAGATGCTCCTTTCTGGTCAAGTTTGTCTGGCTCAAAGTTCTTTAAATTTAAAACCACAGGATTTGATGCATTGTTTGACTGGAAGACTGGGTCATTGATAATGTGGAGGCCATTAGATATGGCTGAGTTTGCACACTGGTTCAATGTCTTCTTTGGGTCAAGTTCTTTATTTAAGGTAAAGTGATGTTCTATTCAAGGATATGGCATATATATATATATATATATATATATATATATATATATATATATATATATATATATATATATATATATATATATATATATATATATATCTCACAAAAATCCAGTTCCATGCAAACAATGCTGAGTCTGATCTGCCATTGCACAATTTGCTGGAAGATCTGTATCTGAAGTTTCTAGTCAGATCTGACTTATAAACAAGCATGTATGGTAAACTTTAAATGTGAGTTTTATTATTTCAAATTAACCTGTACAGTCCCAAGTCAGCAGAACTGGTAACAAATGTTTGTGTCAGTCTAACCACTATTAATTTCCTAGTAAATGTCAGGAGTGTTATCCTTACCAGAATACATAATTGAAAATTTGCTGCTGAAATTGTCAGTGATGTTGATGTCTTCTAAGACTCTACCTCAAAAGAAGTGTCTTGGCCTCATGAAGGCATTAAAATGCAATGCATTTTATTGTGGATTGTACTCACTCAAAATTTTATTTGCAGATTTATTATAATTCAACTATATTCCACGCCTGTACTAATATGTCTGGATGAAGAATTTTGGGAGGTAAAGTTGCAATTGTTAAGTTGGAGATGTATAAATTAAGCTTTCCACAATATTCTAAATGCTCTATGAGCCAACTATTAAAAACTTGGGCTAAAAGTCTGCAAATTTTGATTTAACTTTTCAAGGTTCAAAGATATAGAATCAATATACCAAAATAGTCTTATTAAACTTATCTACACACTTTAAATTTAAAAGACACTGATGTACTGCATTTATTATCTTTGTTTAGACATAGTTTAAGTTTTACTCACAAAGTGTTTAAGGAATGCTGGACCTTGTATCGATACAAGTATACTTTAGTTACACTGGATGAGTGCCTGGAGTTAATGAATGTACCATACATCTTATACATCACATGCCCTTGTGATATTTTCAGTGTCCTTGTCTCACAGTCAAGCATACTACAGCACTTTTGACCCATAAATAACAAGTTCCAGTAATTTACCAGCTAAAATATATTTCCAAGTTTTATGTGAGTTTTGTTTTTCAGGGTGCAGGTAGGCATAAGACTGCAATATGGGATCAAATGTTTCTTCAGTATTTGAATTGTAGGGTCTCAATTTATGGGGGTGGAAGATGATATAAAAGATGGCAAAAATTTCAGTCTAAATGGGATTCTGGTGTACCAAGCTTTTCATGTTTGAGGAGTTTTACTGTAGTTGCTCATATTAATGCTGTGTTGATTGAAATCATTTTCTTGTATCATACATATGGGAACAATATCTCATACTGAAAATGACAAGTCATTTGTACAAGCACCAATGTCCCCTGGAATTCTCCCAGTCCATGAATATTAGACCCAAATTCATAGACCAGTAATAGGCCTACCCTTTATATAACTATACTTGACATTATAATGGCTGTTCATCTGTGTAGGAAGCATGGATTCCTTGGTCACTCCTAGGGGTCCAGCCTCTTAAGTCATAACTAGGTTAACTACAGAGATCTGCACAAGTTATACAAACAGCTTTTTCCCATGGATTTCTCCAAGAACTTGGAAACTTGGATCTAATTCATAACTTAATAAACAGCATTTTCCCATGGATTTCTCTAAGCCCTTGGAAACTTGGACCTAATTCATAACTTAGAAACTCTTCATATCTTATTGTTGATGAACCTGTTTAAGCTTGATGCATTTTTAGCAACTTCAGCCATATTTGACAATAGACTGGTATTATTTGCATTAACTTAAAAGCTCTTCATGCCAGACGGGGCACTCTACATGTACATCTATAGCACGTTCTGATATAACATGAATTATGATATAATATATATATATATATATATATATATATATATATATATATATATATATATATATATATATATATATATATATATATATATATCACATGATCACAGTATGGCTCCCAAAATTTTATATACATGTATGTTTTTTTTAATGAATAAATTGGTTTTTCTTTCTTAAAAGTATAAAAAATAAATGCAAAATGTTTAATATCATTTGAGGAAAGAGAATGCATACAAATTCTAATATAAGATGACTGTGAAATGGATCCTGAAATTTCATATATACCTGTATTTTTTATACAAGTTTTTTTCTTCTTCTTCTTAAAAGTATGAAAAATAATGTGTAAAAAGATTGCTCTGAGATTGCACTGGGTTTTGCCAGTGTTGCAAATGGTAATTTTTCCCCCCTTATTGGTGACAAAATATACCATCTGGAAATTTTTTTAAAGTGACATTGTTCACTATTTAAACTTGTAGCGCTAGTCTGGAGTGGTGAAATTCAGAGGCACTATGAAGAGAAGCTGCAAACTTGATATAAAATGCACCCAAATCTACTTTGTATAAACAAATTCTTTGCTCATATTGTGAAACCATCTTAAAAGTGCATTGTTATATCATAATCTGCTTAAGCTGACATCTGGCCTGAGTACTACTGTATGCAGTGGTACTCTCCAATAGTAATGCTACCTAGACTGAGTACTACTGTATGCAGTGATAATCTCCAATAGTAATACTACCTGGCCTGAGTACTACTGTATGCAGTGATAATCTCCAATAGTAATGCTACCTGGCCTGAGTACTACTGTATGCAATGATACTCTCCAATAGTAATGCTACCTGGCCTGAGTACTACTGTATGCAGTGATACTCTCCAATAGTAATGCTACCTGGCCTGAGTACTACTGTATGCAGTGATAATCTCCAATAGTAATGCTACCTGGCCTGAGTACTACTGTATGCAGTGATACTCTCCAATAGTAATGCTACCTGGCCTGAGTAATACTGTATGCAGTGATAATCTCCAATAGCAATGCTACCTGGCCTGAGTAATACTGTATGCAGTGATACTCTCCAATAGTAATGCTACTTGGACTGAGTACTACTGTAAGCAGTGATACCCTTTAATAGTAATGCTACCTGGCCTGAGTACCACTGTATGCAGTGATTCTCTCCAATAGTAATGCTACCTGGCCTGAGTACTCCTGTATGCAGTGATACTCTCCAATAGTAATGCTACCTGGCCTGAGTAATACTGTATGCAGTGATACTCTCCAATAGCAATGCTACCTGGCCTGAGTACTACTGTAAGCAGTGATACCCTCCAATAGCAATGCTACCTGGCCCGAGTACTACTGTAAGCAGTGATACCCTTTAATAGTAATGCTACTTGGCCTGAGTACTACTGTATGCAGTGATACCCTCCAATAGTAATGATACCTTTACTAGCTACAATCAGCCAACCATTGATGGCAGGAATAGTACCACTGTATGCAGTGATACCCTCCAATAGTAATGATACCTTTACTAGCTACAATCAACCAACCATTGATGGCAGGAATAGTACCACTGTATGCAGTGATTCTCTCCAATAGTAATGATACCTTACTAGCTACAATCAACCATCCATTGAGCTACAATCAACCATCCATTGATGGCAGGAATAGTACCACTGTATGCAGTGATTCTCTCCAATAGTAATGATACCTTTACTAGCTACAATCAACCATCCATTGATGGCAGGAATAGTACTACTGTATGCAGTGATTCTCTCCAATAGTAATGATACCTTTACTAGCTACAATCAACCATCCATTGATGGCAGGAATAGTACCTTCCACAATCCAACAAACAACAGCTAACTCCTTTTTTTGTTTTAAAATGTACCCAGAAAAAATAGTTTGCTGACACATAAAAAACTGATTGATTGATTCTGAAGATCTATCATTCTGTACCAATATAAAAGGAAATTAAAAAATCAATCCCAATCAATGTTCTAAATTTTTTATGTTGCTGCTGCAATAAGAAATGGGCATTTGTTTGGTTCTCCAAAGTTGTTCAGTATTTGTGACTTCAATAACACATGTACCCTTCATCAAAGAAATCTGACTCAAATCTTCAATAAAACAAAGAACCCTTTATGAAAGGAAGTCAGTACTTAAATAAAAGCAATGGAATCTAATGGATTGTTGCATTTTCAAAATTGACTGTTTCTTGTGCCTTGAAAGTTTCTTTTTTTGCATAAAAAAGTTCACATTTATGATCACTACCAACAGTGGCATAAACACAAATTAAATATCCAATCTTCTGAAACCACCAATGTCTGGCTATGTTTCTTAAATGTTTTAATTTATCCATGTTTTCATTTGCCTTAGTGAACAGACTCATCAATTTGGTAGCCTCAACAAGATGATAGTCGTCTCTATCTGACCAAAATATAGGCCAATTTAAGTCCATGAAGTTCAGAAAGCAAAAATGACCAAACAGAGCTAGCAGTTTTTTGTGTGTGCATATCTAAAGCAAGGCCAAGCTGTATTCTTTATAACTCAAATTACACCCATCATGCATATACCAAAATAATAAGAATTAAAAGTTTTAACAATACATAAGATATTCAACATCTTTTTTAAATAGCCAGTAAAACCAGTAAAGATATCCAAGGAAATTCTTTTTCTTTACAAATCGAACTGTATGCAAAAAAATGAAACTGTAGAGTGCTATAAGAAAGCTTTGTGTAAAATCTGGCCAAAACTCAGCTAATAAAAAAATGTCTCCTCAAATGGCTGACACACTACAGAGCAAAAATACTTTCCTGAAATTCAAGATAAGACCATTTCTTTTTTTTAACTGTTGAATATTGAAACCATCTATCTTGCAGTAAAACAATTTCAAATTAGCCACTGTGGTGGCCATTTTGGAAGTAAGATTGGCACAAATTTCATTTAGGACAAACTAGACATCATTAGGAGGATTTCACAATAACACTTGTCATGGCAGTCATATTTCATACAAGACTGCAACATACTATTCTGGGCCCAACTAGACATGATAAGAGTCCTTTAGTGAAAATTCATATGATCATCAATACAGGAAAAGCACCAATATTAAGATCTACATGATGGCCACTACTGGGCCATATTGGATGCCAGATCAAGATGGCCACCACCGGGCCATACTGGATGCCAGATCAAGATGGCCAACACCGGGCCATACTGGATGCCATATCAAGATGGCCTACACTGGGCCATACTGGATGCCAGATCAAGATGGCCTACACTGGGCCATACTGGATGTCAGATCAAGATGGCCACCACTGGGCCATATTGGATGTCAGATCAAGATGGCCACCACCGGTCATACTGGATGCCAAAACAAGATGGCATACACTGGGCCATACTGGATGCCAGATCAAGATAGCCTACACTGGGCCATACTGGATGCCAGATCAAAATGGCCACAACTGGGCCATACTGAATGTCAGGTCAAGATGGCCACCACCAGGCCATATTGGAATGTCAGATCAAGATGGCCACCAATGGCCATACTGGATGCCAGATCAAGATGGTCTACACTGGGCCATACTGGATGCCAGATCAAAATGGCCACCACCGGGCCATACTGGAGGCCACCACTGGGCCATACTGGATGCCAGATCAGCATCAATTTGATTTATGATCAACTACACCTTGGAATAAATGTGCGTGCAAAGTTTCGTGGAAGCTTATGAAAAGTAATAATAACAAACTTGTGCTGACAGATAGAAGATGGACGACAGACAACTTGTAACTTCTTCTGGTCTAGAAAGAGAAGAGCTAAAAAGACTTATAAAATATTTCAAATTTTCCATTTGTAGTAATTGAGGTCATGTTATATGGAAATATTTGTATGAATCTTATTAATGCTTTCTATCGAATTGGGTCAACTTCTGCAGAGCAATTTCTGAGATACCTTAAAGATTCTGTCTGTTTTTTTGTAATGGCAGCCATATTGAATAGTTGCCAGGCCTCATTATGGTACAAAATTGAAAGCCTGATAGGCCAAGATGTTTTCTGTCAAATTTGGTAAAGTTGTGTTGAACAGTATTTCATAAAATGGGGATATTTGTCTGTTTCTATTTTTAGTAGTTGCAGTCATATTGCAGACATTAATTTGTTCATTTGTTAACCCTTCCTCCAAAATACCTGAAGAAAATCGAATGGATATTGGTAGAGGTGGTGGTGATCCTCCCTGATTGGTGTCAAGAGATGGTGCAACTGATCTGGGGGATTCATGGGGGCTGAAAATTAATTTTAGAATCAGTGAAGCGTATGAATCTGGGTAGTTGTCTGCACTTCTGTTACTATGCGGTTGTGGAATCAAACACAATTTATTCAATAATCATTTTTAAGTTAAATATATGTAACAAAAACAGAATCAGGTGAGTCTGATTCCAGATTGTGATATATGGGGGTAGGGAGGGATAGCTGATGATGCCCTAAACCCTTCCCAGCAACGCCTTTTATCATCATTTTTTTACAACACTCTAGCAAAGAAATCAGTTGAAAAATAACAGAATCTCACCCAACTTTGAACAAAACTGAAGAATTTCATAATGTTTGCTGTTACATCAACCAGTTTCCCACTTTGAGATCCAGCTGTTTGTAAACACTTTTCAAACTACTATCCAAACCTTCCACATAAAAACCTCCACCAATAATCTGGGATGACATGCTTGAGAAGTATGCTGTTTTCTTTACATTCAAAAGCTTTTGTTACATTAAGATCTAGTCTTTGACCAATCACAATGCTTCTTACAATGATCACCATTATATGGTTATATTATTACTGAATGAATCTCTGTATACAGGTATTTAAAGACCTGATTGAAGATGATAAAATTAATGGACCATAGTAAAGCAAATTAGATTTAGGCCAGAAGGAGAACTCTGCTTTAAAATTAAAAACAATTCATGAATGGTGATAGACATCATACAATTTAAAGCCTTTCTATCGAATTTAATGAAAGCCAGTTATGGCTGGATGTCAAATTTTGGGAAACAGCTATGCCAGGATGCTTTCTGTCAAATTTGGTTAACTCATAAACCCCTGGAGGTTTCTGTCGTTTTCTCCTGAAATGTGAGTAGGAAATCCATTTTGGGAGATGTTTCTTAATACATCAACTTCCAAGACATTTTTGGTTAACTTAATGCCTATTTGTGTTAGAAACATCAATTTTCATTGGCTCTTTTGCCTGAGCATGAGCAGAAGGGTAAAAAATGGACTTGTTTTATTTTTATGCTTAATGGATCTATCATTTTGGTGTTGAGACCACTCTTCATTCTAAATACCCATCTTATCCTTTTTTTTGCAAAGGTTCACCTGTCTGTGTGCAATTCAGACTGGTCTGTCTTAGATCTGAGGCCAAAAAGTCTAAAATCCAGACACAAAAACCAGATCATGACGTCAGGCGAATTTTGGCTGGAAAAAACTCAGGTCCAAAAAGTGATGTTTTTCCCTCTGTATTTTGTAGTGCAACCTGAACATCCATACTATTTTGTATCATCATAAAGCTACATCTGTCTACCTTTCTATAATACCACCCACTTTATTGTGTCACACATGACCTTAACACTACAGAGCTCAGAAGTAGGCTACCACCTCCTGCCCAATAAATGCGATGCTAAGGGTTAGGAGTTAAAATTCTACTGAACAGTTTTGAGACGAAGCCATTCAGCAGTCATTCTACAAACAATATTACTGATTAGAGATATTTAGTAGCGCTACTGCCAGATTTCTGACTTGGCGATTAAGTTCCATTTAAGTAGACAATATTTCTTTGGTGGTTAAGTGATTTAAAGATATGGACTTGCGACTACCTGGTGCTAATGTATTCTACACTGTCTGTGTAGATATTTTTGAGGATGTGCTTTGCGTATCAGGTTCTGGATCACTTTGACTCATCTTGCGGTCCAGTACCATGGCCTCTTCTAGCGACTTTTCCTTCATGGCCATCTGGTAGGCCACCTCGAATGCCTCGCCAAGTGTAAGGATGATGTCGTGGGCCAGACTCTGCAAGACATAAAGTGCAATATAATTAAGTCAGATAATCAGACTGTTGATAAACACTGGGAATCTTTACATCTGGATCTGGACTATGCAAGACATCTCATTCAAGACAATTTGAGGTCTTTGTATTGTTTATTTTTTAATGTTACTGGCAAGACACACTTGGCATCAGCTGTTTTCCTATTTTCTTTAATCAACAAAATTTTAACTTGTTTCTAAAGTAATATCATACACAGGTGTGAAATGTGTGTTACAAAGGCTGATTAAAGGACAGAGAGTGCATACAAATTGATGAAACAAATTTTACCATTTCATTCTTTTGCATATTTTATGTTTATTCTTAACAATGACATGCATTCTGTAGTTGTACATGTCTCTGTATATTTATTTATACGTAATACAAGTCTTTTATGATTAAATATATTTAGATTATAATTTAGATGTCCCTGTAGCTATGAATCATTGAGTCAAATTGTAACCTTACAGACAGAAAGAATGAAATAGTACCTAACCTTGGATTGCTAAAGATATGACAAGTGATACAGTGACAAACTGACAAAGTGAGACAAACACACAATCTCCAATCTTTAATCAATCATTGGTCAGCTTTTCTGATTAGACTATAATTGATTATGATTTTTTTACATGATTCCCAACACTTGCAATTATTTCATTCCATTTCTATGTGATTCAGTGGTTAGCATGCTGGATTCAAGACAGAAAGGATGCAGGTTTTGAATCCTGGCATTGGATGAACCTAAAGTGGCTACCATAGTACATCCTTGAGAAAGACACTTTACTCCAATTGCCTTTGCACTCAAAAACCTTTGCACTTTACTCCAATTGCCTTTGACCTCAAAAACCTTTGACCTTTAGCTGATTGCCTTTGCACTCAATAACCATTGCACTTTACTCCAATTGCCTTTGCACTCAAAAACCTTTGCACTTTACTCTGATTGCCTTTTCATTCAATAACCATTGCACTTTACTCTGATTGCCTTTGCACTCAATAACCTTGGCACTTTACTCCAATTGCCTTTGCACTCAAAAACCTTTGCACTTTACTCAGATTGCCTTTGCACTCAATAACCATTGCACTTTACTTGAGTGCCTTTGCAATCAATAACCTTTGCACTTTACACCAATTGCCTCTGCATGTAATAACCTATGCATGTTACTGTGCCATAAAACACCCAAGGAATTGTTTCAATAAGTCATATTTAATTGCTCAAAATTTAAGTCAATTGGGATCCTGGTACTCTTAACATCTTGTTTAGCACAAAACTATACTTAGGATCGAACTTCTCAAGATGACACATGGAGTACTACACCTGTCACCTAAATTTAGTAAGCTCATAGAAGAATTAAATTAACTGAAAACAAAAATCCTCAAAAACAACAATTCAAACTGATTGGGATAAAAGAATTAAAAAAATGAGTATGAGCACAAGCCTTAGAATCTTTATTATAATGTGCAGAAAGTTATGAAAATAAAGGCTGGTGTTATTGTGTCCTGTGCATCAGAAACCACTTGCCATCATTGCCTTTATCTAATTAGGGGATAATGGTATTGAATGTAATAATCTTGAGGACAATAACTGTTTTCTAATGTAAGAAATTAAATTTTTATGGTGATAATATATCAGTGGAGCCAGTCAAAGATATCTCAGCAGTGTGTTTGATGTGAATTTTTAGCATGGATTTAACAATTTCTCAGTCATATTGCTCTACAATGTCTGCAGTGTGGCAGTTTATAGTGATGTTTAGATACTTCATCTCACAGACATGCAGCATCATGTCCCACCTAACCACATTAATCTGACACCATGCTGACCAGTCCTAACACTAGCCTCTTAATGCCAAGTCCAAAGTGAGGCAGTACCATTTTTATAAGTCTTTAGTATGACTTGCCCAGTGTTTGAACACTTGACCTCCTGCATCTGAGGCAAATGCTCTAACCATTTAAGCCACTGGAGTGGTCAATCTACATAAAACCAAAATTAATATAAGTAAACCCTTGAACATATGACCTGAATTCTTGAAAATAGTAGGCAATAATAGCTAAACCTATGATAAATAGTGGCAACAAGTTGTAGGGGAAGCCATAATTCCACAGAAATGGCAAAATTTCAACAGTACATTATTGTGAATTTATTGCAACAGATTTTTGCTACAAAAATGACAGTACATCAGCAAATGTAATGAACTCTAAGATTGTTATTGCTTTGTATTCAAAGTGATTTTCCCTTTTTTATTTTGAAAAGAGAGGTTAAGAAAACATGGAGTTACTGCACCATTCAAAGAAAAGACTACATGCAGTAATATAAAATGAATGTTAAGAAGTTTTGACAGGTTATAAAAACTGTAGTAAAATAATGTTAAGTCTTTGAGTACTTTTAAACAGAGTTAAACCACATCAAGGAAAAAGTGTATATCAATGACCAAATTACTTCAAAATAACTACTGAAATATAATATCATAGGTATTCAAAGAAATTATTTACAAAATAGCAGTCATTTGTCCATGAATTTTACATCACAAAAGCCATCTATATGGCTATAAATGCCAGAGAAGTTTTCAGTTAATTGCAAATATTAAAATGTGACAGATTTTGGCAGTTGAAGTGAAGGTGGTATTAGTTGGACATCTTTTATCAAAACTTATTTTCTGGAAAATATTGGAGTGGATTAAGTTCATTAAAGTTTCTGCTCAACTGGACATATCCAACTTCCATATTCTTTTCCCCCAATTCTATTATAAAACCTCCCTCTTTTCAGAATCCCTCATTAGATCTTTAATCCTCTGACCCTTTCTGGAAGACATATGGGAAATAAAGTCAAGAGCTGACCAATGATGAATGACATCTGTTACTGCTGTCGGGACATCCATTCTCTACCAATCTAGCTGACCAACGGTTCCTCTCATATTAAAACATATTATAATAGTGCAGAATGCTTGCCATGTTCGGCTCATTTAACTGGCTAAAAAGCAAGTGACGGGGCATTTTTCTGGCTGATGCAGTCAAAAACATTTGAGAGCACGATCTAATTGAATTTTACTACATGCTCGTTATCCAAAACTTTTGGAGTTCACTCACACAAAAGCATGGTTAGGGGAGAGTCCGCCTTGGATCACAGACAAAGAGAAAAAATGAAATGGATCTGTCAGGTTGGACAATGGAAGGCTTTTGACTGCTGAGATTGCATGCTGGAGTCCATTGATAGGAGACCGCTTGTCAATAGGGATACAAACATGCCTAACAACAGGTAAGGACCAAGGTCAAGCATTACTGCTGCTCTTCTTTCTCTAAATGAAATATTACAAAGAACATATGACTGGATGTCAGCAATAGTTTTAAATATTAATTTCATTTCTATGCCAGTATATCATGAAAGGTTTTATGCATATCATATTAATTATGATAATTACTATCAGAAATAGATTATGGAAAATTTACACTATATGTAAAAAATTTCATCTGGGTAAAGCTTTCTAGTCACTTTTTTTCTCTTGATAAATTACCAAGTCTAATGCATGTCACTTGGTGTTCAAGAAAATTTGTAATGAAATCAGATGATTTTTGATAATAAGTGTAGAAGTAACTTGCCACTACAATCTTACAGATATAATATTCATCTTACTGTCTTGCTATTTGCATTTATAAAATTGAACAGCACAAATTTTAAATATTTTAGTTGTTTTAACTATCACATTTAAATATTTTAGTTGTTTTAACTATCACATTAACATATGACTTAATGTATAAGAACTATTTCAATACATATTTACAAATATTTGACAGAATTTAATGTAAGTAGAATATTTATTTACATTTTTATAGATATTTGATATTTCTATACATATTTACAGAGATTTGACAGAATTTAATGTATGTGGAATATTTTTTAATAAATGTTTATAAATATCTGACAGAATTTAATGTATTTGGAATATTTCTATACATGTTTATAGATATTTGAAAGAATGTAACATATCTAGAATATTTACATATATGTTTACAGATATTTTACAAAATTTAATATGTGAGTAATATTTATATACACATTCATAGGTATCACATGGGTCAAGCTTAATTTTTTTCCAACAAAAATCATGATAAAAATAAAAATTAATATCATTTTTGTTACACATAAAAATAAAAATTAATATCATTTTTGTTGCACATATGAAATTAAGTTCCAACACTATGGTGTCAGAGACCAAAGGCTTACATGGATAATGAGCTTTCAAGCTGAACAAAACCAACAGGTAATAATTGTCTGGTTTCTATATCAATCTCCCCAATGACCAATAACAGGTCACTTGATCCCCATAAAAGCCAACAGCCAGAGGCCATGCCTACAGATATTGGGTATGGTACTGTTCCATGGAAGCATACAAGAACTCCTTCCCCATAGGCATTTGTGTTTGGAACTGCTTGCCAGTGACAGACATTACAGCACCTTCCATTGATATCTTTACAGTCCTCATAGCCATTGCATATTCCATGTCTTAGCATGTACACCATGTGTTATTTTAACCTGTTTTTAACTTGAACAAAGAGCCTTCTTTCACCTATTTACATAGGTCACCACAATGTCACTATGACTGTATATAGGCCATGCACTTAATTGGAAGATGAGAAGAGACCTTTCTGCTTTTCACATTTATTAGGATTCTGCCATAGAATAAATTTTTACGTATTTTTCACCTACCTTAATCATTTTATCAATTCAGTATTGAACTCCTTTGGTTTGAAACTAAGTGCATTATTTAAAAATTAGATGGAATATTTCATGCATGCTGCAGAAAACATTACTGAATTACTTTTGCCTTTTAGAATGGGTAGGATGGCTTTGAGACTAAGACTGATTAATGGTGCATTCAAGTCTATGGGCTGTATTTGAGTGAGTGTTCTTGTAATAATTAATTCTATGGGCTGTATTCTAGTGAGTGTTCTTGCAGTAATTAATGTCTATGGGCTGTATTCGAGTGAGTGTTCTTGCAGTAATTAATGTCTATGGGCTGTATTCGAGTGAGTGTTCTTGCAGTAAATAATGTATATGGGCTGTATTTGAGTGCATGTTAGGGCAATAATTAATGCCTATGGGATGTATTTGAGTGCATGTTATGGCAATAATAATTGCCTATGGGATGTATTTGAGAGTGTCTTCTCACTGCAATTAATGTACATGGGTTGTACTTGAGGGATGTTCTTGCAGTAATTAATGTCTATGGGCTGTATTCAAGTGATTGTTCTTGCAGTAATTAATGTCTATGGCTGTATTAGAGTGAGTGTTCTTGCAGTAAATGTCTATGGCTGTAGTCAAGTGAGTGTTCTTGCAGTAATTAATGTCTATGGTCTGTAGTCGAGTGAGTGTTCTTGCAGTAAATGTCTATGGCTGTAGTCAAGTGAGTGTTCTTGCAGTAAATGTATATGACTGTCAAGTGAGTGCTCTTGCAGTAATTAATGTCTATGGGCTGTATTCAAGTGATTGTTCTTGCAGTAATTATTGTATATGGGTTGTATCTGAGTAAGTGTTCTTGCAGTAAATAATGTCTATGGGCTGTATTTGATTGCATGTTCTGGCAATAAGTAATGCCTATGGGATGTATTTGAGCATGTGTTCTCACTGCAATTAATGTCTGGTTTGTAGTTCAGGGATGTTCTTGCAGTAATTAATTTCTATAGGCTGTATTTAACAGTGTTCTTGTAGTAAATAATGTCTATGGGCTGTATTTGAATGAGTGTTCTCACAGTAATTAATGTCAATGGGCAGCATTTGCATGTGCTATCACATTAATTAATGTTTATGGGCTGCATTTGAGTGAGAGCTTTAATAGTAATTTAGTCTATGGGCTGCATATGAGCAAGTGCTCTCACAGTAATTAATACTTATATTCTGCATCCGAGTAAATGCTCTTGCAATAATTAATGTCTATGGGCTATATTTGAATGAGTGTTCTCATAGGAATTAATGTCTATGGACTGTATTGGAGTGAATGTTCTTGCAGACTAATCAATGTCTATGGAGTGAGTGTTCTCACAGTAATTAAGTGCCATGATTGTGTATAGACATGTGTCACAGCAACATAGTTTATACTGACAAAATGTGTCAAAATAAAATACTTATTGCAGCAGCTATATGCTGACAGCATTTAACAAATTACTTAAACACTAAACTTTTTGTGTTATTTGAATGCCAACAAAATTTGGTTGTTTTTAGTTTGTTTGTGTGTTCAAACTATGCACAAATCCAGAGAGAATGGATCTGAAAAAGTTAAAGGGAGATTGGTTGCTTGGCAGTAATGGATAGGTGGGTAAGAAGCCAATCTGGAGAGGGAAAAATCCCTTGCACCTGGTTTAATACGGACAACACTTGCATGCCTCAAATGAAAGGTAAGTTAATGAAATCCTAAAAGTTCTGTGAATTTCTAACATTATTTTGAGATGGCAGTGATCAGTAAAGGTGAAATGGAAATGATCAGTAAAGGTGAGACGGCAGTGAGCAATAAAGGTGAGATGGCAGCAATTGATAAAGGTGTAATGGCAGTGATTGATAAAGGTGAGATGGTAGTGATCGATAAAGGTAACATGGCAATGATCAATAAAGGTGTAATGGTAATAATCGATAAAGGTGAGATGGCAATGATTGATAAAGGTGTGATGGCAGTGATTGATAAAGGTGAGATGATAGTGATCGATAAAGGTGAAATGGAAGTGATCGATAAAGGTGAAATGGAAGTGATCAGTAAAGTTGAGAGGGCAGTGATTGGTAAAGGTGATATGGCAGTGAGCGATAAAGGTGAGATGGCAATGATTGATACAGGTGAGATGGTAGTGATCATAAAGCTTGAGATGGCAGTGATTGATAAAGGAGAGATGGCAGTGCTAAAGGTGAGATGGCAGTGATTGATAAAGGTGTGATGGCAATGATAGATAAAGGTGAGATGGCAATGATTGGTAAAGGTGTGATGGTAATGATTGATAAAGATGAAATGGCAGTGATTGGTAAAGGTGAGCACTTGAGACCATCTGGCCACCTGGGGCCTCACATGAGATATTACAAAATGTTGTCATCAAAGACATTATGAGATAGAGTGATCATGAGACAATACAAAACTTGTGAACACAGATACTATGAAATCTTGCATCATGAAATATTACAAAATGTTGTGATCATATGACATTTTAAGATGGTGTGATCAAGAGACATTATAAAATAGTATGATTATGAAATGGTATGAATAAGAAACATTGTGAAATAACGTGAACATGAGATTATACAAAATGCAGTGATCCTAAGTTATTATGAGATGATGTGATCATGAGACATTAAAAATTGGCATGATCATGTGACATTATGAGATTATGTGATTAGAAGAAATGAAATTGTCTGGTCACAAGACATTACAAGATGTACATTTTACAATAACAAGAGAATCAATTTACAGGTTGTTGTGTACATGTGTAACATTTCTTAAATCAGTTGATTGTTATGGGTTTTGGTTTAATCTGGTGCTTTACAGCACAGCAGCACAAGTAGGTGCTGAGGCAATTGAACCTTGTTTACCAGTTGCTAGGCCAGGTTGGTCTGATAGCAGGATTTGAACCTGTACCATTTCAGCTGTGAGTCAATCATGCTAACCATTAAGATTCAGTCATGGGTTTAATGTCATTTCTCAGCAATTAATAAGATGCACATGGCAGGCAGTATATTTGATAGAGAAAGAACCTGAGAAAAATCCTGGTAAGAACCATCAACCTGTGGGAAGCTACACACAAGCTTTCAAACATACCAACATACATTGGCCATACCTAAGATTCAAAACCTATGTGGAATGAGGTAAAATGTCACTGATCTGTATAGGTGAGCACCTTAGACCACTATGTCACTCCAAGCTGCAATCAAATCAGTAATCACAAAGAAGGCATCATTGCTAAAGTCATTGCACTGGTGGAACAGTTCTGGTTCCCAATAGGCTTATGACTGGTTTATGTAATATGTGGATAGAATATTAAATAATACCATTTTATACTTCAATGGTTTTAAAACGATTTAATTTTTAAAAGTGATATGTTTGAACTATAAAATGGCATGTGCATGGAGGGCTGTGAAAATGGTATTTTTGTCCTATCTTTGGTAGAATCACATGTATGCTTTGTATTTATAAATTCAGTTCCTTGGTGTTATCATTGGTGTCATCAATAATGTTGTGATCCTAGTGAAAAATAGGCAGTTTATGGCCAAAAGCCTGTGGTCTAATAAGTAATAAAGATAGCAAAGATGATCTATCATGGCTTCCTAATCTGTTTAAAGATTAGCCAACCTTTGGCAGAAGTGGGTGAGAAAGGAGTGACTGATCACAAAATGATTAGCAGCAACACTTGCACAAGAATTTTTATTTTTGTTTAGTTCAAGTTTAATTGTTTTTTTTGTTTTTCTGGATAGTTTCAGAGTGTAACAAGATAACCGAGTTTGGGATTTTCGGATTGATAACAAAACACCATTGATGGGAATACAATACAATATATTTAATATTATATGAAAATATCAAATGAAGTATGAGAGATACGTGCGCGAATGGGTCCCAATATGGAACTAATTAACATAATCAGCATGATCTTAATAATGCAACAAATATGGTACCAAGACAAATAAAGAAAGAACGATTCACAGTATATAAAGAACAGAAATATGACTTCACAATAGTAAAATACAAATTATATTTTCGTTCAAAATAATGAATTGATAGTTTTACTCATGATAGCAAAACAAATGATAGTTCATTCAAAATAACGGATTGATAATTTTAATCACAATATCTATACAATAGCAAACACTGGGTATTACAAAAAACCTACATTAGCCAACAGCCAAAATATTATATAACTGGAGCAATGTATATACTCCCTTAACTCTTTGCTACCAGTTCCACTGGACAAACCAGCAAAGATTTGTAGTCACCTGACCACTATTGATTCCTGGGTTTGACAATCAGCACCCGACACTTTGGTCGGCAACGCCCGATTTCCCAAAAACCCGACTAGCAACGTTGGAATATTCAAAGCACTCGAAAACATACACACAGCACAGCTTGGCACTGCACACGCAGCTCTACACAGCACATGCAGCTTTTCACAGCTGTACACAGCACAGCTCAGCACTAAACTCTACAGCATAACACAGCACGGGAACAACACAGCACATCAACACCAACATGGCACTGCAACACCAACACAGCTCTACACAAACACAGACAGAATAGCAAACCACTGCGCCAACACAGCACTGCAACACCAACACAGCTCTCTACAGCTGGAGATATGCAGGTCTCACAGTAGACCTCTGATCGACAAAATGGTTCGTAATGTATCTATCATACTTCATTTAATATTTTCATATAATATTAAATATATTGTATTTTATTCCCATCAATGGTGTTTTGTTATCAATTCGAAAATCCCAAACTTGGTTATCTTGTTACACAGAGGAATAAAAAAGGAAAAACTCTTTTCTCTTTTTGCCTATTTGTGTCAAAATGCCAAATATATTTCTTCCCAATGTAATCCAAACTCAAATGCTAAAAAGTATCAAGTGGGTGAAGGAAGGCAAGCAGCAAAGGTCCTGCATTTCAGGCAAAGTGGATTTTCAAATAGTATACCGGAGAAGAAATAATATCACCAGACATCATCACATCGTGGAAATCTTGATCAGAAAACTACTCACAACATGTTAAGTATGAAACTTAATAATCCCAATTAATGTCATCAATGTTCACCAATCAGTAAACTTCCAAAGGAAAATAAAAATACCTGAATATTTTTTTTTAAATTTTGCCAGTAAAATATGAAATATACAAATCTTCCTTTTTTATTTTGACTGCAATAAAACCCTTAGTCATATTAATTCAAGTATTACAGCAACAATTGCAAATTTTGAATGTGAAATCTTAGTTATATTCAAAACTTTAAGTTGTATTACATCTCCCAAAAATGATCTTCCAGAACAGGTGGTCTCTCAGGTTATCACATATAAGAGAACCAAGGTATTCATTTAGAATGTCGTCATAAATCACAGCTGGTCTTCTGTAGCACTGGCCTTTCAAGACATATTTTACTGTATTAAGGGATCCTTTGCTAGTGGATGTTTTAGACATGTTGAAGATTAATAAACGTGTGGTTAAAGAACTCTTACTGACTGATATTATCTAAGAAGCTTCAGGTGTACACATAATAAACTCATGTGCAAATAATAAAATAAATTTTTGAACATTTTTGAGAAAGCATGACATAGAAGTATGTAGGCAGGTGTGACTAGCTAATTGTCAGTCCACATGGCTTATATCAAAGTCTTACATCAAATTATAAGTATTCTATTTGTTTCTTTCTGACCCAAAGGTCAACTAAAACAATTGTTAATGAAGACAGGGCCGGATGAACAAACTTCAAAAGAGCTGTCATGAAAGTCGTAATATATTATCAGCAATTAAATAGAATAATAAGACTTCAAACAAAACTTTAGATAAACATTTTTCAATTTGTAACAAATTTGTTTTTGTTCATATCTGATAATGAAAATTTCATTACCATGGTAACATAATGGTGCCATAGCCATACATTTATGGGTGTCATCTCTCTTAATTGTAAAAGATTTGCACAAGATGAACAATGCAACCTTTGTTGATGAATATTTTCAATTTCCTAGTTAATATTTCACTGGCTTAATTTTAATAACAGTGATAGCAAATCAATATCTTCTGTAAACACCTGAAAGCACTCAATGCTTTACATAAAAATGTTGGCCTTATTCTGTTCCGTGGTTTCTGTGAAGTTTTTAAAGGTCTTTTTTCTTTCTTTCAGTAACATAAGCCATATTTGATGGCAGATCTGCATGATTCGTATCAGTTTAAAATCCATTCAGGCCATCAGAAGTTTTGTCATTGGTGAAATTCTGTTTGGTGGATTTTGGCAGTCATTTTAAGGTTTTCTATTTTTAGTAATGATGACACATCTGATAACGAATGATATATTTTTTAATCAAATGTTTGAAACAGTAACTGATGATTAATGTACAGTGAATGCTGGGCTAATTAATGTACAGTGAATGCTGGGCTAATTAATGTACAGCGAATGCTGGGCCAATTGATGTACAGTGGATGCTGGGCCAATGATTTAAGTGGATGCTGGTCCAATTGATGAACAGTGGATGCTGGGGTAATTAATGTACAGTGGATGCTGGGCTAATTGATGTACATGCTGAACTGATTGATTTGCAGTGGATGCTGGGTTGATTGATGTACAGTGGATGCTGGGCTGATTGATGTACAGTTGATGCTGGCCATACCAGATGTACTTGACCTTATGGCCAGACAAGCTAAGAACATGTCACCATATTTTGACATTAAGATCATGCTGGACACAGGCTTGAGTCTATCAACTGTAATGATGCTACAGGTTCTCGTAGAAGATCACACAAATTTCAGCCATAATGAATTATAGTTTGTATGTACTTGATCAGCATATAATACCCCTACCCCAAGTTCAAAAGTTCTGTGTGTAGGCAGCATTGACAGATCATTTGTGTTCTTATAGTATCTGTAACTAAAATTATCTAGCAAAATTTATTTTTGCTACAATTAAGTAACCTTGATCTTTATCTTTGACGACTTCAAATCAATGTTTATTTTTTTTAAATTGATAATATACATGCAAAGAAACAATCCAATCAATTTTAAGTTTGGTAAATCATGGAGATGTGTGTTAAAGAAACAAAAGCTACAACTATTCCTTGCCTTGTATATGGATGTTTAGGCTAAATTATATTACTGACTAGTTTGTGATCAGCAACAAAATTCAGAACTACTGGAGTATATAACATTCATTGACACAGTAACCAACCAACAACCAACCTACCAAGCCTAAATATTCAAGAGGGCCTACCTCTTATCTGATTGGCTAACACTTTCCTTATATAAAGTATGTCCAGAACACAAAACTCCAACTCACACTTTTTCAAAATTCACAACCAAAATTAATGTGCAAACAATAGCATAGGTGGCTAATACAGCATTGACATAGGGCAGTCCAATAGCATAACTGGACTCAATCTGACCCATAAAAACTTCTTCCCAGTCCATCCCTGGTTCCCCCCCACTACTGGCTGTAGTTTGCATGCATTTCCTAGAAAAATCCACTACTGTCAAAGGTCAAGGTCCAAAGACAACAAAAGGCCACACCAGGACCAAAAGCCCAACACTAGGGCTAAGTGCCTCCTTGGGGAGCAATGTCAACCATCAGGCGGTAAACCACTCTAGGGGGCTATCGTCCAGCCCAGGGCAAATGGCCCAGACCAGGGCTGTAATCAGTCATACAAGCACACCAACTATAATTCAGTTTATAGTCTTAGTAACTAGCAACAACAGCTTACATGGGACATGCAGAGCTCAATCCCAAAACTAACTTGTTTAAACAATCACTGAAAGTCAAAAGCTGATTTGCCTTTTTGCTATGTTTTCAGACTTGTGCATGGAAATATTCAACAAGATCTTCTGGGAAGTTTGAAGAAACAGCACCAAAAATGTGCGAAAAAAAACAATGACACCTGCATCCCCTTCAAACCCTCACTTTAACTATTCACAGTAGACAAGTCTATATCTAGTTAACCTGCTTTTCACTTTACAATATGTTTTAAAGAGATTATCTATATTTATGCAGATGTATGTGATTATGATATATGACAATACTATATTCACCATATATTTTGTTTGAAAGTGTATTGAATGCTTCATATAAAACAGACATTTTCTTTTCTTTTATACAAATTTGAATATGCAGCCATTTTATGTAGGCATATATGAGTGGAATATCTTGTTCTCAACTTTGATATATCGCTTGTCATATCATCAAAAACAGTAGATAGGACACAAAATTTTGATCAACATTATGAAATATCAAATTTAAAAAGAAGTCATAAAATGTTTAACATTTTCTTTCCAAATGGATCATACACTTCAATTAACAATATGTAAGGAAATTTTTATCAATGAAAATGTCACTTATGCTGAATGGAGGTAATACTTTAATAAATACAAATTAAATAATTTTTTTATTAGTTAAAAATTTTTTGTTCTAGTTGTATCTTTTAGTGCCTTTTTAAGTGCAATCATCATAAATGTAATGTGTCCTCTTGTACTTAAACAAAAAAAATTTGTCAATCTACCGTAACAGCTATGTCCTAACAGCTATGTCCGTGAGTATTTTTCTGAGAACCTAATTTGGTGCCGCTCATGTTTTGATAACTGACTTGTGGAAGTATTTGTTGTATTGTTGCACTGAATTAAGAAGCTGGCCACCTTTGTATTATCATGTTAATTATGTCTTTTGAACCAAATAATGGAGCTGAAATAAAAGAAAAAATAAAATGCACAAAAATCAAACAAACTTAAAATCTAGCAGCCCTGGTCATATGTTTGGGTGAATTTATTACTTCATTGGATTAATCACTGTTATAAATGTTGTTGCGTATGTAATATAAACTACCTTAAATTAACTGACTCATTGGTAACTGTGATCAAAGACAGCAAGGCAACCAAGCAAAATTAATACTTTGTAAAATAAAGACCTTGTTTTCACAGATACGGACATGACCTGGCACTTAGATGTCCTCAAGTATGATAAAATGTTTCATTATTACTTCCAATGAAATCATGATATCAATACTGTACTAACTGAACAATACAAAAAATGTTATTCGACATAGATGATTGTCTCACGAAAAAATAAATTTCTTTTGGTTTTGAAAAAAGTAATCTTGTTTGCTGGTGTTTCAACAGTTAGTCTAGTTCCCCGCTTTTTGACTCCTGATTTGGCAGGATTCTATTACAATAACACTCTAGGAACCAGACGTGTCAAGAAAAGTCTTTTGGTGAAAGCTCTTTGTTGATATGATCATCCATTTATGTGTAGTAATAAGATCCTAACAATGGCCGTCATGGCAGCCATACTAGACGAGTCATTGGCATAATTTTCATTCAGTTTGCATAAAAAGAAGTCATTCAGTTTGCATAAAAAGAAGTCTTCTGGTAAAAATGCCATGTTGATGTGATATGACATATTTTATTTATCAAAAAACAAGTACTGCTTTTGATGAATTCACTGATAAGTATAGAAAAATAATCTGATAAACATTTCTCTTTAATTATTTTGCATTTTCTGTATATAGTGACATAATGTCATATGTCAAAAAATATAAAATGGATATATGAACCTAAAATGTAGTCATGTGATCACTTATATTGCAGTATTTTTTACATCTTCTGCCTTTGCAACAAGACAGTTGAATTTCATTTGTTTTTACAGTTATAAATGGTTCAAGGTCATTTATAAAAAAAAGCATATATGGAATTTTCATTGTAATTTACTATAAAGCATGCTACTTTTTCATATTTTGCTTCTGCAAATCTTTAAAAACAAGTTCTCTTGTTCTTAGGCATACTTTGGATTTTCTCAGATCATTCATCATGCCAACAATAAACTGTTGTGTATGACCCAGACATCATGCCTAAGCCATCTTTGCTGGCAATTAAAGTCTAGTTGTAGCTTGTTTCTCCTTGAAACTGAGTCACTCTCATTATCATAACTAGTCACAACTTTCAGATTTCATGCTGAGATGTTCCTGAAGTTTATCTGCCAGCGATTTATGAATGAGACTGCAGAGGCCATGTGAGCTGGGCGGAACTCTCTATGAACTTTTTCTGCTTGAGTAGGCCAATGGATGGTGAAACATTTACCTGTCACCCAGGTTTGGCATCAAATGGCTGCTCTAAAGCCCCTTCAGCAATGACAATTACAGTTTTAGCAGAGTGACCAAACTACTACCTAGAGTATTCTAGAGCTGGCTGATCGTATCTTACTATGATAATGCTTATAAAATAAACCCCTCATTTTTGTGTCTCATACAAATTCAAGTTAGACACTTCTTTTACAATAGTTATCAGCCTTATCATTTTTGTCTCTTCATTTCATCTACTCTCCTTTATATAATTTTACAAAGGAATAAGTGACTGAAATAAAGGAAGAGAATGAAAATTAATGAGAAAAGTTGTTTATCAACTATCAATGTTGATGATCAACATTACACAGATTGGTAACCATCTCTGCTGCCAGTTAAGCATACAGACTGAAAACCAAACGAATGGGGAACAGTCAGTCAGTAACTTCAGACACTGTTCCTGAAATGTGGTGCTTTATTTAAGCAGGTTCCTCGCAATTCTGGTTTACTTCATTTATGTTCAACTGATACTTGTGACTTTCTGAAAAGTGCATGTCATACTTCAAAGAAATAGTGAGTTAATGACATTTTCATTCAAAAGGATGGTCCAGTTACAGTGTGAATATGGTGTTTGTTCAAATGACTATATATGTCAGTATAATAACTTCTTATCTAGATCACTGAATAAAATTTCTTTTTGTTTTATATCTTGGAATTCTGATGCACTTTTGGGAATAATGTGTTATAAATACCAGAACTATCTATTTATCTTTTTGTCTACATTATATTTTATGTATACATGTATCACAGTATCATACAAAACAAGAAATCACTTGAAATTATATGAGTAATCTGTAATTGTACTCGTGGATTATTTTGTACCATCTGAAACAATAAAGCACTGCATAAACACCTCCAATCACCATGACATTCAAATTTACATTAAGTACAGTTATTATTATTATTATTATTATTATTATTATTATTATTATTATTATTATTCCAGTGATGATGATGATGATGATGATAATAATAATAATAAATATAATAAAAATAATAATATTATTGATTAATATTATTATTATTATTGCAAATAATCATGGTCGTTTGTCTTATTATGTTAATATTTGTTTTTTGTTATTCTTCTTATTTTTGGTCACTACTTCATATTGAAGATGAAAACTGTTGTTAGAATGCAAATGCCATGATAAAACAATTTTATTATTAAAGCAGAAATAAATAAATCTACCACAATAGGTTACAGTTTCCTAGTTGTCTTTGGTAAATTTGTTTGGTGGTGATTAATTTCTAGATCTTGCTCTGTCGTGCCTTATGGCGCATATATATATATATATATATATATATATATATATATATATATATATATATATATATATATATATATATATGCATTCTGGCATTTCTTTTTTTAAAGGAAAGATATGCCCACCCTTTTGTGAACAGTTTGGTATGACACATGTTTGTTAACTGCTTACTGCACAACAATATGCCTGCAATGTGAAATAAAATCAAAAAGTATTCCAGACAAGGGACCTACTTATACTTGTACATGATGAGCCCTTAGTATGATTCTTGATACAGGGTATTATCTACTTGACAAATTTGTATGATGTTTATAAATTCTGCTATCAGAGTGGCCATATCTCAGTTATTCAATGATTATCTATCACCCTGTAGGGATACTTAGAGTTATTGGTCAGATTAAGGCAAATGCCACAAAATGGTGTATTCTGTAGCTACCTGAGCAATTCACTTTTTCCCCTTAAGGTACAAATCATCCCTGATCAGTCTTTGGTTTCTTTTCTTCTGGGCAATTGGGGTTGTGATGTTTATCAATGATAATTTTTCGAACATTTGTGCCCTGAAGACTCAGTGAAACTGACACTAAATCGACAGACCTGTTTTTATTGTATTGTTTGACATGCATGCCAGAACTGTTAAAATCAAATAATCACCCAAGCATAAAATTTAATACAAATATCCCTCCCTCCAAGGTATTGTTTTTGCCTTCTTCTGACCTCTTCCAAAAATTATGACCATCCAGGCTACACCATGTATCTGTTCACTCTAACAAGTTGAACTGAATATATGATATCATTTGGCCTACCAACTTCAATTAAAGATAAAACTTTAAATACAAAGCAAAAGATTAGGTATTACTCCCAAAACTCCTTAAAAAAACCCCACACTGAATATAATTTTACATACCAGCAGTTTCAGTAATGTGAAATACTACCTGGATCATAACCTGGTGCTCAGTTAGCAAAACAGTCAACAACATCATTCTACCCAATTAACTTGTGATGAGACAAACATCAATTGAATTCTTTCGTATGATTACTCCCATGAAAATAAAGTTCAATTGTTATATTTGTTTCACTTTAAGTACAAGATATAGGGCGGACAGGTATACAGATAGCACAGTGTGGTAGTATTTTGTACAGCCTAAACAATACAGTCCATTCACATGAGCAAGCATGGTTGTTCTCATATTAAATGTGACATGGCTGTTATGAAATTTACACATTGCTAATTTCCAGTGTTGACATAGAAACAAATGGGAAACAATATCCTATTGAATAAGATGGATACTTTACATGGTAGTATTTTTGCTTTATTTGAAATCAAAGGGAAAAAACTAAAACACATCATTTATATGAAACCCAAAGCTGAAGAGTAACAACAATCTAGCAGCATTTCAATGTAGAATGCTTGCTTAAGTTTCAAATTAATGACCAAGGAGAAATATCTCATTACATTTTGCATATTTTCATTTAATGCATAGCACTTTTAAAATGATGGGAAATTTTGCATCATTTTTTGAAAATGTTTGACAAAACGTTACGAATGCTTTCCAATCCACATTGTTTTCAAGACAACTTCTTTTATATGTACATCATACTTCCTGGTATGTAATGTGTAGTTCTAACTGAAAGTGAGAAATCTAGCTGCTTGCTTTTTCAATTTGCTCAAGTTTGTCCTGCAGTACAGGTCTAATTAAATTTATGAAAGCTAATTTTAGGACAAAATTACAAGTTTAGATAGATCTTAATAGGTCTAAAGTACAATTTATAATGGTGCAAATTTCTTGAAGGTGAAATTTGCATCTCAGGTACCAAGTAATTGCAATATCTATATATTTTATTTGATTTGGTCAAATTGTAGTTATGAAGAAGAAACTACAAAATTATGCTGTAAATATCTTTTAACTCATTCCGCCCCAATCCCGTCTGTGCCCTACTAACAAGCCACTGTATTATCAAGGTCATGATGTACACCAAAGTGGATGGCATTACAAAAAAGCAGACAGATGTAGCTCTACAATGATACCAAATAAACTGGACTTTGCACTAACATAACAAAATGAAGAAAGAAAAAACTTTTTTGAGACTGAAATTTTTTTACCCCAAAAATTTGGCCCTTGTTGGTATTGGATTTTATGTCTGGATTTTAGACTTTGTGGCCTGTGATCTAAGACCGAGTGGTCTGAACTGGACAGACAGACAGAATAACCTTTGCAAAAAGTAGGATAAGTTGGGGATTGGGAGTAAGAAGTGGCCAGGAGATGAAAATGATGCGTCCAATAAACAAAAAAGGAGAACTGCAACTTTTACCCATCTGCACATGCATGAGCCAAACAGCCAATGAAAAATGATGTTTATAGCACAACTAGGCATCAGCCAAATAGACAATGAAAAATGATGTTTATAGCACAACTAGGCATCAGACAACTAGCCAATGAAAAATGATGTTTATAAGCACAACTAGGCATCAGCAAAATAGCCAATGAAAAATGATGTTTATAAGCACAACTAGGCATCAGCCAAACAGCCAATGAAAAATGATGTTTATAAGCACAACTAGGCATCAGACAAACAGCCAATGAAAAATGATGTTTATAAGCACAACTAGGCATCAGCCAAATAGCCGATGAAAAATGATGTTTATAGCACAACTAGGTCTCAGACAAATAGACAATGAAAAATGATGTTTATAGCACAACTAGGCATCAGCCAAATATACAATAAAAAATGATGTTTATAAGCACAACTAGGCATCAGCCAAATAGCCAATGAAAAATGATGTTTATAGCACAACTAGGCATTAGCCAAATAGCCAATGAAAAATGATAATTATAAGCACAACTAGGCATCAGCAAAATAGCCAATGAAAAATGATGTTTATAAGCACAACTAGGCATCAGCAAACCAGCCAATGAAAAATGATGTTTATAAGCACAACTAGGCATCAGACAAACAGCCAATGAAAAATGATGTTTATAAGCACAACTAGGTCTCAGACAAATAGACAATGAAAAATGATGTTTATAGCACAACTAGGTCTCAGACAAATAGACAATGAAAAATGATGTTTACAGCACAACTAGGCATCAGCCAAATATACAATAAAAAATGATGTTTATAGCACAACTATGCATCAGCCAAATATACAATAAAAAATGATGTTTATAGCACAACTAGGCATTGGCCAAATAGCCAATGAAAAATGTTTATAGCACAACTAGGCATCAGCCGAATAGCCAATGAAAAATGATGTTTATAGCACAACTAGGCATCAGCCAAATAGCCAATGAAAAATGATATTTATAGCACAACTAGGCATGAGCCGAATAGCCAATGAAAAATGATGTTTATAAGCACAACTAGGCATCAGCCAAATAGCCAATGAAAAATAATGTTCATAGCACAACTAGGCATGAGCCGAATAGCCAATGAAAAATGATGTTTATAAGCACAACTAGGCATCAGCCAAATAGCCAACAAAAAATGTTTATAAGCACAACTAGGCATTGGCCAAAAAGCCAATGAAAAATGATGTTTATAGCACAACTAGGTATCAGCCAAATAACCAATCAAAAAGTATGTCTATAGCACAACTAGGCATCAGTCAAAAAGCCAATGAAAAATGATGTTTATAGAACAACTAGGCATCAGCGAAATAGCCAATGAAAAATTATAATTTATAGCACAGCTAGGCCTCAACCAAATAGCCAATGAAAAATGATGTTTATAGCACAACTAGGCATCAGCCAAATAGCACAACATGGCATGAATGGATGAATTCAGAATTAACTTCCAAAAATGTGTTTCCTACCCCTATTTCAGGTAAAAATGAAAAAAAATCTCTGGGGCTGAATGATAATAACTTTTTTAAAAAAAAATTAAATCACTATGATAATAAAAC
Source organism: Potamilus streckersoni (assembly GCA_016746295.1). Taxonomy (NCBI): domain Eukaryota; kingdom Metazoa; phylum Mollusca; class Bivalvia; order Unionida; family Unionidae; genus Potamilus; species Potamilus streckersoni. The sequence goes on along the minus strand of JAEAOA010000548.1, from coordinate 953,156 downwards.
ATTATAAAAGAAACTGAAGGCATAGTTTGGTTTGATCTTACTCCATAAATCCCTGGCTTACAGTATAGATTAATAAAAGTAACTAATAAAAAATTGCCAGAAGAAATAGGATTTTGCACTTTGTTTCTCCATTTGCCAAAAACTTCATGTAGGACAAAAAGATCAATTTCTGCTCTAGCTTAATTGCATGATTTGGGACAGCTTATTTTATACAAAGTTAATGTTACATCATAGCAGCCCACACACAAATAATGGACCCAAGTGGGCCCAATATTGTTCACCTGAAATAAGCCTAAAAGCAAAATGCATAAGCAGCTGTCCAATACTGAAAGGCATGTAGACAGGATAATTTTTGTCCCAAAAAATTAAAAGCCCTCTATGAACGGATGCTTTCTGTCAAATTTGGTCAAATTATGTTAAGTAGCTATTATGATGAGGTTTTTGATTCTAGTAAAAAGGGGCCTTGTTTGATGGCAATCAGCATCAAACAAACAAATAAACAAACTTCAAAGCCATCTATGCAGGGGCACTTTATGTCAAATATAGTCAAATTTTGATGAGCAGGTTTTGAGAAGAAATTTTAAAAGTTTTTGTTTTTATCAATGGCAGCCATATCTGATGGCAAAATTACACCATTTGTATGAATTTGCAAGCAAATCATGCCAGAATGTTTAAAATTAAAAAAAAAATTAAATTCTGGTCAAAGGTGGCCATAACTGATGAAAGATGTGTTTAATTTGTTGTCTGTGCCATGAACCTCTCAACAGAATTTGGCAAAAGTCTGCTAATGGTTTCTGAGAAACTTAATTGCTTCAAGGCTTTTTTTAATTTTAGCAATGTTGGCCAGATCTATTAGACAAAACTGATGCCAGAATTATCTCTGTAAAATCATATGCAAATTGGTCAAGGAGTTTCTGACAAAAAGTGGTAAAGCAAGGTAGATGTAGAACTGTACCAAAACTGTCCTCACAGCCAGGTGAGCTAAAGATGAGCCAAAAAAATGACAGCCAGCTGCTATTAACTTCAAAGCCTTTTGTATTTCTTGTCCGAAGTTAGGACATTGCTCTATGATGACATTTAATTTATTTATACCATCAAATTCCCCAATAAACATCATTGCTATAAGTATAAAAACACATGTTAGAATGCCTGTACAATGGCGTTTATAGCTCAAGCTTTCTGCCAGAATCAGGATTTACTGTCTTCAAATGGTGGCGTGCATTGGGACTGCCATGTGTCACCCTATAATGGCCTTAAAATATACTTTATTACCTAGACTACTATCCTGCAATATTTCATCTCTTGAAAGCTTATCATTGCTTTGAACCTACCCATTGTGTCTAGGCAAAATAGCAAATTGGGGGTATGTACATGTAGAACAAATCCATAACCAACCAAACAACTGTATATAGCAAAGAGTTTTGTCTTTTTTTAAATATATGCATTAACAAAGTGTGGTCAGTGGTCATCAAAAATGACCAACATAAATAATTTGTCTAGCCATTACACCTTTATAAGGGTCATAATGCCAATCCATGGTATAATAAAACATTACTGGAATGTTTCCGCAGGATATCACTTATGTCTTTTTGTATGCAAAGAAAAAAAAGGGAATAAAAGCAATGAAAGAAGACAACAAAAAAATTTTTTTAAAAAAAACTTGTTCATGAAACTTTCATGTTTTGTTGCATGAAGAATTTAACAAAATATTATTTCAGATATTAAAAAATTTAAAAAAATGGTTGTTAAAGTTTAGCATATCAGGCTAGTAAAGTCTATCGGTGCCATATATATTCACTTATAAGTTGAATCAAACTGCAAATAATAAAGATCCTGATCTACTGTAGCTTAATGCACCTGAAGATCTGGGTCTATGCTGTTTTTTTTCTACTGATTATTCCTAAAACTGAACAGATCCAGATCTACCTGCACATTATGCAATGGCAGATCTGGGTCTGTGCAGTTTGCAGTTGGAGTTGTCTTACATATGAGTATATAAGGTAAGCTAGACTTGTTTCATTATATAAATGCATAAACAGAAAGTCTTTCAGAGGTAACTGTTTCATTTAATAGCCTAGTTTTACTCAATCTTCATCAAGCATGTTACCTCTGCTGAGAAAATAAATGCCTTCTATGTTTTACTAGTAGTACATATACAATGTGGAAAAAGGCCTGTTTAACCACCATATTAGTGTAAAACACTGATAATCACACTGGTACAAATAATAAAAGCTCAATTTCTCTGGCTGAAAAGATTTAAAATGGAACGGAGTGATAATATTTCAACCCAATTAAATAAGACTCTGCCCCAAGCAAGAGCTATTCTTATTGCTCTGTCCCTAATACTAGTACCCTGACAACTTTGACAAATCAGATGTTACTGGGGAACACAAAATTAGGGATAATGATGCTGGGATTTTTTCATGAATACAATGAAACCCTACTCATGACCAGAAATCACACATACATACCTCCCAGGAATATAATTCATGTACTGTCACTAGTGAAATTGGACTCGATTTCTTGATCAAGTTCTAATCATTACAAACTGTTTCTCATAGATGTTTTTGATTCACGCTAACAATGATCTTCAAATTACACTCGTATCAGTTTAATATCACAATTGGGACCTGACGACCAGTAACATCATATAAACATTCTTTTGGGACTTGCAACAAAGAAGACAAAGGTGTGAAATATACACTTTTTCTTTAAGATTTAGCAAAAAAGACCTTTAAATCTACCCATAACAAAATTATTTTCAAATGTCTTTTGATGCAAGGTTCCAGAACTAATCACACAAATATAAATGCAGCCATTATTAAAGTGGGCTCTTGAGAATGGGGTATCTGTTTATTTTGCCTTAGTTTCCAAAGAGATTTATTAAATTATTAACCATGTTCAAATAAAGTAACTGCAGAGAAATCCCATTTTAATATAAATATTGAAGACTACAAGATACAAAAAATAATAAATTTTGCATTCAACCATGATTGTAAAAAAATAAAGTATATGACTTTAGATGGTACATACTTTTTTGCATTTGGCTGATGACAGTGTATCCAATGTTACATTCCACCTTGTTCTCATTAAAGTCTACTGAACATGGAACCAATGTTACATTCCACCTTGTTCTCATTAAAATCTACTGAACATAGAACCAATGTTACATTCCACCTTGTTCTCATTAAAGTCTACCGAACATAGAACCAATGTTACATTCCACCTTGTTCTCATTAAAGTCTACTGAACATAGAACCAATGTTACATTCCACCTTGTTCTCATTAAAGTCTACCGAACATAGAACCAATGTTACATTCCACCTTGTTCTCATTAAAGTCTACAGAACATAGAACTAATGTTACATTCCACCTTGTTCTCATTAAAGTCTACAGAACATAGAACTAATGTTACATTCCACCTTGTTCTCATTAAAGTCTACTGAACATAGAATCACAAACTTGTTTTTTCCCTATAAAGTACATCTTTTTTGAAGTGGGTTCCAAGATAATAGATTTATTATATATATATATATATATATATATATATATATATATATATATATATATATATATATATATATATATATATAAGGTAAAAAAAATGATTTTGTAAGAGTGAGATGCTTTAAATTATACAGTTGTGCAATAAAAGGTCCTCAAATTTAAATTGAACAGGTCTTTCAAATGTTTATAATAATGCTTATAAAATGTTTATAATGAAGTTTAAATAATAAAAAGTGACAAAAAAAAATTTACTTTGAAAATTATCAAAACATATCTAAAAGAAAGAAATTATTCAAATATGATTGTGATTCTAGATTACAGTTTACACTTTCATGCAAAATTTTAATTATCCCAGACAATAATGACATGTTGCATCTATTATTATTCCAAATCTTAACTTAGTGACATCAGAGTTTTACCACTTTCAGCTTGAACAAACAGGATTTTACAATTCTCCCTATTTAATCCTATCATTACCACCATATTGACTGCTGCATTACACACTCTGAATAACCTAAACACAGCAGCATCTGTGGTTCTATCATTTGATTGGTTGATATTTGAGCTCACCCAGAGAACTCTGACCCCCTGCATATTATTATGATTTAATGGCCTATCTAACAAGGGACAAATTAAAAAGCTATAGCTCAAATGAAAAGCTTTAGGACCAAAAGCATTGACAGCCAATTGTTTTCTTTTGACATGGGTCTCCTGTCAATTAGTGTGTTGAAATCTTAAGAGGTTATTACTGCTTTTAAGCAGGCTTTTCAGTTGCAGGCAAAATGGAATAATTCTTAACAGCTCTCACCTGATTTTAACCTATCAGTTCTTTAATGACAGATTGGTACAGTTGGGAATATAATTTAGTTGAATAATTGATTGGTTGGAAGGTGTGGATGTAGGGATTCAGTGATTACTTGACAAGATGATTAAGGCTTGATATAAAGCTGGGAGCTACTGATTTTCTTCTCAAAACTGTGATTTTTGCAAAAAGCCTTTTCTTAATACCCTTAAATATTTCCCTAATCAAAAGGAAGGATTTAAGAGGTATGAAAATGTGGGAGTCTGGTCAAGATTTGACATGAGGGCCATTCATAAAGATACTAGTGGACAATTTAATGGATACCAACTTAAAAGGCATTGTCAGAAAGGTGTGTCATTATTATAATTGATAAGCAGAATTCAAGTGACCAGATTACTCAAATTGACGCCCAATTTTTAAATACTTAATTCACTCCAATTCCTTCCATTGACTTAAGTTAGGAAGAACAGCTGAAGCAGACACAAGTTACAAACATAAAGAGATGTAACTATTGCATAAGAGCAAGACTTTGAGGAACTTTAAGCAAATGTAACAGTTACATTTAAACCCTGTTGTAAGAGAAATATATTCATGACACAAGAAAACAAAACTAACAAAATAATGCTGGCACAACTTAATTGTTACATGAAAATCAATATAATTTAATTTATTCTTCTTTCATTTTGAATAAATATTTTTTTCAAACCCAATAAAACCCCAAAAAGTGGAATATAATTTGTTTTTCTTTTTTTTTCAATTTTTGAAAATAAGTGTTTTTCTTATATTATTTATTTTGATGTCTTTCATTACGGTAACAATCATTACTCATTAACAAGTCAGGTCCAACTGCACAGACCCACATAAAGAACTGGCAGGTCTTGGTCTGTGGAATAAACAACACAGACTCTGTTCTGCTGATCATTATATGATGGTAGATTTGGGTCTATGCTGTGCATAGTTGTACCCATCATATAAACAAGCATATATGGTAATTTAAAATTTATTTTGTTGATCAAATAAGCAAACATCATGTGGTTGTAACAGTTTATATTAAAGTGAGTGGATAAGTGGCCTAAAATGCTCACTGTTATGGACCACTGCCATCTCACTTATGTCTGCATGGGTTCAGGTTCAGCCAAACTGGGTTATGTGAGAATGCTTGCCATTGGTTGGTGGTTCGTTTTTGGGGTTTTCTGTGTTCATCCTCCACCATTCATACTGGCTGCCATTTTTATAGCCAATCTTGTGCTGAAAAAATGGCATTAAACCCTACAACAGCAAAAAAATATAAAGCTAGAGATTTGTGATTGTGATAGTTGCATCACAAAGGACATCAGTTACATCAATCAATTCACAAGGCTGAACCTTAAACAGACAATCATTCTGGAAACAAAAGGGGTACAACTTTACAAACTCACGATTTAAAACCCATGCAAGTATTCTATGTTTTAAAGCTACCCTGTATTCATGTATTGATGTAAGTCATTATGACCTGGCATCTCACCTGTATTCATGAATTGATATAAGTCATTATGACTTGGCATCTCACCTGTATTCATGAATTGATGCAAGTCATTATGACCTGGCATCTCACCTGTATTCATGTATTGATGTAAGTCATTATATCTGGCATCTCACCTGTATTCATGTATTGATGCAAGTCATTATGACCTGGCATCTCACCTGTATTCATGTATTGTTGTAAAGCATCTCACTTGTATTCATGTATTGATGTAAGTCATTATATCTGGCATCTCACCTGTATTCATGTATTGATGCAAGTCATTATACCTGGCATCTCACCTGAATCCATGGATTAATGCAAGTCATTATGATATGCCATAACTTGTATTGGGCCTTCCATAAAATTGGATATGACAGGTAATGATTTTTAAGTAAATGAGGGCTTGGGGTGAACTTATCCTATGGGGTATAAGGAGGGATGGAGCTGAAAGTATCTCATTGCTCCAGGGAATTATGCAGGTAAATTACTCTATTACTGGTACTTAAGAAATGTCATGTTTATATAAGCAAAATACATAAACACAAAAGTTGAACATTGCTGCTGATGATAATGACAAGGCCATAGTCATCAACTTCACTCTATGCTAATTTGCCTAAGACAAAAAGAAAATTAAAACAAGTTGTAACTGTTTTCATCATCATCGTTTCTGTTCATCTCATGACAGAAATTAGGGCTGTTAATGGTGCAGAGCTATTATGCGTACCCATCAATTCTGTATTCAACCAGATTTATCAGTGACTGATCATTATTCCTCTTCATCTTTTAATTCTTCATCATATTAACATTCATTTGAATATCTGCGGATAAAAGTTTTCAAACAGAGGACCTGAATGCTGACAAGAATTTGTAACAGATGGAAATGTGGAGTCAAAGATGAAATTCTTCTTATGACTTTCTTTGTTAGCATTATATCTCCCACAAACCTGTCAAATTTCAATTTCTCCTACAATTTTATCTCAGCATAAATCTCACAAGCTGAGAGGACCCATTGACCTCATTCCCTCTGGGCAATTTCTTCTCTCCAAAAAGAGACCAAAAATTCTTTAGCAACATCATCCCCAACACATGTTTTGGGGAATTTAATTCCCTTTCAAGACAAAGTGTAGGTGGTAATTAACTGCTTCCTTGCCAAATTCATTGTTGCTATCATTTCATCTATTGCATACTGATTACTCTACTGTCTTCTGCCAAATTCGTCATTTTTATCATCAGGTCAATCTTAATCATGTAGAGGCATTGACAGCTGTGATGAGTGAGTGGATGAAACAGACATTTTCTGTTGACGGTGCTGTGATCAAGATGATCCTGTTCCTGACCTCATTATTAATCATCCAACATCAGATGATAGTTTTAATCATGTGGTTTTCAAGGCATTCATTTATGGCCCATAATGAACAACAAAAACTGAACATTATCATGTTAAACAGAGGATACTCTCATGCTGGAGAAGAAGCCATCACAAGATATATTGCTGTTTAAAGTTTGCTTTAATCCACCACAGGATGACCACTGGAATTGGCTGTATGTACTGTCTGTCTATAATCAAATAAGTCATAAAAGCTAAGAAGTCCTTTTAAGTGGACATCATTAAAATTCACACTTTACAAGTCACATGGAAGAAAAGAGAAGCTTTCCAATTCAGATCTAGAGAAGAGAAAAACACTCAAAAACCAGTCAATTTGTATTACACTGCAGTACCGATAAATTGTGCCCTTTACATAGGAATGGCATTGAACTGACCATCAAGGTGTTATGATATCCCCTCAATGTCTGACATGTTAAGCTGAACATTTAGTATGACTTAAAATTTTATAAAGGGACATTTTATAAATCTGAGAAAGGCTATTTCTATATGACATTTGTTATCATCATCCATAAGCACACATTTTTAACAAGACTGGTACACTAATAGTATTTCAGTATAATACAATTTCTTATTTTCCTATGCTTAACAAAAATAAAGAGAACTTTTTCAAAAAAAAGACAAAGAAAAATCAGAATTTTTTAGCATTTGTGTATGGACTTTTTCTCAGATACTCAACATGACAAGAAACACACCTTTTCTCTCATTTAATTTAAATTTGCAATGGGTACAAAGTGAATTTATTGCCTTATATTTTTACAATTCAGCTGAAATGAATAAGTGAATAGCTGAATCAAAATACAAATGGCAAATACTGAATTTTGAATATTTGTTCATTTACTTAGCAAGTTTGTCAGCATTTTATAAAAGAAATACACCAGATGAAATGTAAACTATGCAATGCTGAACAAGAATGAAAGGTATGAACTTCAAACATGCTAAAACACCTGCAGCTCAAGCTCTGCCTTGCAAGGGAATCAAAATATCAAAATTCTGTATAGTACCATTGCAAGGGAATCAAAATATCAAAATTCTGTACAGTACCATTGCAAGGGAATCAAAATATCAAAATTCTGTACAGTACCATTGCAAGGGAATCAAAATATCAAAATTCTGTACAGTACCATTGCAAGGGAATCATAATATCAAAATTCTGTACAGTACCATTGCAAGGGAATCAAAATATCAAAATTCTGTACAGTACCATTGCAAGGGAATCAAAATATCAAAATTCTGTACAGTACCATTGCAAGGGAATCAAAATATCAAAATTCTGTACAGTACCATTGCAAGGGAATCATAATATCAAAATTCTGTACAGTACCATTGCAAGGGAATCAAAATATCAAAATATTCTGTACAGTACCATTGCAAGGGAATCAAAATATCAAAATTCTGTACAGTACCATTGCAAGGGAATCATAATATCAAAATTCTGTACAGTACCATTGCATGAAATAATGCTATTTCAATCCATTATAATTCAATCTTGAAATGAAAACATGAAATACAGCAAGATGGTGGGGAAAAAAAAGCAGGGAGAAAAGGCATCAAACCAAGTCAACAAAGTCTTCAGATTAATCCACAAGAGCTCTGAAAAATTAGTGAACTGTTTTCGGACATTCATTCTGTTTGAAGCAGTCGACATCAATCCCGCTTTATTACTCCCCTCAATCATCTTACCTTGGAAAGTTAACTCTAATATGTTTTCACATTTGTTATTTTATACAAATTCTAAAGTCATTTTAACACAGCTATAGAATCACCAACACACTTGTTATCACCAGGTTGTACATGTCTTAGTAAAAGTGGCATTATTATAACAAAAAATTCTAGTCCGCCCCCCCCCCAACAAAATTAATTCACCAAACTCACTGCCAATAAAAAAAATTGTCTGAAGGGAATTTGGGGCCCACACCCCATATAAAAGAGATCTATCTGGAATTTTACACACAAGAAATTTCTCCTCTTACATTTTCACTCAGGCATTTTCATAATGGGGTGGGAGGATATCATTTTTTTGTAAATTTGTTTTAGGAAAGCATTATCTATGAACAGACAAGTTATAGTATGTTTCAACAAATATACATGATAAATAACTTTTAATTAATACAGATAAAACGTATCTATTTTTTATTTTCATTATTGGTAGTATATATGAACACTTGTTATAAATGCAGAGATATTACTAAATACCAAAAGCTGAATGTCGGCCAGTAAAACCATGTGAAATGCAAGGAACAGCAGAGACATTACCAACAATTGCATGTCTGTTATTGTACAGCCATGCTAATTAATTGCAATTGGTAAAACTCTTTTAATAACTAGATAATGAATAATCAAAATTTAGCAAAAGGGTAATAGCAGCTGCCTCGCTTGCCGATCAGCGTTAAGAGGTTAGTTCTAGGACTGGTTGTCCTAATGTCAGGATAATGTGAATGGGTGGGACATCACTGCAGCATGATACCCCAGTGCTAGACATCACTATAAACTGTCATACTGCAGACATCATATGACTGAACATTTTTTTAAAGCTACTTTAAAAATCCAAATCCCCCCCCCACAGAATAAGTATTTGTTACGGTGGTTGATGTAAAGGTCAAGCATTTCCATGATCAGACTGGGTGTGGTTAATATAATTGGTTATTATTATTATTATTGTTGCTGTTGTTGTTGTTTTTAATATTATTATTATTATTAACAACTAATTGGTTATTATTAAAAATTATTATAAATTTATGGTTGTGCTTAATACTAATGATTATTATTAGTGAATATTACAGGTTCTCTTATTCTCATAGCAAATTAACTGCAACTTTTATGAGCTCACTCAGTTTTACTGGGGAGGAGAAATGGGAATTTATTAAAGTATGGGTGGAATTTGAGAAAACACTGAAGAGGGTAAGAACAAGTATTGACAACATTCTCCATCTTGCTAATAATTTGCAACTAAATGGACAAAGGAAAATGAGGCATGGTGATTATCTAATACACAGATGGTTTTCTTTAATGTCAATGTGTATTTGAAACATAGTACCAAATATGAAATAATTTAATACTTTAAAAACAATTTTAAGTAAGAAATGAACTTGCTAAATCAAGCAAGCATAATCCGAAAATGTAGATTTGGATTAAATTTTGATCAATTTTACACTAATTTAAACTGTTAGATGACAATGTATTTTATATCTCATTTGGGAATGTATTTAATTTTGTAACATTAGCAACAAATAATCAAATCTCATATCATCAGCGAAACTGTAAACTTCAAATTTGCCATTAAATTTCTCATTGGCCAACTCTAATGGATGTCTTGCTACCAATATAAACTAATTAATTAATAGTAATTTTGTTCTTTGGTTACAAATGTATCTTAATTAAGAATACACAATTCAACAAATAATTTTAATGTAAGTATTACTCCATTACAAGGTTATGGACTAGAACAGATTAGTTTTTTATAAAAAGATTTAACATTTTATATTTTATTTTTTTATAGGTTTTAGATATAAAGACTGATAAGACATAAATGTAATACATAAACTTTGACAAACACATAAAGGTTTAAACAAGTACATGTATTTTTCATTGCTGTAAGATCAAAGAAAAGCTAAAAATAGAGAAAATAGAATAGAAAAGGAAATATTGTTTAAATACATATATACTTTATTGAACAAATGTCGATATATATGGAAAATATTAAAATTTCTACAAATCAATAACATGCATATATAGGCATACTCGTTTGCAAAATTCACCACCAAGGTATCAGGATGACTGGCAAGCATATCATAAATTGAACATTCCTTGCACTACCATGATACAATTTCATAACATGCCCTTATTAAACCTATAGTTGTTTTAATGTAGTAGTAGTAGTAGTTGTTTTAATATGTGACCTTTCAGAGTGGTAAAAAAAATTATTAAGTATGCAGTATTTACCTGTCACTGTTATGTAGCTTTTACTTTTTCATAAAAAACCTGTTTCATATCTTATCACAGAGTGGAGTTTTACATCCTACTGCAGAGTGGAGAATTACATCTAACCATAGCATGGAGTATTGTTAACAAGGTTCACTCCTACATACTCATACTCAGAAAAAGACAAATATGTCAGACTGGGGTGAGAGAAGAAAAAGGGCATTTAGCAATAACTTTATACCCCACCCCACCCCACTCCGACTATACTTAACAGCAATATCTTACCTACTGATATTGCATAGCTGTATTTGTCAGTTAGGTGGGTAGGCTGATGTGTTAAACATATCAAAACAGAAAAATGGAACATGCTCACCATTTAAGGATTAGACTCATTTACAGAATGTTGGTGCTATGAGTGGAGGCAGAAGGAGAAGGTAGTATTGGTTTGCCAAAATGCTGCCTTCATGACATCTTCCAAAGAAGAATTACTAAGATGGATCCATGAGTCAGCAACACCTTGAATTGCATGGACTTAAACTTTCATAAAAGAATTGTGTCTACTAGTAAAGGATTGGTAAGGTTTTGACTGTGATCTTTTTGGTGAGATGGTGGCAGTCAAAATATCACCCAAACCATTAAAGGAAGGAAAAGAGATTTCCATCCCTTCCTTTTCCCTTTGGTGGCATAAAGATAAAACTGAAGTGTCCTAACTGGGGATCTCAAAATAAGTGGTAGAGATACTAAAGGTAACTGCTAAAAATCAGGGTTCACAAAGGATAGAAATGGATTCATAATTCTCATTAAACTAGAGACAGCTAGTAAATAATCCATTTGTGAATCTCATAGTGCCTTCTCGCAGAAGCCATAGCTAGTAAAACTGTGAGCAAAAGGTCCTGAAAGGAGGCCTCACTCCATCTGGGTGTAAGAGATCTTTTCATCTCAGTATACTTAGTGAGATCAGCAAGGTGTAAATCCAAACTGACTCTGAACCCTGAGAGAATTTAAGTCAGATCGAAATGGCACCTCTTTAGCACTCGAGAACTGACATTGAGCATCTTTTATTCTTGAAAAGGGACCAGCAGAAATCAGAAATGAAAGTTACAGAAGGCCTGCTAGGATCAACATGTTTCCTGAAGTACCAGTCACATAAGATTATCTACTTGGCACCATAGACCTTGAATGTTGAATCTGGCAACTGTTCCACTAGATAGATTTCCTCTGTTGAGCCCAGTGTGAAGGTAGAGAATGTGTTGACTGTTGTGTAGATGGGGGATCTTGTGTTGTTACAGAAGCTATCTATTGTGAGATAGAGACCTAGGTAGATCTGTCAACAGGTCTAGAAGATCTTTGAACCCCACTCACTAGGTCCACATATTTATTTTTAAACTTGTTAAACGAGTTCATCAGAGGCTTCTCCCCCATGGGAAAAGGGGCTCTTTATGGAATGGTGAAAAGACCTTTTCGTGAAAACTGCTTTTCCTATCCTTGACAGACTGGCCACTAATATGTTCCACTTTCCTGGAATATAAGGGAACTTGGAGCATGATGTTCTCTGAGCTGACCAAGAAGAGGAGGCTCCAAACCTTCATGCAAAGAGAAGGGGCATGTGTGCATCCTTAATGTTGGAGATATGATGGACATGTTGTCTGGGAGACCATGACATACTGACCCCTCTGTTAATGCACCCTTGCAAAACTAGAAATGTCTTTTAATTTCTAGATTGTTGATGTGGACAGATGACTCATCCTGAGACCAATGCTCTGAAGACTTATACCCTCCAGCTCTAAATGAAATGCCCCAGTGAGAATCTGATGGATTGTTGAACAGTGGGGGTCAGGCAAGGGGATAACAGTCAGAAATCTATCCAAAGTCATCCAACTGCGAAAATGGTGATGAATATCTGGTCCTGAAGAAATCAATCAGAGTTTATAGAAAAAAATTGGTGCAGTGCCCACTTGATTATCCCTTTCCAGACCCTGCTGATTATCCCTTTCAGGATGTTACTATCCCTTTCAGGACCCTTTTGACTATCTCTTTTAGGACCCACTTGATTATTCCTTTTAGGACCCTACTGACTATCCCTTTCAGGACCCTGTTGACTATCCCTTTGACTATCCTCTATTTATGAACTAGCTCACAACCTATACACTTTTTGATATACAGTAGAACCTTGAAAGACCATTTGAGATAATTCTGAATCTTTTTAAGAAATATGTTGATAAGCAAACTAATATTAATTGTTTTTCAGTTTCAACCTACCAAGATTTTGAAGTTTTATACAGTAACAAGAAAAATGTCTTCGTCCTCATCTTCTAAACCACCAAATTCAGAATTCCATTTTCTTTAAAGAGTTGGTATTTCACTGTTCCTAATTAGTTCTTCATATATGCCTATGCCCTTTTTATTTCTTATACACAGCAATATTATAAACAGTTGTTGCAAATTTGGATCATAGTTGACACAAAATTATTTTTTGTATGACTTTATAGAGGCAAATTTGAAAAACAATAATATTAATGTTAACAGAAAATCTTAGAGCTATCAAACTTTATCCAGGAACCCTCCTCATTAATAAAAGCATTCACAAATCGTATGCCTTTCTGAAACAATGTTCTGTAATACACCCTTTTTCCATATATTGTACTACAAGGATTAAACCATATTTGTGTTTTTAACAATGTTCAGCTGTTATCAGTTTGGATGATCAAGTTAATCCTAGATCTCACAGACATCTATTGTCTGCATTGGTTTGAGTCTCAGACTTGGCTAATGTGGGTATGTGAGAAAGCCTGCCAGTAGCTTCTCGTTCGTCATTTGTACTTCCTGGGGTTTTCCAGGGTTCTTCTTCCACCAGTTATACTGGCTGCCATGTATAGCCTGTCTTGTGCTGAAAAATGGCATTAACCCCACAACAAAAACAACAACAACAACAACACAGACATCTATTAAAATGATTAAGATCCCTTCAACTGACTTGAGAAAACCGCTTTTAAAAAAATAAGGTTTGATTTTCAAAACTGTAACAAACTTTTCCATTTTAATTAATAAGACAACATTCTTCTTAGCCACAAACATAATCAGATATCATATCACATTTTATCTTACTGTAATCATATTTAGTCTTGTCTCATGCAATCCTTCACTGCATCATATTTAGTCTTGTCTCATGATAATCTTTCACTGCAATCATAGTCATCCCATGATAATCCTTCACTGCAATCATATTTAGTCTTGTCTCATGACAATCCTTCACAGCAATCATATTTAGCCTTGTCTCAAGACAATTCTTCACAGCAATCATATTTAGTCTTGTCTCAAGACAATCCTTCACAGAAATCATATTTAGTCTTGTCTCATGACAATCCTTCACAGCAATCATATTTAGTCTTGTCTCATTACCTTTCACTGCAGTCAGATTTAGTCCCTTCTTATGACAACCCTTCACTGCAATCATATTTAGTCCTGTCTCAAGATAAAAGTTCACTTCAATCAGATTTATTCCTCTGTCACGATAATCCTTCACCATGATAATCCTTCACCCCAATATTTTTTATTGAATTTGTTCAATGACCCATGCTAGATAAACTTGTAAATGGAGGTTCTGAGTTTATGAAGTACCTGTTTACAGGGGTTTAGCTGGATTTGGTATAATGACAACATATGACAGTAATTGTAGAGATAGCTAAACATTTTGTCAGTTATTTTTCCAAATGGAGTTATAAACCTCTTATTCCACAGACTTTTGTGATTTCAAATAGTATGTATGTATGTATGTATGTATGTATGTATGTATGTATGTATGTATGTATGTATGTATGTATGTATGTGTGTATGTATGTATGTATGTATGTATGTATGTATGTATGTATGTATGTATGTATGTATGTATGTATGTATGTATGTATGTATGTATGTATGTAAGTGTGTATATCTCAATATCTCATTATGTACAATAGGTAACCAAAGCACAATACAAAATCCCCAAATTCAGAGCATAGCATAACAAATGCTTCTTTTAACCAAGACTAATAATTCTCAGCATCATTCAAAATGAAATTTACAAGCATCAGCTGTGAAAATACTCTGATTAATTAAATGTATTCTGTGTCTTAAAACCCTTTCATTTCATGTCAAAAGTATTCTGAGACAGCAGGAACAAAAGCACGACCATAACAATAGAAGTAATCCAACTAATGGTAATCTGCATTTAAAGACTGATCAGCCTGTCATCTGGGTGATGAAAAAGTCACTCTCTGGTCCACATCCTAAGGTCATGTAAGGTCATATTAATACAGACAGTCTAAAATCTCCTGATCACTCAGATGAAGAAATATTATTTTCATGCTCAATTATGTAGTAGATGGGTTGACGGAAGAGGGCTGGAAAGCTAACCAGTCAGAAAATTAAAGCCTCGTGTTTAGTGGACTTGATCTCAGACTAAACCATCCTGTCCAACATGGTTATGCTCATCTATGCTAATTGAACAAGTATTTGTAATTGTTTTCTGCCCTGTACATCTCAGGAGCAGGAAATTGACATATGCAGTGAACCTTGTACTAAATATGGCAGATAGGGGACACAAGCTCTCTTAATTGAAATGTTTTAATTAGGAGTATTAATTCAAAGGTACGATCAAGCTGAGGATTGTTTTGAAACTGAAGAGGAAATATGAAATAGAAAATTTGTCAATCAAAGCCAGGAATGCCCCTATTGTAACCTGACAGTGGCCTGGTATGTTTCTGCTTCATAGATGATGACAATGATTAGATGCCTGGGTGCAATTTAATTTTATCTGACTACACAGCCATACAGACATAAATAAGAAATGAAAAAGGAAACATTTGCAGGTTTGTAAAAATATCTATGATAATTCTGCCCTTCAGAAATAATCTGCAAATGACTTTTGAGTTTTACTTTCCCAATACAGTTTCATCTTTCATGCCGTAGCATATTAAAAAATATGATGCCATAATAACTTTACATATTTCTTCCCTGATCCTAAAAATCCACTTCAAATCACTGCAGGTTTAATTCATGTATTACTACAATGCAAGAGATTAGTGGTTACCTAAAACACTATATACCCGGTATTAGATTTCATCTTTCCTCAAGCAGTACTCTACATCTGGCTGTCTGCCTGACAATGTAAAATTTAACTTGTCCCAAAGAAAAAGACCATAGAAATCTAGAAGCCCTGTACTTGTTTTGGATTCCAAACATATTCATATTGTAGCCTTGACAAAATATCTTGGAAAATTAATAAGTTTTGGTTTGGCAGTCAATAATCAAAGTTTACAACAAACAAGGATGTCAGAAACTCATATGTAGGATACTGCAAATTCTATTTAATTCATGTGTACAAATCTGTATGGACTCCATTGCTGCTTGCTACCTAATACTGAAATAAACAATAACCCATCTATAAGGTAAGAAATATCTAAACCTAGTGACACTGATAAATACATCAGTATAGATGAAACCTTGAAAACTGATGCCAAGAAGAAAAAACAATATATGTATGGTACAGCAGCTGATCTCACCATAAAATTGTACAATACAACAATGAACCACCATAAACATTTTTCTCATTTTTGACATGGGAAAGTGAATTAACTTCATAATAATCAAATGAAAGGCTTGAGGCTAGGTCTGAGAATGCAAGAGATAATTTTTCAAATGAACATTAGTTTTCCTGTATTGTTGACATAACACTAGTCAATTAAGCTCTTCATTTAGTCTTCCATTTACTAAGATCACATGCTACTTTGTGGCAATGTAGATAAATTCTACTTTGTGGCAATGTAGATAAATTCTACTTTGTGGCAATGTAGATAAATTCTACTTTGTGGCAAGGTAGATAAATTCTACTTTGTGGCAATGCAGATAAATTCTACTTTGTGGCAATGTAGATAAATTCTACTTTGTGGCAATGTAGATAAATGATACTTTGTGGCAAGGTAGATAAATGATACTTTGTGGCAATGTAGATAAATGTCAGTTTGTGGCAATGTAAAGAAATAAAATTAGATTAAAATTAACAGAATGTAGTTCTAGTCTATTTTAAGAGCATTTTTCCTGTCTCCTTTAGGTGGTGATACAAGAGTTAGATTTAGGCATTCTTTGTATGGATTTAAAGACAATTGTTTATTCTTGAGAACATTGGCTTATGGTATGGTTGTCTGTGTGTGTTGTGGTAACAGTGTGTATTTTGGTAACAGTGTACAGTGAGTAATAAGGTCTTGGTGATGATCCAGAAGTGAAATATGTGTTCCATTGCAGGTTGCTTTGTTTACAGTCCAGCCTTTCAAAAAAAATGCCAGTGAACCCATGACAAGAACTTCACTGTGAAGTCATTTTTTGAAGGTATTTTAGATTAATGTATGATTTGTATTGACAGTCTCATAGTGGAAAGTTCAGTGCTAAGAAACAAGAATATATAGTAAAATTAAATGTGTTCTGGGTCCGGTCTTTCAAGTATTGATTAAAGTTTAAATTGGTATAAAATCCTAATTATTAATGAGATACATGAAATCTTAATATGTTATGTATATAGAAAATGAAACAAAGAATGAAATTTTAAAAAAATAAATTTTATTTAAAAAATTTAAATGAATTAAAAATAAATTTAATTTTCCCCCCAAAATCCACATATATAATATTTATTGAGAATGATATTAAATAACATCAGTATGTTTTTTTTCCTATACCATATACAAGCTGCAATGATGAATATTTGTCAAATTTTTGTCAGAGAAAATATCTTTGTAATTCAAAATGAGACCTTTATTTAAAATACACAAAGACTAAATTCTATTTTGTATTGTGCCTTTAAGTCATTGAAACTATTTATTAGGGGGTCAAACCAGTTAATTTATGTGTTTATGATGGGGTGACTTCTGGAGTAACATTGTATAGCTTTCAGTAATTGCATGGCATTGTCCTGCATCAGCTTTCAGTAACTATTTATAGACATAGGCATTTAGTAAGAGGACTGACTTTACACTAGAACCTACTCAATTTCTCTACTGAATCATTTTAAACTGTCAGAGAATGAAATACAGGTCAGAGCTATAAAATATACTTTCTCCAGGTATATCTACCCTTGGATGTAGAAAAATAGCAAAATGATGTAAGCTGAACACAAAATGCACTCCATTTTATTGTTCAGTTTGGTTAAGATATTGATTGATGTAGTGCGGCATTGTGGTCTATATGATACTATGGGAATTCTAATGATCCATTTTGCTTCTTGGATAATTAATTACTAATAATATTTGTTCATTGACACTTTAAAGATTACATAAGAAATATTCAAACAGATTATTTGAATTTAACTTTGTACACCTGATCTTAACATGGCCACGTATCCCACATGAACAAAATATTCATATATTGTTCGGGATAAAAGTTCACATTCAGTACATCATATAGGTTGACACTGTATCTATAGTGAATCAGTAGGCACAATTCTAGTTGTGTGTTTTTAAAATGTGCCAAGATGTTATTTTCATCATGAATATGCCTATGTTTGGTAACATATTTCAATACTTTGACAGTGTGGTATTGTAGCATCGGCTGATATCCGATTCCATTGAATCATTGGGCTCAATAATTAGTAACCAATGTTAAATTTACACTAAAATTGTTCAAACATATCATTTGAATTGTTTGTACATTTGATCTTAACAAGTTCATTGTTTACAAGTTTTGGGAATAAGAATTTCACATTTAGTTGATTATATTGGACGTACTGGTACCTATAGTTGATCTGTGTGTAGCCACATTTGGCTGTATTCACTTGCAATATCCAAAATTTTTATTTCCCTCATGAATAATATTGATTATAGTATATATTTTAATTTTATTTTTATATTTTAATCTAAAACATTGCCATTTGACTTTGCTGTATGTACTAATGTTTGCACCAATGATCAAACTTCACCATTCCAACTTCTCCTTAAACTTTATGATACATACTCTACCTGATTAGTTATTAAACCTGTAAATGGCTAAATATGCTTCTAGAAACCTCATATATTTTCAAGATGCATTTATCACTTTAAAACATGCCCACTGATTCACATTTCTGAGGGTCATCTGTCGAGTTTACTATTTTTTCCCATGTTTGCAACCTGAATGTTTTTTTGAAATCACCATATCTAAAACATTTTAACTTCATTTACCTACATCTTACTGATTTCTAGAATTAAGTGAAACAGGTTATATTTTTTAGGTCTAGCCTGGTATCTGGAACAAACTATTAGAGTTGGATCAATTTGGAAGCTCTCCATTAGTCCAATGGTGATAGCAAGGTCTCATAAGGACATGTGCAGTGTGCTGCTATAAGTGACCAAGAGAGTTCATATCTGTACACTGATATACAGCATCTCAAAGACATGGCTTAGATCTTCATGAGAGAGATTAGCACCATTGTTCAGTACAGTGAAGCATCCTTGGAACTGTATTTTTCTATCACATTGTCATCTTTTGTAGTTATTCACATTAAAATGGAATGCATATTTGCTATAAAACATGGAAGTGGTTCCATCAAAGCTTTAAATTTGAGTGGGCTATTAGTTATACAAACAACTGCCCAAGTACATGAAACAATAAATATGGAACATAGCACCTGTATATGCATCTGGACAGGCATATTGCAATTTGCTGCCAATATCACTGTGAGCTATCTTGCTTTCACTACCGATAGGAAAATTATTATCAGCTATACAGACCCAAACTACCATTTGTTTTAAATACCATTCATTAGTCAACTCTGCTGTCTAAAACTTGTCAAACTGAATCTTAAAACATATGAAAATCAAATTTAGTTTTTAAAATTAAAATCTATTTAAATTTCCATTAAAATTTATAAATTTTAAAAAAATTTCAGACATGTTTCAGACAAGCCTTATCATGTATTACAATTAGGATTTTACTGCATTGACAAATTCCTATAATTAAGGAAGATATAGCAAATTTAGTTTTGGTTTCTCGAGAGCACTTGGACCAAAACTTGCACCTATGGAACACCAGCACTACACACTTTCTGACAGCTGTCATGTTTTATTTGCAAGGAAATTCAAAAAGACTTCATGCATAATGGTGAAATAGTTGTGGCATGAAAATATAAATGTTTGACCAAAATTGGTCCCAAAGGATTTGACCTGTTATGAATCAGATCACAATTAATAGTTCCAGTTCATGAATGTAGTCCAAGTCTATTTTTTGAGCATTGTTTCCTGTCTCCGTTTGGTGGTGATACAAGAGTTGGATTTAGGCATTCTTGGTATGGATTTAAAGGCAATTGTTTATTCTTGAGAATATGAGCTTATAGTTTGTGGCAATGTAGATAAATGCCAGCTTGTGGCAATATGGATCACATTACAACAAGCTTGCTACCCACTGGCAAAATTCAGTCACTCTCTCAAAGTCTGTATGCTAATGAAATGTAATTTTTTAATATAGAAAGGAAAAGATAATTGCATGTCCTAATTTCTTAACAGCAGTAAATGTAAAAAATAAAGACACAAGTAAACACAAGAGCCCCTTAAAGAGACTGATGTCTGGATTGGCCAAAATAAAATTCCTGAAATTCAAGACAAGATCATTTCTTTCTTTTAACAGCTGGGTATTGAAACCACCTCATATTCTCAAGCAATAACAAGATTTTCATAAGTATCTCATTAAAGCTAGTAAATTATGAAATGTCTGAGTTTCCAGTAAGCCAAGACATGTCTCATTAAAGCTAGTAATTATGAAATGTCTGAGTTTCCAGTAAGCCAAGACATGTCTCATTAAAGGTAGTAAATTATGAAATGTCTGAGTTTCCAGTAAGCCAAGACATGTCTCATTAAAGCTAGTAATTATGAAATGTCTGAGTTTCCAGTAAGCCAAGACATGTCTCATTAAAGGTAGTAAATTATGAAATGTCTGAGTTTCCAGCAAGCCAAGACATGTCTCATTAAAGCTAGTAAATTATGAAATGTCTGAGTTTCCAGTAAGCCAAGACATGTCTCATTAAAGCTAGTAAATTATGAAATGTCTGAGTTTCCAGCAAGCCAAGACATGTCTCATTAAAGCTAGTAAATTATGAAATGTCTGAGTTTTCAGTAAGCCAAGAAATATCACATTAAAAGTAACCACTTATGAAATGTTGGGAGTTTCCAGCCTGCCAAGAAATATCTCACACAAAGTAATATCTCATTAAAAGTAGCCACTTATGAAATGTTTGAACATTTAACATTTTTATAAGTTGACTGTTTTACATAGATAAATTTCCAAGCAATAACAAATAACTAAAACATTTAAAGGTTTCTGAAAATTTTTGTAGCTTTTTGTCTTCAATAGCTATCCCCAACAATGGTTTGTGCAATCAACATTATGGGAAAAGTACATTATCCCCATGTAAGAGTCATTACATAGAAAAGCATGGGAAAAATAACCCTCTCTTTAAGTAAAGTCATTACAATAACTATCCCCAAAGTATGAGTCACTACATAGAAAAGCATGGGAAAAATAACCCTCTCTTTAAGTAAAGTCATTACAATAACTATCCCCAAAGTATGAGTCACTACATAGAAAAGCATGGGAAAAATAACCCTCTCTTTAAGTAAAGTCATTACAATAACTATCCCCAAAGTATGAGTCACTACATAGAAAAGCGTTGGAAAATATACCCTATCTCAAGTAAGGGTTATTACAAAGAAAAGATTCAGGAAAAAATTATCCATCCCAAAGTAAGGGTCATTACACAGAAAAGCATAAGACAAAAGTGATCATAAAATAATAACTTAATGAATATTTTAATAATTCATATATTTTTAAAGATCATCTCTGCTTAACAATTACACAAAAAAGCATATTAAGGTAACTGGTTTTTAGTGATTAATTACTGTATTGATCATTATAATTACCTGTCCAACAACAAGCCATTAAGAATAATAGGCAACCAGCTGCAATCAGCAAAAACCCAGATCTGCCACCACATGTGACAGCAGATAAGTGTCTCCTATTTGCATGCAATAACAAAACACTTCCATTCTGTCATGCAACCTTTCATTTAGGTAGAATGGAATAAAACAAACTTTAATATTAAGGTGAATCCGATTGTAATACTTTTAATATGAATCTATGATATGGACCTATTCTTTCTTCTAAGTTATTTTTGATTGCAAGCATCATGGACCCTACACTGTATCATGTTCCAGCAGATCAGTTTGTTCTACTGATAACAAAATTGCTTGGACCCAGATATGCCAGTGCATTATGTGTCAGCAGATCTGAGTCTATGAGTATACACAGGAGTGGGACACAAAATCACACCCAAGGAAAAGAAACTGAAAGCAGGAATGAGGCTTACAATTAATTATTATTATTAATTAATGAGGCTTACAAATTTTTTGCTTATTTCTAACTGGAAACATTTTTATTTATTAATTCAAAAAAACAAGAAGGCAAATCATTTGTGGAAAAAAACTTGTCCAAAACATTTGACCTTATATAAAAATATAGAAAGTTTAGTTTACAAGAAAAGCCTTGTAAATTATCTGCTTATAGTGTGATCAGTCCTATAGCTGTAAAATTGCTATGGTAGAACACATGGCTTTCTTACACATCAAACCTAGATCCCATATGCATGGAAAAGAATGAAATATTTTTCTTCTCATTCCACTCATTGTCAATCATCACTATTACTGTTTGTTCAACCCTGTAGACTAATAGGTATAGAAAATATCAGTTTGCTGAAAACCCTGAAAATGCCACCAAGGTGTGAAAAAAGTTTGTCAATAGTTATCTGACACCTGTATTATCAGTAACTCTCTTTCCTGACAGAAGCATCAAACAGCTTGACAAGCCCACCCTTGCACAACTTGGATGTTCTCCTATTCTTATGGAACTGCTATATCTATATAGACAGATGATGTGAGAAGCAGACCCAGGGCTTTTCCTATAAGGGCTTGATTTTCATTTGGCTTTGAGTGTTGTTTCTTCTTTTTTGCTGTTGTTGCTGAAAATTAGTATATTTTGTTCACAAGTCAAAAAGGAATCAGATTAAACATCCCAAATATTTCAAATATTTTCTGTGTCTGTCACTGTTCATGTATTGATAATGGTAACAGGTGACTTGGTTAGTAAGTCCTTACAAACAAGGATGAACTGTAGAGTTATTGTATGTAACAACAGATATTGGGATATATTATCAACAGTAGTATATAATTAATCACTGGCATATTTTAATAGTAATGTGTACAGTAGTGTACAAGTAATCAGCTGCAATGTGCTCAGTAGTATATAATTAATGATTAGTGCATTACTGCTATAATGTCTAGTGTATAACTGAAAGTGTGTTATAAATGTAAGGTGTACCCTGGTGTATAATTAATCATTAGTATTTTTACTGCTGTAATGTGTAATGGTGTATAATTAATCATAAGTGTATTACAGCTGTAATGTGTACCCTGGCGTATAATTAATCATAAGTGTATTACAGCTGTTATGTGGACAGTGGTGTATAATTAATCATAAGTGTATTACAGCTGTAATGTGTACCCTGGTGTATAATTAATCAAAAGTGTATTACAGCTGTAATGTGTACAACAGTGTATAAGTAATCATAAGTGTATTACAGCTGTAATGCATACAACAGTGTATAATTAATCATAAGTGTATTACAGCTGTAATGTGTACAACAGTGTATAATTAATCATAAGTGTATTACAGCTGTAATGCGTACAACAGTGTATAATTAATCATAAGTGTATTACAGCTGTAATGCTTACAACAGTGTATAATTATTTATTAGCACATAGCAGCAGAAGAGCTGCAGGAATAAGGGGTTAACTAAACTGTGAACATATTGGCATGGGATTCAATTTCAATTTTAGATTTTGGAAAAATAAGATCTGCCATTCATATAAAATGAAATTGTTAAATACAAAGTCACTGTTCTTGTTTTTTTCAGTAATAAATATATGTATTTTACACTATATTGTGGTTTTTGTCCTTTCAAATCACAGTTAACACAAGTCTCTCGAAGAGACAGACTTTCTAAAAAGACCATTTGTTCCTATCAACTTGAGTGCTGAAACCATCTCTGATATTCTTCAGAAATAACAAAAATTTCAATAGCAGCTGTGGTGGATATACAGGATGGCAGACGCAGAATTTTTTGTTGTGACCATCAATAGACATCTAAAGAAGTCTTCAGGTGGAAAAATCAATGTGGATATAACTTTTCATTTTGTAGGAGTAATGGCTTGATTTTCAAAATGACTGCCATGTGGCAATATTGGATATCAGATTGGCACCATTTTCATTTTATACATCACAAGGCAGTCTGTTTGTGAAAGTACAATATTAATATGACCAGCCATCTAGATGAAGTTGCAACATACAGGTTTTAGTCATTATGGCCACCTTGGTAGTCTGATCAGCACCATTTTAATTTATGATCAACAAGTCACCATAATCAATGAAAAGTCCATACTTGCATTACCATTCATTCAGGACTTGTGACAACAAGATATTTAGGATGGCCACTCTGGGAGCCATATTGGATATCTAAAAAGCACCTCATTAGACATCACAGGAAGTTATTAATTAGAAACTCTCATATGAGCAACAATTCATAAGTAGTGATATCAAGAGTTAAGGAATGTCACTGACTCACCAGAATGTTATTCCATACCTCGGTTGTATTCAATATTTCATGAAATTTTCTGTATATGCTAAATAATTAATGCTAATTTACATCAGGAAAATATAATATTCTTACTTTATGGTTTGGCACACATAAGAGTGAGAATGGTTATCAATGGACTGGTGATTAGTTGATTCTCCATATTACATCTAAATAATGAAGGCAGACTGGTGATTGGTCATTTCTCCATGACAACTAAAGGGAAGTAACTATTTGATAGACTATACTCACAGGACTCTTTACATTGAAAACATGGCAGTAGTGATTAGCAGTCTCCACATCCCGTGTAATATATGCAAAAAAATTTAAGCTCTCGACATCTTGGCAGGCGCAGAAAATATTGCCAATTTCATGATCACAGATAACATGCTGAAATAGAAATAGGTATCTTATTTTATCATAGGAGAGTCAATCATATATTATTTTTGGTCACTAGTTACCTAACAGAGCAGATACATGCAGTGCTCAATTTTTTAACAGCAATATTACATGTCTAAGATTTGTACTCTTATCATACTAGCAATAGTACAAATCTAAGATTTGTACTCTTATCATACCAGCAATAGTACAAATCTAAGATTTGTACTCTTATCATACTAGCAATATTACATGTCTAAGATTTGTACTCTTATCATACTACCAATAGTACAAATCTAAGATTTGTACTCTTATCATACCAGCAATAGTACAAATCTAAGATTTGTACTCTTATCATACCAGCAATATTACATGTCTGAGATTTGTACCCTTATCATACCAGCAATATTACATGTCTGAGATTTGTACCCATATTATGCTAGAAATATTACATGTCTGAGATTTGTACATGCAGTGCTCAATTTTTTAACAGCAATAGTACAAATCTAAGATTTGTACTCTTATCATACTAGCAATAGTACAAATCTAAGATTTGTACTCTTATCATACCAGCAATATTACATGTCTAAGATTTGTACTCTTATGTTAGCAATATCACATGTCTGAGATTTGTACCCTTATCATACCAGCAATATTACATGTCTGAGATTTGTACCCTTATTATGCTATAAATATTACATGTCTGAGATTTGTACCCTTATCATACCAGCAATATTACATGTCTGAGATTTGTACCCTTATTATGCTAGAAATATTACATATCTGAGATTTGTACTAAGATAAGTACTCTTATCATGGTAGCAATATTACATGTCTAAGATTTGTACCCTTATCATGCTAGCAATATTACATGTCTGAGATTTGTACTCTTATCATACTAGACATATTACATGTCTGAGATTTGTACCCTTATCATGCCAGCAATATTACATGTCTAAGATTTGTACCCTTATAACGCTAGCAATATTATATGTCTGAGATTTGTACTCTTATCATACTAGAAATATTACATCTAAGATTTGTACCCTTATCATGCTAGCAATAATACATGTCTAAGATTTGTACTCTTATCATACTAGCAATGGTACATGTCTATGATTTGTACTCTTTTAATGCAAGCAATATTACATGTCTAAGATTTGTACCCTTATCATACAAGCAATATTACATGTCTAAGATTTGTACCCTTATCATGCTAGCAATATTACATGTCTAAGATTTGTATCATGCTATAAATATTACACACACACACACACACACATATATATATATATATATATATATATATATATATATATATATATATATATATATATACACACACACAGACATACATACACATAGACACAAACATTCACTTATATGTTGAGTCCAGTTGGAAACTTCACAGATCCAGATCTACCACTGCATAATGTACCTGCAGATCTGGGTCTGTGCAGTTTGTTAGGAGTAATCAGTAGAACAAACAACACAGACCCTGATCAGCACATGCATTATGCTATGGCAGATCATGATCTATGTTGTTTGCAGTTTGACTCAACTTTTAAGTGAGTATATATGGTAAAAAAATTCTTCTGCAGTATGTTTTGTTAGATCTGCAAAGTGAGATCTGACTTCTCACTGCATGTTATTGATAGGGATCTGCTGAAATTTGTACAATATATCCTACATATCATTTTGCAAAGGCTTTGAAAAAAAAAATGACTTAAAATTTTCTGGCTCAAATATCTTTTCGATGCTAGCTTCCTATTGCAGAGTGGTCTTAATTTGTATGCGAAGTTCCCACTTAAGTACACCATATCAACTCAACAAAATTACCAAGGAAAATAAAATTTTCCATTTTTTTCATTGTTTCTCCTAAGTTCGATTCACAAACTGAAAGTTTAATCAACATTTTGTACATTCATGTAGCAGATGGAGTAACCTACTTTTCATTAATGACACTGTTCAGTAAATATATATTACCAAAAATTAATATCAAAGAAAATCATTTCTTACATGCTTCCTCTGAAACTACAATTTTCAGCAACAAAGCAAAATGTTATATTCCAAATTAGAAATCAATCAATAATGTCAATGAATAATTGATACATAAACCACTGAAGATGAAGTTTTGTTGCCAACCTTACTACTTTCAAATGATCTCAATCTGTGATATACATATTTTTTTAACAGTTAGGCAGCTTTATTGTAGTATTTAAAATGAGCCTGCTTTTTTCAAGTTACAATCATTTGTTAATTTCTCAACTACTGGCTTGAATTGGTTCCTGAAACAAAGGTTTGTGCTTTTATGTGAAGTCAATTTTTTTGTGCTATGGCAGGCAAAAGAAAACATTAATTTCTGAGTTAAAGCAGTATACCTTATGTATTCGTCTATAAGAAGAATCATACTGCAAACTCAGACCCAGATCTGCCTACCATAATACACTGGCAGATCTGGGTCTGTGCAGTTTGTTAGAAGTATCCAGTAGAACAAATAACACAGACCCTGATCTGCACATGCATTATCCTTAGGCAGATCAGGATCTATGTTGTTTGCAGTTTGACTCAAGTGAGTACATATTTTAGTTTTAAAGAACTCCAATAGTCCTGCATTAAATACTTTTCAAAAAGTTTTTCTTCCTAACATTTTTTGTTTACATTATCCAATCAAATGACATATAAATAAAACTGTTGATAAAAGGGCATAGCTGCATCAGACTTGTTTTTGGAACAGGATTTTGTATTCCTCTCCCAGGCTTTTTTATTCCACTCCCAGGTTTTTTTTAATTTCATTCCCAGGCTTTTTTATTCCACTCCTAGGTCTTTTTTTAATTCCACTCCCAGGCTTGTTTTTTATTCCACTCCCAGGCTTTTTTATTCCAATCTTAGGTCTTTTTTTATTTCACTCCCAGGCTTGTTTTTTATTCCACTCCCAGTCTTGTTTTTTTTATTCCACTCCCAGTCTTGTTTTTTTTATTCCACTCCCAGTTTTTTTTTTAAATTCCACTCCCAGGTTCTATATATAGAGCAAACTGCTAAAATGTGTAATCTGGGTCATTGATCAGGTTTTACACATTAAAGATATAGTGCAAAATGAGAGTACAATTCAATACACATTGCAAAATACTGGGAAAATCTGTGGATAGTGTACTTATACCTTTTTTAATTCACCCAATGTCATCATTATGGATATGTAACACTTGTCTAACACTGTCATGGTGGATGAATGTTTTGGAGCTACATGTGACCGGTACTGTTTAATACACATTTCTCAATTCTGGCTATATTTGTAAATATGTTACATGTACGATGAGCTAATACCAGCGATGTTTCTATTTGTATAAAAATACAAAATTCCAGTCTGGAAACTAATATACAAACCTTAAATCAATACAATGACTGCTAAGAAAATTTACTTAGAATAAGTCCATACTGTAAAATACATGGGGGTGTACAGAGATTTACCATGGATTCCAGTACAAATATAGTGACCAGTTTGGAGAGATGAAGGCTTGTCCCAGTAAGTAGTAAGACCAAAAGCATGGCTTAGTGTATGTGTTGTGATTGAAATATCTCTTGCAGTCTAACATGCATATGATGTCATTACATTTTGTGGGGAGCAATCTTTTAAAAACATTGTGTAGCCCTACCATACATAGCTTTTCCAAGTTATTAATTTACAAACAGGTTGAAGAGCTGATGTTATTCAGGTATATTGAGTTAATTCCTAAGAAATAGTTTATATACATAAGGTCTCAAAATGCCTGAACTGTATTAAATAATCTCTATTGTACTAAATGATGACAAAATGTTGACAAATGAGTAAAGTCTGTTGTCCCAACTGTAAACATTACCTCCAAAGTACTAATTCCTAACAAATGGCAAGGTTATCAATTAATTTTACATCTTTCTTGGAAAGATTTCTTTAAAAATTGCTTCCAGAGGAGTAATTTTGGCCTTTTTAATTGGCATTACTCATACAGGAAATTTCAGGCTGCATGTCCAACAGGTGGATATTATGTGCACTTCCTTTCTTACATCTTTTGGAAATAGTTTTGGGACTTTAGAACAAGAGACATCCAAAACAAAGTCACAAATTCATGAAACTGCATACCAATAACCTATGTAGTCATGAGATTAATACAACAACTTAAGCCAGTATAAATGAAATGTCACTGTGACCTTTTTTAATGTCAGTTTTGTAACTAAGTGTATACAAATGTCAAGTTTAATGATTTGAACAAGAACACTAAACATTTAGAAGTGAACCAAAGTCACTGAAATCTGAAAAATAGGTCATAATAACCTACTTTAAAGATGAGGGTGCTGTAAGTACTCAACAAAATGCATCCCCACACCAAGTTTAATGATTCCATGTATTGAGATATTATAGAATAAAAATTAAGCAGTCATTACCTAAATGGAACTCAAGCCAGTAAAATATTACATGTAGGTCACAATAACCTTTTGTTGTAAGGGTAACAGGGATCACCTAGCTTGATGATTCTGGCATGAACAGTGCATGACCCATTACAGTGAAGCATGAGATACTGGTCACAGTAACATGTTTTGTGATGAGTCTCTATTGCTGGGATTTGTGATATGTCTCTTTTGCTGGTCACAGTGACAAGTTTTTTAGGCTGAGAGAATAGTTGACATTCAGTGTATTTACATGCTTTTATCTGTTTTAATGCCAACACCAACAACAACACCAATGCCTGTGTCAACACCAACATCAATGTCATGGGTAGTACTTTATAAAGGTGATCTAAATGTTTCTTTTCCATCAAGAAAACATCAGTCATATAAATGACTATACCTTGTCCAAAGTTTAATTGGCCCGAATTAATATTATAATAATGGCAGCCAGTCATATAAATCGGCAACTGTAACAGATTTTTTTAAGGACTTGTTTGGGGCATTACAATCTTTGATATAGACCTTTGCCAGACCTCTCTGTGAGAGTCTGGATGAATGAAGCCAGCAATCAATCTTTGTCATGTCCAGTTAGACAATCAACCCAAGCAGGCAGGTATAATTAGGAATGCCTCTGTTTTTTCCCAAGTGTCTTCATCAATTATCCATATCTTACCTTTGATTTAGCATCAATGAACTTCACTCCTTTAAAGGAGATGGATAACATGATGGATGGAACCTTGGATATCACATCAGATGATTTCTGCAATCAAAAGAGGTAGATGAAAATTTAACTGACACAATATAATTTTCATAGGAAGTGTTCATTATGTTCATATTTCAGAAGACATCAAGTCAAACTGATGTTGAAAAACCTGAGAAAATTCCTATGACAAATAAAATGAAACTAATTTGGACTGAAGAACTATTCACCTTTAAAGCTGATGGATCTCCCCTATTTTAACTGTGGCAGCTATGGAGTGTACCATGTTGCTGTGAGGTCTCATTAAAATGAAGTGCATTACACCATACATAATTTTAGTAT
Organism: Potamilus streckersoni; assembly: GCA_016746295.1. Lineage (NCBI taxonomy): Eukaryota > Metazoa > Mollusca > Bivalvia > Unionida > Unionidae > Potamilus > Potamilus streckersoni. Next base: position 922,518 of record JAEAOA010000548.1, on the reverse strand, counting down.
TAGATAATAAATCTCAAATCATGACCAAACTTGCTGTATAACAGGAACTGTATTATAATGAAAGGATATTCATAGCATGGAAATGCTGTATTTTAATTTATAATATATTTTATTTCATCAAAATTAAATACATCCATTTCTATTAATCATTAACATGATTATTTGTTATATATTAAAGATGACATGATTTGTGGTTTGACAAATAAAAATGTTCAGGCTCAAATGAATTTTTATAAAATGTCTTATAAATAATATACAGCGCTCCTTCATTACAAATCACTTCAACGTAACATTGTTTCTGTTACGAGGGAAATATTGTCATGAATTTCATGTCATTTAGTAAAATTAAACATCTCATGTACACTATTTTAAGATCTCTTTCTAACTCTATGTATAATGTACTTCATTTTAAGATGGTCTTACTATAAGCAGAGGTCATGCTACCAGGCAAAGTGGACGAAAAAGTCACCTGAAAAATATAAACTTTGCCTTCTTCTGTTAGGAAAGCAAAAACAACTTTGCCTTTAGATTAATTGGATGAAAAATGGCTATAGATTATTTCTTTTGAGATCACCTCCCCTCCTTACTGTAGCCAGCAAGTCCTAGCACTGTTGTAACATAAGGTGAAATGTATTTACGTAGTGTTGATACCAATCAGCTTATTGTGGCAAAGAAATTCTTGCACATTCACATGCAAATTTTAATAGCTAACTGACCAATAACCCTTTCCAGAGCAAGATATCAATGCTGGATTTCATGAAGTTGGGCCTTCCATACTATGATGAAATTACACCAAATTCCATTTAAAAGTTTTAACATCGATATAGAAATAGTAATTTGCTTTTAAAAAGCATGATCAGTGAAGAGCTTTTTTAATTTCTTTTTTTTATAAATGGAGATTTTAATGGCTGTAATTGCATATTTTCTTTATAAAATCAGTTTCAAACTGTAAATGAATTTGTAAATGTGGACATCTCTGCATATATGTTATACCACTTCATTAAACTCTATTCACAAATAATTGGGCAAATAGATTCAGGAAAATATATAATATAATGAAAACAAAGTTTAATTATTGTATGATAGGAGATTCCTAAATATTTAATATTGTAGGTCAGAAACATGTGACAATCTCTGTTGTGCAATTTAAAACAATGCAGTAAGGTCAAGGTTGTTTTCTGACATAACGTAATTGATTTTCATTAAAATACGAAAAATATATATAATAGTGAAGAAAATATTATTTAACCAATGCGTATCGTTATTACCAGTATGTAGACAAATAATACAACTATAAATATGCAGTCCTATTAAAGAATTTTTACATCAAAGCAAGAAAGTGAGTAGTTTTATTAAGAAAATCCCTCTTTCTGAAAATTGATGCACTCGCATGGTGCAAAAACATTCTTCAATGTTTCGGTTGGGGGAAAAAAAGGGTCCAGTTTAGTTATATAGTGCTTTAGTGTGTTGTCTATGAATAGTACAGGACGAAGAGTATGGTTTGAAATCACTTGTGCATTTATTCCTATTTGTACATTGTTAGGGGTTGTTTCAAAAAATGCTGCAATTTTACACAAAACTTGTAGAAAATAGAATAAGATGTAATTTATTAAGCATATTTAACAACTTGCAATTAAAAGACTAATCTTGTTACTGCTATCACTTAAAATTAATTACAATGTATAGCTTTTGCTGTGCTTTTTAAGTCATATGGCCAAAACTCACAGCATTTACCTCAATCCAAACACACACATATACTACAACTATTAATAAAATGGGTATGAATAAAATATTTTTATATACATACAAAATGTATTGATAATAAACATATAACACATATTTTTCAACTTGAAAATAAGATATTGCTTAAAACTGTTAAAAGCATACCAATAAATAGAGTACATTTCTTGCTTTGCTCTCACTTCTCCTTGTTTAGCTCCCACTTCTCCCTGTTCTGACCAAAAAGAGACTCCCTAAAAGTCTAGCTTGACCCCTGTATAATGCGGTATGCTCTATGGTTGCTCCCATATAATGAAGGATTATCATATACTGTATGTATAATGTACTTCATTTTAAGATGGTCTTACTATAACAGTATATGTTATGGCTTCCATGGACAGTATATTAACATGAAAGTATTTTATAATGTACTTCATTTTAATGTAGTTTCAATATAATGCAGTATACTCATTAGCTCCCATTGTTGTATAATGTATTTACAATTTAAGGTTGTGTCACAAAATGCAGCATACTCTATGGCTCCCATGACAGTGTTATAATGAGAGAAATTTGTACCATGTACTTCCTTATAAGGTGGTCTCACTATAATAGTGTATTATAGGTTCTCATGGCAGTGTTATAATTAGGGAAATTTGTATCATGTGCTTCATTATAAGGTGGTCTCACTATAGTAGTGTATTATATGGCTCTCATGACAGTGTTATAATGAGGGAAATTTGTATCATATACTTCATTATAAGGTGATCTCACTTTAATAGTGTATTATATGGCTCTTATGGACAGTGTTATAATGAGGGAAATTTGTATCATGTACTTCATTATAAGATGGTTTCACTATAATAGTGTATTATATGGCTCTCATGGACAGTGTTATAATGAGGGAATATTGTATCATATACTTCATTATAAGGTGATCTCACTAAAATAGTGTATTAAATGGCTCTTATGGACAGTGTTATAATGAGGGAATCATGTATGTATGGCCTCTTAACTATAATGTCATGCAGATGTAGGGTTTAACACTATTCATTCATCCATAATTAATAGACCTTACTTATTATGGCAGTGGATGCTCTATGTACAAAGGATTTAGCAGGTTGTATCACTTGCCAGAGAATATCTGATCTTTAAGAATTTTGCTTCAAAGAGAACAAATGAAGATAATGTTTAATTCTGCAATACTGTAAGAGCAATATCAGGCAAGTAAATAAAGGTCATAAAATAATGAGCAATCAAGAAATGTGTTCATGGAACACATATGACCCCATCAAAGTGTTAAGAGGGGCCTAATATGACCTAAATGTAAAATTTAATCAGACAAACCTTTCCAGCAATAGGACAAATGATGAATGAAACAGCAATCATGGGTTGTGAAAGTGAGGACACTATAAAATGGATGTGTAAGTAGAAATGTAACAACACTAAAATGGATGTGTAAGTAGAAATGTAACAATGCTAAAATGGATGTGTAAATAGAAATGTAACCACTAAAATGGATGTGTAAGTAGAAATATAATGCTAAAATGGATAAGTAGAAATGTAACAACACTAAAATGGATGTGTAAGTAGAAATGTAACAATACTAAAAAAAATGAATGTTTAAGTATAAATGTAACATTTTTCCTTCTCATAGATGAGCAACATTAGAGAAGATGTCTCAACTCTTCTTCAGCCTTGCTTTCAAGAGTTAGCCAAAATGAAACTATATTCATTATCCATCAGGTAAACAGCTACAATATTGAACAGGTAAACAGCTAAAATATTGAAAGTCAGTTTTGTTTGATCTTGCAATCATGTTGATTCTTGTTTTGCTGAACCTCAGGGAAATTGACATTCTATGATTTTAATATGGACAATCTCCTGCAGAGCATGTCTGTCTTTAAAGTTGTCACTTACATATAAGAAAGTCTGGTTTTATACTGCTTGGCAAAATGAAGGTCATTGTATGGTAAAATATCTACATGAATGAGGATACTGCAAAAACCTCTCCAAAAATAAAATCCAAAAAACAATAAATTACAACAAAACAATGATTACCAAAATGTAACTTCTAATATCAGCAGACAATTGCTAAATAAAGATATTTATTATACATTTCATACTGAGATACTGAAATATATCAGTGGGAGAAAAATGCCACAGTGCCAATACACTTTTTCCTCCATTAGGAAGGATATTTGCCCTTATGCATCCTGTCTCCCCACCCCACATGAGGATGTAAACAACTTAAAATGTGTCGACTGTAGACTCTATCGTATATTTATACTAACAATGAGGTGGCATAATAAATGCCTAAAAACAAACTCCAAGCAGCAAAAGTAGACTTAATGGATCGACATTTTTATATTTTCTATATGATTCCTAGAAACTGTCAAGGACTGTTGCTATGTGTCACACATACTGTATTGTATACTTGTAATACTTCACAACAAATGGAACACATTTATAGGACAAAAACCTTGTAATGAAATGAATTTTGAAGGGTGACTGAAAATATTGGATACACAAAGTGTTGATTAGTGTCTGTTACTAAGCTGTATCATAATCTTGCCTGCAGGGTCACACAAAAATGAATGTCTGTTGAAAGAACAAAATTCTAGCAAATACACTCACAACCACTAAAAACTTTTGTTTCAAGATATTAAGTTCTATAAGTAGGTATATATGGCAATCAAGAATTATTTCCAAAATGCAATACATTTAGAAAAAGGTCTTATCTGGCAGGAACCAATTTAAACAATGTAATAGCTTAAACAAAGCAACACTGTGTATGTCTCAGTTCTTGATCCCTTTTAAAAATACTAAATTTTTAACAATTTAAAAATCTCTCTATATTACTGATTGACAGATTGAGTTAAATTTGCCAAATTATGTATACCATATATATTCTTTTATACACTAAGTCAAACCATCAACAACAACAATCCTGATCTACCATAGCATAATGCACCTGCAGATCAGGGTATAAGTTGTTTGTACTACTAATTACTCCAAATAAATTGCAGAGACCCAGATCTGCCTGCAGTTGGACTCGTTTTATAAGTTAATATATACAGTTTTTAACATCTTTTATGATTCAGAAAATTACACAAGCTGTTTCTAGTGCTCCAAATAATTTGACTGAATAGAACAAAAAAAAATGTCTTAACATTAAAATATTGTGAATTTTTTCCAAGGTTTCTATCATAGAAATATTTTTTATGGTTTCACACACACACACACACACACACATGCACACACAAGACTTTCTAACTTATAATTAGATCCTTGAATGGGAAATTAATCTGTATCATTGTTTGGCTGAATCAGTTGGGTCTTAAATTTGTTATCTGTAACAATCAGGAAATATGCAAAAAATTACCAACCTTTAAATCCAAGTGAACTGCCAGTAGCAGGTACAATTTTAGATTAATGTTTCCTTTTGTTGGTTTTTAATTATACTTTCAACACATTATAGGCTCTATCATAATGAGGAAAATTGAGGTAGGTGACTTTCTCAAGGTCACACGAGCTTTACCAAAGTCATACTGAGCTTTACCAAGGTCATACTAAGCCAGTCCACTAGGGTTGACTTTATTGGGTTCTGAACCAGCAACTACAATAATGTAAGTCAGATGCTCTACCAAATTTGACATTAACAGAGTAATGCTATAGTGAAGTGGGTGTGCCTTACCTTTTCTAACAAGTATACATCTATATTGTACCAGATCTCTGTAATAGTAACATCAATGAGCCCATTTACTGGTCTAATACCATCAAAAAGACATCCTCCTGGTCTCAAACTGAGTGTCTGACATTTTATAGCCAAGTTTGTGCTTAATGAATGGAAATTTCTGACTTCCCAGTCACTTTTATGCATAAATATTCTTTAATCACATTTAGCCTTCCAAGTTGTCTTTCACTTGAAGGTGTGTTGTATTGCTCATGCAAGTTTTCAGGGATTTTTTCAAGTTATTTCACTGATTTAAATAATTTTTCACCAAGTGAACATTGTAAAATCATGTGTGAAAATGCAAAACCCATTTCAAATTGAGTGGATTAATTCATCTGATTTTATGGGCATCTATGTGGAAATTTTATAATCTGATAATGGAAGTAAAAAAAAACATTATTGGCAATAGATTTGCTTCATAAAATGCAGAAATTCATCAATCAAAATATATTTTGTTATAAACCACTGTTACTTGAATTCAACATTGTTACATTGGATATTAATTTCAAATAAACAACACCTGACTTGAACCAATGTTCTTTTCAAATTTAAAGTAAATAATGATCAGTGATGTATATACAAAACCACATATATTACTAGTGTTCTTCAATCCAATCTACCAAGAAACATGACAAATGCAATAAGAAATGCTCATTTGAGAACAGAAAGCAGGATAAGGCTGATTTTTTTCTGCATAATTTGTACAACTACATTATGAAGCAAACAGAACATGTTATGTCAGTCTTGGGACCCTTTCTCTACAAATGACCTTGACAATCGAGCTACAAGCTAGACTACTATAAGATAGTGTTAAACTCATGCCTTATCAAAACATCAACTTAAACACTGACAGCTTAGATAGGGAAACAGGTCTCTGATTCTAGTATTCCTTGTTGTGACTTTAACCCAGAGGCCAGGGGTATGAATGAAAATATATGAGTCAATATAAAGTCAATAATCTATAAAAGGCTTAAATTAAGTTTCATCAAAACATCTTCATTGGTTCAAGGTTATACCCATTTACATATTAAGGTCACTGATATACATTTTCTCTTGACATGACCTTTGTGTGTGTGTGTACATGTGTGTGTGTATGTGTGTGATTTGGATTTTTAATGTTGCTTTAACAATTTTTCAGCCATATCACTATGATGTCTGCAGTGATCACACACACACACACACACACACACACACACACACACACACACACACACAGAGTCATTAGTGCGAGGAGGTTGTTCTTCTACCGATTCATAAATTACATAAAGTATGATCATCGTTACTTACCTAAGGGCAATATGGATATGTTTCAAAAGAAAAGCTGGTGACTCTGTTCTCCCTACCGGATGTACTCACTTATAAGTTTAGTCCAACGGCAAACTGCACAGACCCTGATCTGCCATAGCATAATATACTAACAAATCTTGGTCTGTGCAGTTTTGTTGGCATAATCAGTAGAACCAACAATGAGTACCCTGGTCTGCAGGTACAATATGCTATGGCAAATCAGAATCTATTAGCCGTTTGACTTGAATTATCAGTGAATATTTATGGTACATATATAAATTTATGACTACAATACAAATCAGTACATCCAAACATTGCTGGATACTTAAGTCCCACATTACAACACTGAATGCAGTGATCTCAGTCTTCATTAGAATTAAAGATATACATAAGTTGATGCAACTGGACTCATTTTAAATATGGAAGGAAAAAAAATTGATGCAAGTGTAAGTGACTGGAAAGAAATTTAATTCACTGAACTCTTGGGACCAACCTATTACTCTAACATCCAATTACGAAGACAGCTTTTTGAGTGCAGGAGATGAGTTTTCAAGCTGAGAAGTTTACACTTCCTTTTGGCTTCATTTATGACTATGGCTAGAAATGGCCCTTAATGTGATATTCAATTGTTGTCTGCTTCAGTGAAGTCTGCTTTGGTTATGATTGATGAGCTGTGTTTTGAACTTGCCAAATACCATCATGGCTACTATCCAACATGGCTTCTGACAGCTAGGTGTCTCTGATCTTCTGCCCCAATAGTTCGCTTAATGACATCATTCACTGAAACTTCCAAAATTCCCCATTTTAGATGGAATGTCAAGGAAATAGAGTGTCTACAGGCAGAAAATTTGATTTAGAAAATGGATGATTTTTGTGGCCCACTGATGACACTGCCTGATGATCAAATATTGTAATCCTTACTCATTAAAGATAATCCAATACACATATGAATTGTGTCTGCTATGTGACTGATGCACTGACACCATGTGCGATGCATATCCACTTAAACAGCATTCCACTAATAATGAGGAGTAGCACGACTTGGAAGCAGACTGACAGCAAAAGTGAGAAGAAATAATGGGTGTATTTTTTCAAGCATATTTTAGATCCAATTTAGCTTTCTTCATGGATTTTGTTTCCATGATATGAAACATTTAAAATAATCAAATCTGTTTTACTCTAATGGACAATAAGACATGTCTAGAGCTGAAGCATTACCCACACCTCTGCTCATGTAAAGACTTCCATTGAAAATACACTATGGTCCAGCATTCTCCTTGTATTTTTATATTTATTTTCCAGACTGGAATTCACAAAAACATACAACAGAATTTGTTTGAACAAACCAACCAACTAAAAAAACATTAGAGCAATCTACAGGACAACATCTGGACTGTTTCAAAGGAGATATAGATATGCAAAAAGAAAGGGAGAGGGAGAGATGGTTATCCAAAATTATCTATGGGAGAGATGGTTATCCAAAATTATCTATGGGAGAGATGGTTATCCAAAATTATCTATGTGAAGTCTTCAAATACATTCCAGTGCACTAGCTGTTGTTTCCAAGAGTGAAATTTTAATTTTTTTTAAAACTCCTGAAGTTATTAATGAGAAAGACTAAATCAGATAATAGTAAGTAGTTTATATTGTGAAGTTTGATGGAGAACTGTCAACAGTAAATATTTCTGTGACATTAGCACTAAAAATGACTATGGCACAGGGAAATATTAATTTCAGAGAGAATATCATTTTCTTTTCTATCCTGCTCCTATAAATCGACATGGCCATGAGAAAAACTTAATCATCTTGTGTTATTCTGCTTCCTGGGTTTGTGAAATTATATTACATGAGCTTGGCTAGGTTTACGTGCAATCAGCCAGAGAATTAAGCAAAAAATCTGTGATAAAATTGACTTTGTTTTGAATGAATGCTTTGAGAAAATATATTGGATGGAAAAGAAATAAACGACTTTGAATCCATGTTACCAAGCCCCTTGTTCACCAGGATTTCCAAGGTCATCCAAAAGTAGATGATGTATAGTGCTGCTGCTGATGGTTGCTTTCTGAAGCATTAATCAAACAGCTTCATTATTCTTCATGAGACAGTCTGATGTTGGGGAGGACATATTAGGAAGCTGTTTCAAAATGGGTGTCTAGAATGAGCTGACATGCAAGTGGCATATTGCTCTGGCCACTCATCACTGAGGGGTGGGTGTTCTATAATTACCCTGACTACTTATCATTTGGGGGGAGATTTTATAATTACCCTGACCACTTGAGTGTTTGGTAGTTCTGTAATTATAGTGTTTCCATGTAAGTGGAAGAAACATGATTCAGGAACTGTTTGATGAAATTCCATCATAGTCTCTAAGTTGGTAAAGTTGTTGAGAATTAGACAAGAAATAATTTAAAAACAAAAATGCAACTTCTGGTTATTGGAGTATTGCTATAATAAATATTACAATGTGCATTAGCTTGGAGATCAGACCAGGCTGCCTAGCAATGAAAAACCTAAATTACTGTACATACTTGCTTATAAGTTGAGTCAAACTACAAACAACAAAGATCCTGATCTGCCATAGTATAAGGTGACTGCAGATCAGGGTCTAAGTTGTGTGTCCTACTTATTACTCCTAATAAACTACAATGACCCAGATCTGCTGGTGAATTATGCAATGGCAGATCTGGGTCTGTGCAGTTTGCAGTTTGACTCATAAGTGAGTATATACTGTAGTAATAACCTTTGGACAAACTGAGACTGCCATATGATTTAGCATGACAAGTTATCTCCACTTATATAATCAATAAACTTACCTTTTGGTGCATACAGTACAAGACAAACTAATTTCAGCAAATGGTGCAACCAAGCAGTTAGAATTTTGCATCTGCAGATTTTCCTATGTTGTTGTTGTTGTATTAGAGTTTACAAGATAGGCTATACATGACAGCCAGTACCAACGGTGGAGGAAGAACTCAGAAAAAACTGGAAGGAACCATCGACCCACAAGAAGCTACAGGCAAGTTTTCTCACATACCCACATTGACTGAGCCTGAGGCTTGGGCCCATGCAGAATGGTGAGACAGCAGTGATCCATAACAGTGAGCACTTTAGACCAGTTGAGGACCCCGCAGATTTTCCTATAGCAGTCAATAATCAGGCAAATTATAAAGACTAGCTATACTTACAGACCTCCTTTTGTCCATCCATCTTCTTTCACAAAGTAATTTTTTTAACTTTGAGGTTAATCTCAAACTTTAACACTTAAGTTAATCAAGGATGAGGATGACCAAATGGACAGATGGACATGGATACTAAATCAATCACGATATAAACCATCCAACATGGTGGGTTAAAAAAAAAGCAGGGTTAATTTACAAATGGAGATAAGTTTATGGGAGTTGAATGGGATTGCAGATCTCCTCAATAAAGACCCAGGAAGCAAAATTCCTATTAACAGCATTTTGGCCTTCAGTAAACAAAAACACAAATTAGAACATACTAGCATTATTAAATCTGAGAACATCTGGTAAATGTGTGACATAACAATGTTACAAATCTGTCAATGGTAAGAATTAGCATATTGTATAACCTATTTGTTAAAACAATTTTACAAAATTGAGTTGTCTCTCTTTAAATCTGAAATTGATATTCTTGTGAAAATTTTGAGTCACCATACTTCTTTATTTTTACTAAATTATAACTCTTGTGTTCAACTATCCACCCGAAAAATTGACACACTGGAACATGGACTTAGAGGATCGTTTATATGGAAGTTGATCAAATGTGTCCATTTTAATTTACAACCTAAAGTACCAGCTTTACTTTCCAAAGAAATTACTGGATAATGAAGTATCTTAAATAATTCCTTCAGCTGTAAAATTTTCAATTGTCTCATGCCCTGAAGGTAGAAATTCCTCAAAAACATAAATGCCTTCATAACAATCAGAAAATCAAATTATACGGTCACTTAAAACTCGACTCAAAAAGATAAGGCAAGGGTTTTTTGACAAGCAAAATCATAAAAGTCTGAGAGACAAATAATGGTAGCAACTGACAATAAAATGACCAGATGGCTGTGATGTGTAAATGATGCCCCAAATCTGCCCAGTAGTATTGGTAATGAAGTGATGGCAAAAAAAAAAGGAAATCAAAAAAAAAAAATGAAGTGATGGCAAAAAAAAAAAAAGGAAAAGCAAAAAAAAAAAGGTGGGGGATGATATGCCAAATAATTTCATTTCTATGTTCCCAATCATTTTAAAAATGAATATATTCATACAAATTCATCAGATTTGATAAATACAAGGTCACAATAATATCTCTTTTTTACATTCACTGTTAAATTATGCTACTCAAATGCATTGTAGTAAGTAACTGAACACCATTAAGGTAATTAAGGTTGGCTAAGTGCTTGCCCTGTATATCAACCTACAGAACTATTGCCATTTCAAGCATTGTTACTGCAACTATTTTCATTGTCATGGTCATCATCACATCCAGCAGATGTGCCACTGTCATACCATATATATATGCTTATAAGACAAGTCCAAATGCAAACTCAGACCCAGAACTGCCTGCCATAATGCACCAGCAAATCTGGATCTGAACAGTTTGTTAGGAGTAATCAGTAAAACAAACAGCATTGACCCTGACCTGCAGGTGCATTGTGAATGGAAGATCAGGTTATTTGTTGTTTGCACATTGACTTAACTTATGAATATTTGGCACCACCACTATTGTTAATTATAAAGATATCCAAATAAACTTAATAAGCAATTTGAAGTCCCTCAATATGTCCTTGGAGTCACAGTAGCTCAGCTGGCCAAGCACTGACTTCGTTATCGAAAGGTTGAGGGTTTGACATCTACCAACTCAAATTGGCTGTGTCAGTGTATCCATGGGAAAGACAGCTCCCATTTCTCTGTATGATATAGCCTATATTATACATTAAAAAACCAACCAACCAAAGTTTTTGTTGTACCACCAACCAATCAAAATGCTAAGTTGTCCATCACAGTTACACAGTAAACTTCTCTGAAATTTGTATACTTTGATCACACTTTGGAATCGTTAGTAATCACATCTCTTTATACTGGACACCCCTATAAAACAACCGAAATGTTTGGTCCCAAAGTGTTCTACTGAGGGATTGTTTACTTTAGCAAAAAAATTCTGTAAACAATGAGACAGTTTGGAATAGGATAGCTCACATATTTAAAATTGTTCAGATAAAAAAAACACATCCAACATTTCAGACTCTAGAAATACCACTCAATACTTATTGGCAGATATATGGTAAAAAGATGGCAGACAAAATTAAGCTGTAAAAGATGATAGAGGTTGCCTGTGTAATGCTTGTCAATTACAACAAGCATTCCTAGCCTGACAACAATAATACCCTGCCTTGCTCTTCAGTGTGAACATCATAAGATGGACTTCAAGAGGGGATTAGTGCCCCTAGGGGCCACGCCAAAGAGAGGACAGTCTGTTCTAGTATTTTAGGGGACCATAAATGGCTGTTACATAAAGGTGCATTATGGACCATCACCGTAAAGGTTGTTGAGGACTGTCATGATTGGCTCTATTTGAGGTTTTCCCCCTGTGATGTTGATAGAAGACCTGCATCTCTGTTGAACAAAAGACTTTTGAAATATGCTAGGATATGAATAGACCAGGAATGTTGGTTTAGTTTGATGATGGGTGATGCCATATGGAGAAAGGAATTTACATGACCAGGATCTGAGCTTTTTTAATTATGGATGTTTGCAATTTGAATTCTTTTCTCCTGCAAACCTGATTGATGTTTTCTCAGTAGGGTTCATGATAATTTGTGAACAAATGGATATCTAAGTACTCAAAACTGCACTTGATTTCCTTTTACTTGTACAATGAATGCAGACATAAAAAATGGACATTATCCCATGCCAAACCCATGGAAAACCAGGAAAATAGCAAAATGCTTTTCACATCTGCCATCAAATATTTCTTCCTGCTATCCATCAATTTGGTATAGACCACAAACTTAATTTTTTGTCATCTGTTTATTGATTCTGTGAGTATGCAACTTGCACCTCAGACATTCATTCTTGCTTGTTCATGATACTATATATATATATATATATATATATATATATATATATATATATATATATATATATATATATATATATCTATATATGTATATATAATGATAGTATAGCAAATACATCAAAAAATAATGACCGGAATATTTTTTACCTACATTTCTTTTATTTCCTTACCATATTAACTCACATATATGTCTCACCCAATTGTAATGGGGTTGGGGAAAGACATTAGTAATCAGTCTTTATTCTTATGTTGTTTCAATTTATATTATCAAGACACATTCTATAATAGCACATCTGAGTCTTTATTGACTGAAGACAGGAACATATTTTTACAGGTACCAGTAAAATATGAGGTTGTACTGACGTATATGAATCAGTGTTAATTGAATAGTTTAAAAGAAATAAAAGAATTGGATCTGCTTTTTCGAGATTTCTAAATAGAGCAGACCCTCACTATATGGTGTATCTGTATAACATGGACCCCTTTATAAGGAGGGGATGCCATAAATTTGTGTGTGTGTGTGTGTGTGATTTGGATTTTTAACATAGCTTTAACAATTTTTTAGTCATATCACCTTGATGTCTGCAATGTGGCAGTTTATAGTTATAAGCAGCACTGGGGAATCATGCTGCAGACATGAAGCATGATGTCCCACCCAGTCACATTATTTTGACAACTGACAGACCAGTACTAACTCACTCTTAATGCTGAGTACCTAGGGAGGCAGCTGTTAGTACAATTTTTGTAAGTCTTTGGTATGACTTGGCTAGGTTTCAAACCTGCATCCAAGGAGGATGCTGGAACAACCAGACCACCGTAGCCGTCATTATGAAAAGCAATACTGTGAATAATTTGCCCCTGTATATGGGGGCCTCAACACAGATCACTTTCAGAGTAATTATTATATTAATACTTTGTACTCTGTAATGAAGGGAATTTATATAGATCTCAGGATGGGGAAGGATATCAACTATATTGTATATTTTTTATTGATATCATCATTGTAATGTATCTGATGATGATACATCATGATGGTGATTTATAATCATATCACTAAACCTAATTAGGAACAACTTTAATCTGCAATTATATAATGCAATGGCATTTAAGGGTTTTTACCATATGCTTCAAATTATAATCGGAACAGACAGTGAGGATCCAGATATGTCAGTGTGTTAAGTAGATCTGGCTGTGCATTGCAAGGCTGAATGCCACACTAATTAATTAACAAATAAACAACAAATATTACTGAATGAAGAAAGAGGCCCCCACTTGTCAAGCTAGCCCTTCTGGTAATGTGTATCTCTTCACAGTGGATGAGTTTTAAACTTTCGTATCAGGTTTCTAATTTCTTTAATAATGTACTCCATACTGAGTAATTCAGCTCGTTATAGAACATTTATTAAAGCAAAGAAAAATAACTTTTCTTTATACAAATTCATGACTTTAAATATATGTACAACATTAATAAAAGATATTACTATTTGATGAAACATTTCCTTCACAGAGGTGGCAAATGTACTATGCACATAACATCATGCATATGTTGTTCTTGCACATTCATCTGCTTCAGTTTTGTGAAAAATAAATTAAAAAAAAATAAAAAAATAAACCAATCATAAATATATTTCAATCTGTACTTACATGTCCAAAATTGCACTCATTTTATTTTCTAGGCATTACCTTTTCATATTAGCTCCTTTCTTATATCAATATTAAACTCATGCTCAAAATTATTTTAAAGCTCTGACATATTTCAGCTAAATTTAATTTAAAAAGCAAATTTTTCAAATTTGATCACAGTTGCAACTACAGTCAAACCTGTTTCAGAAGATATCATAAGACTTGTTTCTTGTTCATTACAGGATAATTACTAAAGTAATTAATTTGCAAAAAGTGATTGGTAAAGACAGGTGACTGCTTAATACAGGTGATATGCAAGGTACAACTGTAAATGACAAAAAAGATTTTTGTGGAAATACATGTTAAAATGTTCAGCTCTTCCAAAAAGTGAGTTTTATCGCTATTTCCACTTTTTCAGAAGACCCTATAAATGTTAGCAACAAAAAATCAGCATGGTCTAAAGCATTACGGATCACTGCCATCTCACCTCTGTCTGCATGGGTTCGAGTCTAAGATTCAGTGAATGCAAATATGTGAGAAAACTTGCCAGTAACTTCTTGTGGGTTGATGGTTCTTTTCAAGGATTTTCCAGCTTCTTCCTCCACCATTAATACTGGCCGCTATGTAAAGCCTATCGTGTGCTGAAAAATGGCATTAAGCCCCACAACAACATATGAAAAATTTTTTAAAATATTGTAAATTGTTATTTTTCTTATTCAGAAGTCATATACATAGAGAATGGAGCACAAACATCATCCAATATAACCCAAAGGGTGGACACAGTAAGACACGTCAGTTTCAGTTTGATAATGAATGTATGTGCCGATTCTCTTTATCTCTTATATTATATTTTCAAGTTCCACTCATTTCCTTTTGTTTATGTCATTATGCATAAACCAATCAACTGACCTTTTGGCAAGAAATATGGGCTGCCTCAAACATTCAATGACCCACATCCCATGAAGATGCATTCATGTCACATCCATTATGCATTCATCATACAAGGTCCAAAATTTTGTAGTTTCAGCAAAAAAAACTTGCAACCTGACTGACCATTGTGCCAGTAAATTATAGCATCCTGATATTATGGTTATGATGGATATAGGTGCTTAATAAAGTACATCACAGCGGAACAGAATGATACTTTAACAGACAAGCTAACATGCATGCATATTATCACAAGGAATTATAAAACATGCAGGCAAATGTTGCTGTTAAATTTATGAATTCATTTTGGATGCAACTGTGTTGGTAATATTGTGAGGTATTCTACGCTTATGGATTTTAAAAGATCTTTTCTTCTTATTGGTATAAAATAAATAGAAAAACTTTCTTAACTATTTTTAGCTGAATATAAATTTGATTAAGCTGATGATTAAATGTAAAATAAAAATGCAGTGTAAAAAATTCCCGTTATAAAACTAAAAATCATTGAATGAATCGTTATCCCCTTTCCCCAGCTCTATCAATGTCTAAAGGTACCATATATACTCAATGTCTAAAGGTACCATATATACTCAATGTCTAAAGGTACCATATATACTCAATGTCTAAAGGTACCATATATACTCAATGTCTAAAGGTACCATATATACTCAATGTCTAAAGGTACCATATATACTCAATGTCTAAAGGTACCATATATACTCAATGTCTAAAGGTACCATATATACTCAATGTCTAAAGGTACCATATATACTCAATGTCTAAAGGTACCATATATACTCAATGTCTCAAGGTACCATATATACTCAATGTCTAAAGGTACCATATATACTCATGTAAAGGTCAAGTTAAACTGCAAACAACAAAGATCTTGATCTATCATTGCATAATGAGCCTGCAGATCTAGGTCTATGTTGTCTGTTTTACTGATAACAAACTGCAAAGACCCAGATCTGTCAACACCTTATGTGATGTCAGATCTGGGTCTGTGCAGCCAGTCTCATCTTATAAGCAAATAAAGACGTATTAATTTTCATCTATTATTACAAGGCTGATGCAAGAGTTTGGGTTATTTGTTAATGAAATGTGTTTATAATTTATATTCTGGTGGATTATTGCTTTAATTTCAATCTTGACTCTTTAATCCCCCTCATTACTGCATTTAATGTTACTGACTTTGCCAAGGTAAAAATAAAATAAAATAAATAAAATATTGGCCCTGAGTGGCCAAGAGGTCTAAAGCGTTGTTCATTACAGATCACTGCCATCTCACCTCTGTCTGTGTGGGTTCGAGTCTAGGATTCGGCGAATGATATGTGAGAAAGCTTGCCAGTAGCTTCTCATGGATTGGTGGTTCTTTCCTGTGCTGAAAAATGGCGTTAAACCCCACAACAACAACCAAGGTAAATATAAATTTGCACTTATCATTTGAAGAGGGTGGAGATTAGCTGTACCCGAGCAACTAAAATCTGGAAATTAGAGTATGGTTTTCAAGCTCTGCCTCCTGATTTATTCTAAATTAAGTAATTTAAGGGGGTCCCCATCATGAAAAATAAAACGGTGAAAACTAATACAGTATTTTTAATTGGGTTGTGACATGCTTAGTTTGCCCATCTACGGCTGAAGATCGATCCCTGGTTTTGTTCTATTAAAGGCTATTATGTCATCCAGTTAAGGTCATTTATTTTCATGAATGTTTTTTTTTACATCTAAAACACCTCACATTATATGCAAGCCATCCAGTGCACATTATTTAGTTGTAATAACTTGTACAATCAATAAAAACTGAGTTTAAGTCGAAAGAAAATGCATAACGAAAGTTTATCAAATGCAGTAAGTAATTTTTTTTCTTGTGAGTGATCCAAAGCATCAAGTCAGTTAAGTGTACATTACTCTGGTAATAAATATCGATTTCAATCATTAAACCAAACCTAAAAGCGAAAAATCGATTTATTAACATCAGATTCTTCTTAGGCAGGTTATATACAGTCTTAACATATGCCTTATGGGAATATAAACTTTACTGAGTAGTTGATTTTGAAAGTAATTTGCATTGGTCACTATAATTTGACAAGTTCTTGGAGTGCAGGTCAATAAATCATGTCAAAATATGCTAGTTTTGCACTGAATCGACCAACAGTCTTGTCCTTTTCTAGCAAGAAAGATACCCAGAATTCTTGTAACTAGCCACCCCTTTGTCAATTACACAACACATAGATATCAGGTAACATGTCACTATGTGATCACGTGACCTCCAACCTTCTGGCTATGTATATGAAAAATACATGTTTTGCCATTGGAAAGAACTGCTTATCAATTTATGTTTTGTAAACGAAGTCAGCAATTTGACCTTGACCATGTTATGACTCAAAAAATGAAATTAAGCCATAATTAATCACTTTTTATATTCGACTTCCAACCTTTGACTACTACTTGACAAACCAGTACAACTTTAAGTAAATTTAACGAAACCATTTTAGCCAAAATATTATAATCATGCTACAATAATATGTTGTGTAAGTCATGCTCTGAAAAGGTCTACATTCCAGTTGTTCAAAGTTAATGGTGTGAAAAAAAAAAGGAAACTCCAAGTCTTTGAATTCATTCAGTAGAGAAATTGGACAGCAGTAGTTACTTAAATGCTCTATGCTGTACATTATTACCGTATGCACTCACTTTAAAATAAAGTCCAACAAACACAGATCATGATCTAGCATTGCCAGCAAATTAGGGCCTATGTTGCTAGTTTTACTGCTTGCTCATAAGAAACTTCACAGACCTATATCTGCTGGCACATTAAGCAACATCATATCTGGGTCGATGTAGTTAAATTTGACTTGTAAATGAGTACAGCAGACACATATACAAGGTCCATGATGCTGAAGCAGGATAAACAATTGATTTAATGAAAAAAAAATAAACTTATCAAATAATTTACTTCAGTTAAAAGACAATAATGAAGAAATGATAATACCAGGTAATCAACAAAACATCTCAATAGGGTTGTGACGAATGAATGATCAAAGTACTGATATTAGGCCTGCCCAGCAATGTTAATATATATATATATATATATATATATAAGATGGTTTGTGTTTACTGTTGATGGTGTTTTATTTCACATCAGCATTATAAAGGTTATAATATTGTGCTATGGCAAGTAAAGTGCATTGTCCAAAGACAGAGCATGATAGTGGATCCAACAGTGGGAATCAAACTAGTACCCCTCCAGTCAGGAATCCAATACCTTAACCACTAAGGCTTCCTGAAGGACTGGGAGGGGAATGAGAAGCATTTAATACCCAGAAGAAAAAAAATAACAGGGTCTTAATCAGGAGAAGGTGCGTAATGTAAATCATATGTACTTCATACTCTGCCTACACAAAGATCCGTCTTTTCTGTGTCAGAATAAGCAGCATTAAATCAGTAAAGATTTGCTAAATAAAATATGCAATTGATAGGCAAAAAGGTGCCATTATTCACAGCATTGATTCAATTATAGCTTGAGACAAATGTCTTTCAAACCTATCAGATTATATCTGTGTACATAACAACAATAAATATTTTATGAATATCGATTATGTGACAGAATGATAAAAATGATGTTCAATGTATGAAAAAGTGGAAACAGTAAAGGGATATATATATATATATATATATATATATATATATATATATATATATATATATATATATAATAAAATTCAAATGTTGCAAAAATTGCTTATGCCAACAAACTTGCACTTCATTTAGTTTCAAGAATATACAAACCTGTGGACAATTGTCAGAATTGAGAGCATGAAGCAAGGGAAGTAACTCAAGCAGACAAACAAAACATACCAGTTGCTGGAGTTACCCCTCTTAATTAGTTTGGTTACAGAACAACACAAGCGGGGATAATAGCCAAAAAAATGTTAAACAAATGCTTTCCAAGTAAAACTGCAACATTATGTAAAGAAAAGAACAGAAAATTAAAGAAGATTATTTGGCTTAATGTTCTAATAAACATGCTTATCATGCAGTACAAATGATATACAAAGTAAGTTATAGTTTAAAAGTCCATTTTAAAACTGATTAAATCAAAGCATATTATACAGTACAGTTTACAGAATTTACCTTTATTAATTATATAATTTACCTTTATTAATTATATAATTTACCTTTATTAATTACAGAATTTACCTTTATTAATTACATAATTTCTCAGAAGATGAAAACAAAAAGTCAAATAAATTTCTCAAAAACTCTGACTCATCATTAAAGATACCTTGGTAATTTTGTTCCAAACTTTTGTATAAATGAGTGGGTGAGATTATCTTTAAGCATGGGCGTATTATTAGATACATACTGTACCCAGTCCATAAAAGTTAATTTTCTCACTAGCAATAATTCCATTAGAAAGGATCATGGAACTGTGGGTGACCTCAACTTTATTTATATGGAAATTATTGTATAACCACTCATTTTACAATTATCAGTGCCATCTCATAAATGGTAAACTCCAATGGATAGTCAGCATGAATAAAGTGATCACCAGTCTAAACATCTTAATGTAGTACTTGTTTTTTCCCTCTGCCATGTTGCACCTTGGATGAGCAATCGAAAGTGCAGCTATGGACCCATGTCCCACCTTGTCATGGTCAAGCTGTGTCCCACCTTGTCATGGTTAGGATGAGAAAATGTCCCATGGATCAAGTTTAAGGTACAACAATGCCAAGAAGTCTTTGGACTACAGGTATACCATAATACAACTGATACTATAAAAAAAACAAGCCCAGAACCCAGCCGTCTTAAATACTATTCTGACTGAAACTTGATGATCTCAAGACAGGCCTCATGTTTACTTCTCAAGACAGGCCTCATGTTTACTTCTCAAGACAGGCCTCATGTTTTCTTTTCAAGACAGGCCTCATGTTTACTTCTCAAGACAGGCCTAATGTTTACTTCTCAAGACAGGCCTCATGTTCACTTCTCAAGACAGGCCTCATGTTCACTTCTCAAGACAGGCCTCATGTTTACTTCTCAAGACAGGCCTTATGTTTACTTCTCAAGACAGGCCTCATGTTCACTTCTCATGTTCATTAAACTTCACAAATATTCTTCTCATAATTAACATTGTTAAATATCCAAGTTAGTACTTTACTGACAACAAATGAATTTGAGTTAAGGACTTGAATACAGTTAAATTATCTAGAATTTTCTATAAATGTCCCATTATCATCAATGAGGAAGATTGAATCTGAGAAATCCTTAAGCTCTTTTGTCAAGGATTCAGAGATTCTCAAAACAGAAATTTAAATTCACTATTTATAATTTATCCTTCAGATCTTTCTCAACCTATAAAAAAACTTCAAAAATTTTATTTTAATTTTCATCAAAGACATTAAAATTTAAAATTCCAATTCAAGAGATTTTGAAAATTTTAATTAACTGGGGCATGGTCTAATTTAGCTTCTTTTTAATGAAGTAAACAAAATTAACAAGATGATACAGTGATTAGAACAATGTCAACTGAACCATCAAAGAATTCATTTTCAGGCAGTGAAAAGAAAAAAAAATTGGAACTTAACTTTGATGTGGTCTTATTAAATAATGTTCTATCAACAAAAATTCATAATGAACCCTGCCTGAAATTAGCATGAAAGAATCTGATTTCCCTCATTATAGTAAAAGTCCTGCGGCTCATGTAAGCATTTTATTGCTTACTGTTTCAGCTGTAATCTTTTAAGAAATGACTACACATACTTTGAAATGGTGATTATTAACTTCATTTGGATCATTATTCACAACCCAACAACACATACAGTAAAACTCAGTGTTAAAGTCCTCCTTTTCACTGACCAAAACATATCGGAATGAATGTTGTCCGTAATGCCATCAATTATAAAAACATTGTCTTCTTCCCTATCCCTAAAATTACTTGGCTAAATATTTGACCTGGTAGATTAGTATTTGTCACAAATTTTTCCAAAAAGTAAAAAAAAAACAAAACAATCATGCCAAACTAAAATACAATGCATACAAAAGTTTTAAAAATAAAATTAAAATGAAGGAAATCAAGAGTTTTACAAGCCTGCTGGTACTTATGTTAATTGTATACCATCTATAAACAATGATTACATGCAACAACTAAGTTCTTCCAAAAGACCAAAAGTTTACATTCATATAATGAAAGAAACAGAAAAAGGAAAACGGGGGAAAATAATGGTGTATGAAAAATAACTTAACTGGCATTCACAAAGTAACTGACCTTTAATTTTCTCCAATACTTCTGCTGCAAAGACCATAAATAATTGTATACAGCAATATTCGAAGAAACATTTAAAGTTTAAAAAAATGGTGCAACTCTGGAAATGAAGAAAAAAAAATTACCAGTGGTACTTTATGGTGTTGAAACTTATTTTATACAAAATTCACATTTAATTCTCTCAGGAAAGAACTAGTGAATGATACAATATAAAATGAAAAATTAAAGCATCACAAAATTTTAGATGGATTTACATTGCAATGTAATACACTATATCTACAAAAAGCACATAAAATGATGGGATGAAGATGAAATATGGCAATCCCAATTTGTCTACCTAAATACACTGTTGGAGCTTTACTGTGACTGTAAACTCATGTAATAGGACAGTAGAAAGTAAAGTGTGCTTGACATATCAAATGAGGTACTCTGAGCCAAAGAGCAAAAGACGAGAGATAACAGGATTGCAGGTCAGGACTAGAGCCAGACCTACAATAGACGAGATAACTGGATTCCAAGTCACGACTAAAGTCTGATCCACAATAGTCAAGAGATAACTGGATTCCAGGACATAACTAAAGCCTGGCCCACAACATCCAAGAGATATCTTGATGATATCAGGTTTTGTATAGAAAGCCTGGCCCACATCATCCAAGATATAATCAGGATAACAGGTACTGACCAGACAGCCTCATCCACAACAAATAATCAATATCAGGATCTCAGATCCTGGTTAGAAAGCCTGGACAATTGTCCCATTGTCTTCGGTCAAAGTTAGAACATACAGAATGTACCAGTTAAACCTATGCATAAGACTACATATCAAAAGAGACCTGCCACACCCACCCACCAGACACCATGCAATCCTATTTAACAATTGGTAGTTTAACTCTTTGTGTATTAATGAATGTCCTGTCTTATAATTATAAGGAATGAACAATAAAATGAATGAATGAACAGTGGCAGGTGAATAGTTGGCAACTAAAAGAGTGGACTTGGCAATAAAATGAACAACTTAATGAAGGAACAATAAATAAATGTTAAGAATTGATAGACAAATAGGAGAATTGCAAAATACAGGAATTTAGAAACAAATGAGAAGAAAAATGAAGATAAGAAAGAACCATACAATTCTGCAAAATGGACAATGTAATTTTACCCAAACCAGGAACAGACATACAATGTTGCAAATTATTTCAATGAACGTAGGTTGATATCAAACTGGGGTTTTATTTACTTTTTATAAGACCACAAAAAAAACAATTATCTTCTTCTACCCAAACTGTGTAGGTCTTAGAGATGAATACAAGTCATTATTTGTTTGATGTACAAAATCTTTTTAATATTTTCTTTGAGTGTTACTTTGTTTACACTGATACAAGCAAAGTTCACAGAATATAAGATGATGTAGTTCAGCGTGAGCATCACATTTTGTACAGTCCAATTTTGTTCTGTTTGTCCGAAATCAATATGGTGATGCAAAAAAGCTCTAGTGGGTAAATAGCACCAAAAAAGGTGAATTTGTAATCTGCTCTATACCACAAAAGTTGGTCTAATTTGTATATATAATTACACAACAAAAGATTTTTTCCATTCTTTGTTATCTATTATCTATGCAGTACAAGCAGTAATCTGGCTGTGTCAAACACAAAACATAAACTGACATTTTTAATTTCCAAAATTTCACTACCATTTTCAACCTGTTTTCAGACACTGAATTTTTAACTTAAAATTCCTTGAATGTACTCAGACAGCCATGGTCAGTATTTTTTTAAAATTTAGATTATTGTACGCACAAAATAAAATCACATTGGTTAATATTAGGAAACAGGAACTTCAATGTAATTTAAATCATTTTAATGTCTGACATGTGAAAAATTATAACATTTGTCAATAGTCACCTCTTCCATGTTATCAACTATGACATTAATATCTTGTGCAAAAGTGGATGAAAATGTTCAAGTTTCATTTTATATATAGTTATTATGTGCAATTTAATATTGATCAATATGCATGATGGGAAAAATCTGTATTCAAGTTTAACCATTTCTCTAAAAAAATTGTAAAGCATTTGCTAAAGAGAGAGGACAGGTATGGATGAATTTTAATTCTTATCCATTTAATTAAATTAAAAATCATTAAAATCAATCTATGCAACTAGACACATCACAACTCTCAGAGAAGGTCAGTCCTTCATTGGTCATGTTATTAATAGATATTCTGAATCATTAAAAGAAGAAAATACAAGTGCTTTGGTAAATTGTAAAAGCTGCATAACAATTAGCTTTATATATGTCTGACAAATTAGAGTTTTCATAATCTCATTCTAATCTGTTGAGTTTTACATTACTTCTCTTTGTAGGTAAATGTTACTTTATGTTTTAATGTTGGAGAGAGAGATCTTGCTTCAAGTCAGAATGTTCAAACATTAAAACCATCTGAATACCAACCAACTCAATCAGATGACTGAATAAATTTTCAAATGCAATAACACCACACAGCAATAATATTTGTACCTCGTGTGCCTTGGTCCAATGCAGCATGAATGCTGCTTGGCTGATGTTTCATTCTGTATGAAAAAAGGCAGTGCACATCATAATGGGCTATGCTTAAAACAATAAAGTTTGAATCAAAGATGCAATATAGCTGATATTTTTGAATGAAGGTTTCAATAGTTTTTGTTCAATACATCTTTCCCTCATCATAATGCAGTAGTTGGGATCCATTACTGCTTACCATGTTATGTACCAAACCATTCTATAACAGGAATTGTGGTATCTATGAAACTGTGGTATACTGAGAACAGCAAAATATAAGGAACTGTAGTATAGTGGGCACTGTCAAAACCCAATACATCATGTAAGCGCCTTTTGATACCCCTACACCATTCTCATGTAAATGTTGATGGATGTCTCTACCTGATTTACAGGTATATCTATTTAGATGCCTACTTTAAACATCAGCAATTCTGAACTGGTTTTCACAGTAAACCCCTTTGGAGAAAACCCTGTTAGATGCCATGTACTGGATGGAGGTAAATGGCAATTAAGCCATATCATGAAATTGCTATTTAACATGTAATCTGCTATTTAAAGTAACTGAGTAGAATTCTCCACTCCCCAAAATGGAGGCCACAGATTTTACTGGGTGTCCCCGAATGACTGAATGGTCTAAAGTGCTCACCATTACGGATCACAGCCATTTCACTTTGTTTGCATGGGTTTGAGTTTCGGATTTGGCCAATGTATGAGTGTGAGAAAGCTTGCCAGCAGCTTCGCATGGATCAGTGGTTGGGGGTGGTGGTCCTGGGTTCTTCATCCACTGTTAATTCTGGCTGCCTATCTTGTACTGAAAAATGATGTTGAACCCTACTACAACAGCAACAACAGCTTCAATTGATCGAGCTTTCCTCTTAGCCCCATATGTTCAGACATTCTATGTATATACCTTTCTAATTTCTTCCTAAATTTAAGACATGAGTTTAGGGTACAAAGAGAGATAACATAAGCAACATTCACTGGATTACATTAGTACCATTTGTACCGGTAATTCTACTGATGGAATCCAGTCATTTTCTTTTAGTACTGATTATACCAGTTTCTATATGCTTCATTGCCTTGCTTTATGTTCTATGTCTCAATGCTTTGTTCATTTTCTATATGCGCCATTGCCTTGCTTAAGTTTCTATATGCCTCACTGTCTCACTTCAGTTTCTATTTGTCTCATATGGATTGCTGTCATCATTTACTGTAGCCCTGTATCTCGTATGCATTGCTGTCATACTTTACTGTAGCCCTGTATCTCGTATGCATTGCTGTCATACTTTACTGTAGCCCTATGTCTCATATGGATTGCTGTCATCATTTACTGTAGCCCTGTATCTCGTATGCATTGCCGTCACACTTTACTGTAGCTCTAAGTCTCGTATGCATTGCTGTCATACTTTACTGTAGCCCTGTATCTCGTATGCATTGCTGTCATACTTTACTGTAGCCCTATGTCTCATATGGATTGCTGTCATACTTTACTGTAGCCCTGTATCTCGTATGCATTGCTGTCATACTTTACTGTAGCCCTATGTCTCATATGGATTGCTGTCATACTTTACTGTAGCCCTGTATCTCGTATGCATTGCTGTCATACTTTACTGTAGCCCTGTATCTCGTATGCATTGCTGTCATACTTTACTGTAGCCCTGTATCTCGTATGCATTGCTGTCATACTTTACTGTAGCCCTATGTCTCATATGCATTGCCGTCATCATGTACTGTATGCCTCATATACAATGTGTACTTTAACTTTATGCCATTATGCCTCATAATTACCTTCATGTTCATTACCCTTATGCCTGAAGCTGCTACATTGAAAGCAATTAATTGTCTGTTTATGACCGAAGTCTACTATGGTATATTTTGTTTAAGATAATTACTTACATGCCCTTATTTCTTTCTGACAATTGGTGCCCTGATTAAGTTTTTGTTTAAAAGCTGACACTTTGTATCAACACAATCCTCTTACAGGCATTTATGTTTTACTGCCAGTCTCTCAATACTTTTAGAACTCAAATGAATTCTGCCTTTATCAGTCTCTCAATGCCCATTACCCAAGTGGCTCCGGCCTTTACCAGTTTTTCAATATCCATGTAATTCAAATGAATCCTGCTTTTACTATTCCTGTGTTTACCAGTCTCTCAATGCCCATGTAACTCAAATGAATTCTGTCTTTACCAGTCTCTCAATGCCCACTGAACTAAAATGAATCCTGCCTTTACCAATCTCTCAATGCCCATGTAACTAAAATGAATCCTGTCTTTACCAGTCTCTCAATACCCATAACTCAAATGAATACTGTCTTTACCAGTCTCTCAGTACCCATAACTCAAATGAATCCTGCCTTTACCAGTCTCTCAATATCCATGGAACTCAAATGAATACTGTCTTTACCAGTCTCTTAGTATCCATAACTCAAATGAATCCTGCCTTTACCAGTCTCTCAATATCCATGGAACTCAAATGAATACTGTCTTTACCAGTCTCTCAGTATCCATAACTCAAATGAATTCTGCCTTTACCAGTCTCTCAATATCCATGGAACTCAAATGAATACTGTCTTTACCAGTCTCTCAGTACCCATAACTCAAATGAATCCTGCCTTTTATAGTCTCTCAGTACCCATAACTCAAATGAATCCTGCCTTTACCAGTCTCTCAATATCCATGGAACTCAAATGAATTCTATCTTTACCAGTCTCTCAGTATCCATAACTCAAATGAATCCTGCCTTTACCAGTCTCTCAGTACCCATAACTCAAATGAATACTGTCTTTACCAGTCTCTCAATACCCACTGAACTCAAATGAATCCTATCGTTTTGCACATTTAACTACTCTATCTTGTTTCTCTCAGTCCAGAAACCATGATAACTGTGTACCACACAGTGATGCCACATTTAATCCAATCTATGCGATACTCTCTCTCTCACAGTCCAGAAACCATGGTGATTGTGTACCACATTTTAATGCCACATTTCAACAAATCTATGCAATACTTCATAACACTCCAATACAGTTCTATCACCAGTAAGATTTTAAAACATTTTTTGGAATACCTGTTCTTACAAATAACTAGAACGTTTTTACTCTGACAGCATAATTTTTCAACAGAGAATGTCCAATGGAAGTTCTGTGTGATGTCACAACTTGGGTTGGGTTAAACAATCAATGTCTATAGATAAATTGTGTCATTTTCATTATGATGCATTCCATTCACATGAAGGATGATTACTGGATGCCGATTATGACGCATTCCATTCACGTAAAGGATGATTACTGGATGCCGATTATGAAGTATACCATTCATGTAAAGGATGATTACTGTATGCCGATTATGATGCATTTCATTCATGTAAAGGATGATTACTGAATGCCGATTATGATGCATTCCATTCACGTAAAGGATGATTACTGGATGCCAATTATGAAGCATTCCATTCATGTAAAGGATGATTACTGGATGCCTATTATGACGCATTCAATTCACGTAAATGATGATTACTGGATGCTGATTATGATGCATTCCATTCACGTAAAGGATGATTACTAGATGTCAATTATGAAGCATTCCGTTCATGTAAAGGATGATTACTGAATGCCGAATATGAAGCATTCCATTCATGTAAAGGATGATTACTGGATGCCGATTATGAAGCATTCCATTCTCGTAAAGGATGATTACTGGATGCCGATTATGAAGCATCCCATTCATGTAAAGGATGATTACTGGATGCCTATTATGAAGTATTCCGTTCACGTAAAGGATGACTACTGGATGCCGATTATGAAGCATACCATTCATGTAAAGGATGATTACTGGATGCCGATTATGACGCATTCAATTCAATTAAAGGATGATTACTGGATGCCTATTATGATGCATTCAATTCACGTAAAGGATGATTACTGAATGCCGATTATGATGCATTCCATTCACGTAAAGGATAATTACTGGATGCCAATTATGAAGCATTCCATTCATGTAAAGGATGATTACTGGATGCCTATTATGACGCATTCAATTCACGTAAATGATGATTACTGGATGCTGATTATGATGCATTCCATTCACATAAAGGATGATTACTGGGTGCCAAATATGAAGCATTCCGTTCATGTAAAGGAAGATTACTGGATGCCAATTATGAAGCATTCCATTCATGTAAAGGATGAAAACTGGATGCCGATTATGAAGCATTCCATTCACGTAAAGGATTATTACTGGATGCCGTTTATAAAGCATTCCATTCACATAAAGGATGAATACTGGATGCCAATTATGATGCATTACATTCACATGAAGGATGATTACTGGATGCCGATTATGAAGCATTAAATTCACGTAAAGGATGATTACTGGATGCCGATTATGAAGCATTAAATTCACATAAAGGATGATTAATGGATGCCGATTATGAAGCATTCAATTCATGTAAAGGATGCATACTGAATGCCGATTAAGAAGCATTCAATTCACGTAAAGGATAACTGGATGCTGAAATTCCAAAACTTAGTGGATTTGTAACCTGATATTTGCATTATTGGATTTGGAACAGCAGACTGCAATAGATGTAGATAAAATTTTGTTTAGAGTCAGACTCCATCACATAAGAAACATTAGAATGTTATAAGCTTTTTTACCACATAAAAATGATGTGGCTGGATAAAGTTTTATCAGTTGGAAGACTGGTTTAGGTCAATATTCTTCTGTGAACAGCTGTGTTTTTTTTTGTAAGTTACCTTTAAACCATTCTTGTATATAATGTGGATTCCATGTTAGAGGTATACCCACCCACTTCACCCACATGCCCACTATCAACTAACCTATACCCTTATTTTTATATTTTGTTGTTATTGTTGGGGGTTTAACACCATTTTTCAGTGCATTATTGGCTATACATAGTGTTAGGACCCCATGTAGAGTAAATTGGCAATATTCAAACAGACATGTCCGTTTTACAATTCCTTTTGGGCGATCAATTCATAAAATGGCCACCAAAATAGTAACAGCAGAAACAAAAATTATCGAAAAGCACAGGTAGGGAAAATTTTCGCATGATTGTAGCCAATCAGTAAAGAGAATATTGTGCCTGAATTTCATTGGTGTATCTGGAATAGTCAGAATGATATCAATTGATATGTTAACATGTTGCCATCTGAAAAATATCAAACTACATACTATACATAAAGTGTACCAACTATGTGATAAATAACATTTTAATATTCAGAACCCCCACTCCACCCTACTTTGGTCAAATGTAGATTGGTTCCTCACACGTCTATTGCTTCATTTAAAAATATAGTTACAATTTATGAGGCCCATTTAGGACATTATAATGAGAGTGAACTGTAGACAGAAATCAAACTGAACATATCTTGATCTGAAATAATGAAACATTTACTGAACACTGCTCTGCACTACTATAAATTTAAAACTTAAATTTTATCTGAGAAAGATGCATGTAAATTTCTTGAGAATTCAGAACTCCTTTCATAAAATGTTACATTTAAGTTTTTATCCTTCATATAATCTCTAGCTTTTAAAGAAATCCAATAATATGTGAAAATATAATGCACATGATAATTGCAAATTTCAAAATAGGATCAACATTTTTAAGTATCTGGGAAACATGGGGCCAGGAATTGCTTGACCACTACAGGTATTTCTACCTTTAATTTGGAGATTCCACTTCTTGTAGATTCTGTACCAATCAACTCTGTCACTAATGTTGATCCAAGGTACTGAAAAAATGAACATGTGTTGGAAAAATTATCAAAAGTTAAAGATTATAGAAGAAAAAAGATGTAGAACTAAAATATGCTGTTGTAAAAAAGAAGGTGTATCATAGATGCTAAGTTAATCAACTTGTTACTGTATTTTAATTAAATGACAGGTTTTTTATGCACAAGAACTCTACAATACAATTTCATAAACCATCAAAACATTTTCAAAACCTCTTTAAAAAAAATCCAAATGATCCAGAGGTATTTACAAATTAGCAAATTGATTCATGCATGACGGTATCCACATTTACAAAATTTTTATAGATGAGAATGACAACCAATAGCTAAACCATAAAAGCCTGCAAATAATATAAACCAGGCTACTGCAAATAATATAAACCAGAGTAATGCAAAATAATATTAACCAGAGTACTGCAAATAATATCAACCAGAGTACTGCAAAATAATATAAACCAGAGCACTGCAAATAATATAAACCAAAGTAACACAAATAATATAAACCAGAGTACAGCAAAATAATTTAAACCGGAGTACTGCAAAATAATATAAACCAGAGTACTGCAAAATAATATAAACCAGAGTATTACAAAATAATATAAACCAGAGTACCACAAATAATTTAAACCAGAGTACTGCAAAATAATATTAATCAGAGCACTGCAAATAATATAAACCAGAGTACTGCAAGAAAATATAAACCAGAGTACTGCAAAATAATATAAACCAGAGTATCACTAATATAAACCTGAATACTGTAAAATAATATAAACCAGAGTACTGCAAATAATATAAGCCAGAGTACTGCAAAATAATATAAACCAGAGCACTGCAAATAATATAAACCAGAGTACCACAATTAATATAAACCAGAGTCCTGCAAAATAAAAAAACCAGAGTACCGCAAAATAATATAAACCAAAGTACTTCAAAATAATATAAACCAGACTACTGCAAAATAATATAAACTAGAGTACTGCAAATAATATAAACCAGAGTACTGCAAGATAATATAAACAAGAGTACTGCAAGATAATATAAACAAGAGTACCACAAATGTAACAACTTTTTATGTACTGAATACCCTGACCTGAGTTGGGGATTTGACTTGTGTGTGTGTGTGTGTGTGTGTGTGTGTGTGTGTGTGTGTGTGTGTGTGTGTGTGTGTGTGTGTGTGATTTATATTTTTAACATTGCTTTAACAATGGTTCAGTCATATTGCTACGATGTCTGCAGTGTGACAGTTTATAGTGATTTTTAGCACTGTGGCATCATGCTGCAGACATGTAGCATCATGTCCCACATAGTCATATTATCCTGACACCAGGCCGACCAGTCCTAACAATAACCTCTTAATGCTGAGGCAGTTGTTAGTACCATTTTAAAACAGTCTTTGGTATTACTCAGCCAGGGTGCAAACCCATGACCTCCTGCATCCAAGGCGGACGCTCTACCACTAAACCACTGGAGTGGTGATTTGACTTTTGTATGATAACATCTCTTGACCAGGAGGCTTGGGATACAACCATGAACAAGTGAGACACTGTCAGGTCAATAAATATAACAAGTTTCATTCAAATATCCTTGCATACATAGGAGACACTAATTTCTATTTTTCCTTGGCATGGCCTTGACTTTAATCTGGATTATGAAAATAGCATGTGACAAATTATTTAGTTAGGACATATAAATGATTTTAATCTTCAGTTATTTCAAACTTTAAGTCCCCAAATAAGATACAAGTTTGAGTTATCTTCCCTTGCTGCAAGCGTCTTCTAAAGGCAGTGCTTATAGCTGTACATAAATAATATGTACATCACACATAATTGCCAGACTTTTGTCAAAATATCTTCAGTGGTTCGAAATTAATATCCCAAACAAAGACACAATCACAGAATTATATTTTCTAGTGCTGTGACTTTAACCATAGATGTCATGATTTGGGATGAGACACATCTAGTCATGATATATATAAAGTTAGTAGTTCAAATTTGTACTTTGGACAATCATAATAGTCACCCAATTACAGTTTCCAGTACTCTTACCATGACCATGATACGGCAGCAATACTATTGAACACAGCACATTATCCGATAATGATAGGACTTACTGTATTAATTCAGTTCCCATAGTAAACCTATGCAAACACAATGATATTTTAAAAATTCAATAACTTTAAATTTCTGAGTGCTCATGATCAAACCTATATTCATCAGTATAGATAAAACCTGGATGTGAGCTTCTATGTAGAGAAAAGGATATGAGCCGTGGCATTTTCTGGACCTACATGTGTTTGAAACCTGTACTTTCAATTCAACACCAAACAGTCAGGTGCTTATTTCAGTAATGAGTGTTCCAAACTCAAGACTGTTGTAGGACTGAAATTCCATCAATAAAACAATGTCTCTAATTTTTCAAGGTACAATAAAGATAAGCTCTAAACAGATTCTTTTTCCTACAAAATAACTTTTATTACCAACCAATCCTGGCCACCCAAACCTATATATACTCTATTTTGTATCCACCCATTTCCAGGCTGGTTCCCATTTTCCATACAATTAGAACTATGTATCATTCATATATATATATATATATATATATATATATATATATACACACACACACACACACACACACACACACACACCGCCCCTTCTGCCAACCAAAATTGGTTTCTCAAGACAGGTGATCTCTCATAACAGGTGTGTGAAAATGGACTGGTTTCCAGGGTCAGTAGTTAGCACTAATGAAAAAAATATCCATACTCACTGCACATGTATCATATCCTTTATTTATAAATCTTATTAAATATGGCTTGCATTCCTCTCAAAATAACTTATACAATAAAGATATACAGTGTACATCTATCATGCAATGTGAATCAAATTTATATTTGAACATCACCTGAATATGTACATGTATTAGCACATGTATATGATTTGTGGAATAAACAAAGGCAACACTGTAACCATAAGGTGCTTGTGCACCTTTTTGCCATTTATTTCTAATGAACTCCTTGACTTTGACAACATTCTGACTTTTCATTTTACCGACATTTAAACTAGCTGCTATTTTGCAAGATGTCTCCCCTTTGTCATTTCATTCAATTATATTAAATCTTTCTTCCAGTGTTAGACTTTTGTTTTTGTCTTTGTTAATAGTGTTGATGTAATAATGACTAGATGTATTTTGATTTTGATAAGGATTTGGGGAAAGTGGAATAAATGTATATTATTTTCCAATGAATGAAACTACAACAAATAATTAACTCATCAAGAAACAATACATTTTTTTTAGAGGAAGTTTAAATCACCAGTGTTTTAGCTCCATAAACAAAGGTTCCAACCATCTGCACCTGGGTAAACAAATGGTGGCTTGGTGAAACACTGTTACAAAAGAAATAATAATAATAAAAAATCAATCCAGACATGATTCTCACTAGTGTTAAGACAAAGACCTCATTCACTGCAGGCATTACAGATTATCTGGAAAGTCAAACGATGTACTCAACTCTACAATGAATCCTTTTCAAAAGATTTATGACTGGGACATTAGGACTACCAGCAATGTGTGGGTTTTCACAAAGATAAAGAAGAAATACAAACCTCTAAATCGACTGCATATGTCCAATATTACTCAATTTGATAAAAAAATTAATCAGTTAATCTTACTGGCAATTCACACAACTTCGGCACTACAATTGCGGTTAGTGACATGTACTTTAGTCTGGTTGACTGCAATTTACAAATAAAACCATAGGCCAGACTTGTAAATTTCACACAACTGGTAGCTAACTAATTTTTAATTTTTTTAAATATTGTATTCAAACAATCTTTACTATTCATGCAGTCATTGATACAAAGGATTAAATGATGGTTATTGGTGTTTATCCTGCCTTATGGTGGTTTAGTGTTATTTAATGTGCACTTTGTTTGCATACTACATGTATACTTAGCTCTTGTGTTTACAAAGGATTAAGTAATGGTAAATGGTGTTGATTTTTTTTTTGTTGCCATGCAGTCATTCTTAGCAGAGCCAAAATGCCAAGAAATCATTGTCAATGGTCACATTCAACAGGTGGTTGCTCATAACAGAGCGTTTATATAATAAAATCGATCCATGCATTATTATTGTGGTCGTTCATGACAGATGGTCGATCTTAGCAGAGGTTGCTCATGACAGGTTCTACTATATATATATATATATATATATATATATATATATATATATATATATATATATATATATATATATATATATATATATATATATATATATATATAATTTTATGCAAATCTCTCCAACTGTTAAAAAGTTATTGGCCAGAGAAGCAATTGTCAATGCATGACATCATACTTCATTACAAATGATTTAGGAAATGGTTCACAGTCCTTCTTTAATTGCATGACACTTAGCAGCCAAGCACAAAACCAACTTTTTACAGCTAATTTCAGTACATGTATCTGCAAAACATAAATTTAACACACTTTAGTTTCCTGGTCTTCCTTCTTTTAAGAATATTGGTGATAATGTAAAGTATGGTGTTTTCTGACAACTGATCTGCAAACTGCCTTGAATGATGACATCTCTGTTTATTTCAAGAACATGGGAAATGCAAGTTAAGATGGGCAATTACTGAAGTTTGCTTCAAGGACAAAGAAAATACATCTTAAGCTGGGTAATTACAGAGGTTTGCTTCAAAGGATATGGGAAATGCATGTAAAGCTGGCAATTACTAAGGTTTGTTCAAGGATATGAGAAATGAATGCTAAGCTGAGTTATTACTGAGGTTTGCTTCAAGGATATAGGAAATGCATGTTAAGCAGGGTAATGACTGAGGTTTGCATACCTGAGCTGTGTAATTGCAACATCCCTTAATAAGCACCTCAGGTTTATGTCTCCATGTCTTTGCTGGACTCTTGCACTGTGCCATATGTGGTGGTCGCAAGTGGATAGTACTGTCTCGTATCAACTTTCCCTATTAGGGTATAAAAATTATAACACATAAATTACAAAGGTAAAATGTATACATTTTAAGTGTCTTTTTCCCACCATATTATGTAGATTCATTATATTTGGGACAAAGAAAATTCTTATTACTCACTGACATTATGCATGTTGTATAAAAATGTAGTTTTCATAGCATATAAAGTAACTGAAATTTTTTTGTTTGTACACATTAAACTTTAGGCTTGTAAAAATTCCATAATTCATGAAATCTATTATACCTCACTAATCATAATGTCCAAATATAACTAGGCAAAATATACCCTACTAATCATAATGTCCAAATATAACTAGGCAAAACCTCCCACAAAGAAAAGGGCAGTCATCATAGTAGTGGGACAAAAGTGTGATGGTCAGACAGATGGACAGACACATTTTAGCAATAAAAATGGGGAAAACACTCACAGGTAGACTGGCGACCCATGTATGACTTACCTCTAAATTATTCAGTAGGTGATTTATACAGTAGTAGCAGCATTGGACTTGATGTGATCAGTGGTTAGGGAGATATTTCAGATTCAATGTAAGATTCCTCTTATGCCATGTAAAACTTTAGCAGTTTCCATGACTGGTTTTTGTGATGTCACAAGAGGAGCCTGGTATTTTTAGTCACCATTGTTCTATCACTTTTGAATGTGAAGCTTTATAGATCATTTTCTGCTTGCATCATGGAAAGGACATGTGTCACTGGTTGTTGTTACTGTTGTGGGTTTAATGCCATTTTTCAGCATGTGATAGGCTATACATGGCAATCAGTTTATCTAGTGAAGGAAAAACCCAAGAAAATCGCAGGAATAACCATTGACCCATAGGAAGCTACCATCAAACTTTTTCACCTACCCCCACATTGGCCAAGCCCAAGACTCGAACACAGTAAAACATCAAGAAAAACAGAATATCATCAGCTAGCAATTTCCTTATCAGATAAACATCAAATGAAAATGCAGTGTGTTAAAGTACTAGAGAGAGAGAGAGAGAGAGAGAGAGAGAGAGAGAGAGAGAGAGAGAGAGAGAGAGAGAGAGAGGTAATGTTAAAATTGCTCACAAACTGCTGAAGACACTTGAATCTGTGCAATTATTTCCCCACCAAAATAAAACACTTTACATGTAGCTGCTATTTAAAAAAGCATTTGTAATCTAATTCTCATCCTAAAGTGTGGTTCTCCTCATTAACATGCCCTTGGTTAAATGTGTTTTTCTATTCAAGCATGTCCATCGGAAGCAGATGAATCAATATTATAGTTCTGTTATTGGTGACAATGTTCTCATCTGCATATATATATATATTAATATGTTAATAAAGATGTTTAAAAAAATATCAACGGCTTTAGGCTTAACAAGGAGAGAGTGACAGTAGTCTGTGAGGTAAAAAATGCACTGAAGGATTCTGAGTTACATATGAAAGTGAATATCATTATTTTAAATAAACCAACTGATTTAAAATTAAAACATAAGAATAGCAAAAATAAACAGCAAAAGAGAAGGTTCAAAGTAGACAGCAAGATCTCAGCATGACAAACATAGTGTACCTAAAGCTGTCAATATTATTATCAGGTAAACGTCAACTCAGAATATAATAGGGGGTGACTGGAAACCGCTCCAGACATTCGCCCTTGCCGAATACTGAAGTATCTGGCAACATCTGGATTTGCCAGTTTTCTATAGCCGAAAAAAATCCGGATCTGGATTTCTGATTAGTGAATCTGGGACCTGACTCGTTATTTGTGAACAATACAAACTGACAATACAAATTTGAAACTTACCAGCAGTCCAACACATAGGAATGCAAAACATAACTAATTTAAAATTTAGCCAACAAATCGGCACATTATTTTTTAATCGATAGGTGGCGGCGTGGTGCAAATAATTTTTCATCGATAGATAGCGATATTGCGATGTCTTGCAGCATTTTATACAGTCACCAGGTAATTAAAAGTAAATATTAAATTAAATTAAAATTAATAAAATAATAAAAATAGTGCAATGACACCATATTGCAATATACCAAACCAATATTGCCACATGTATTACAATACAGTAACACTTAATGAAAACAATAAAGTAATCACTATAACATTTACTAGTTGAAAAATACAACATCTCTAAGTGATGTTATCTTATAAGACTTCAAATGGTAGTAAAAAGAACATATACAATTAAAATACAAATGAAAAAAGTCTACAAACACCTGAAAGCAGTCAAATTATCAGCAAATAAAAATCTCACTGCCAGTTCTAGTCTCTGCCTTTTAAAAACCCTCACAATGCAATTTTATTGTTTCTTGCTGGGAATAATTTCAAAATCCATTTTTTGAAGAAAAAAAATTTGTGAAAATTAAAATTCATGTCGACACACCTGTCAACTAATTTTAAGAATGAGTCTACGTTAATTGGAATCTGGAGACAAGAAAAGAAAGTAAATATGGCATAAGTACTTTGATTTGATCGACCATTAATTTCACATCAGCCACTGAAGCTAAAATATCACCATGTTGATGCTTGTTGCATTCTGGGCATTGAATACAAAATTAAATTATTTTAGAGAATTGTATATATTAATGCACAGTGCCTCGAGTACTATTAATTTAATGTCATTAAGACACAATATAAATATCTAAGACAAAGTGAAGTTTAGAAATTATTATTTTAACTAGATATATATCATCTGGTCATGACTTGCCCCCTACCCCCAATTAAACTTTGCCTGAATAATGGTACTGTGTAGCTCACATTCTCTTGCAATCTCATGATAAGCTTGCATCAAGAAAAAAAAAAGAAGAAAATATAGTTCTTGAATTAAGTTGGAAAAATGTGTCCAGCAATGAGTTTTGTTGTATGAGAGCAAGACCAAGATATAATCACAGTACAAAAAACTGTGCTGTGGTTTGTCAGAAAAGCAAACCACAATATATTGGTATATTGTTACACAGATGAATACAGTGTTGATCTGGTGGTAGAGTAGTGTCCAATCGATGGAACACATTGTTATTTGCTTTAACAATAACTTTAACTCAGCATATACAGTTACTGGTCAAACTTCCACTGTTGCTGGGGCTGTTAAATATAATGGCTTTAAATAACACAAATGATACCTTCCCCACATGGAATCTGAAATTATCATAAACTAAGAAACTTCCATTCTTGATTAATTGTTGGGTTACAATTAGGGGATATTTTATGGCTTTGTGTAATATTTATGACATTTACACATACTTGCATTGAATATACAATATTCCTTTGAATTTTTTTAGTCCAAATATATAATTGACTTAAAGACAATTGATTCTT
Organism: Potamilus streckersoni; assembly: GCA_016746295.1. Taxonomy (NCBI): domain Eukaryota; kingdom Metazoa; phylum Mollusca; class Bivalvia; order Unionida; family Unionidae; genus Potamilus; species Potamilus streckersoni. The sequence continues at coordinate 884,291 of JAEAOA010000548.1, read as the reverse complement.
TAATATGGTTCTTGCCTTATTCTTCAGGTTTCACTATGAGTTCTTGTCTCTGATTAAAAAACTACTCTTCGTGATAATTCTTGAAAGATTTTGACATGAAAATCAGTGCTAAACATAAGCAAAACATTTTAATGAAATTTAAAGTAGGTGCCAGAGGAAAAGTACATAGGATTTAAATAATGATGCAAAACAAAGGTAAATCTTATTGGCATTATTCAAGTTTGATCAAAACCTAATCACAATATCAACTAGACTGTTAAGATGGTCATCCCATCTGAAACAAGACAAACCTGTTAATATTTGTGGACCTTGCTCATTACTGAACTTGTCCGAGATGTAGCTGGTATCAAGATCTTATCACTTTTATCTGGAGTGGTAACAAACTCAGTCAAGTGCCTCGGTAACATTTGTGAAACTCGTTCCCTAATGAACTTCTGCAAAAGTTTATGACAACTTCCAGCTTTGATCGAAATGAGATCCAAAATAGAACGGCAATCAGATGCAGAATCACCTCATTAATATGCATAGATCGTGTGTGATACTGATGATATAAACCTATATTCAAAGATTAATCAAAACTGGATTGAAAACAATGCCTCCAGAATGGTAACATGCAAATATTAACTAGTGGATAAATGACCGACACATGGCTAAGCCATAGGTTTACTCAGCCTTAAAGCAAGGTGAGGTACAGACTATCCAATACCTCCTTTCTGAAGACCTCTTCCTCCTCACTACTGCTTTGGCTCATCAACAAACTACGTGGGGAGGTATCTTTGAGGTCATCCTCGGAAGAGGAATGTGGCTTGACCTTTGTATAGTCCTTAAAGAGACTGATCTCTTGTAACTTGCCACCAGTATCACCATTCTCTTCTGCTAGAATGTTTAGGCTCTTCTTTTTCTGTAAAGTAATAATAATTGAATTTACATTCAATCACTGATGTAATGATAAAAAAAAAACATAAGTATAACAAAGCTTAGTGGAAACCCACAGCATCATTGATGTAATGATTAAAAAAACTGACAACCTACATCATCATTGATGTAATGATACAAAAATTGATAAGAAGTATAACAAAACCTGGCAGAAACCCACAGCATTATTGATGTAATGGTAAAAAAAATAATGATAAGAAGTAAAACCTAGAATATTACTTATACTAAAAATTACCTTTCTTACTCAATTTATATCATAAAATTCTGATAATTTTTGGGCTTTCTCCAGCACTGCCTATTTAAATAAATTAGTATTTCAGATATGTAGAAGCTGAATACAGCATGAACTTTTTTAAATATTAAAAATGATTGAATGCAAATTGTATTTAAATATTTGTTTGCTATTATTCCATAACTCTGCAACTTCAGAGTTATTTTAGTAAATCTAACAATAAAATCATAAGGATTGGCAGGTCAGATATCAGGGTACAGACTTTAGCACTTAGTAAAACCTGAACACAGAATCATAACATTATGCTGTTAATGCTACCTCTAATGGCAAGATAGAAGACGGTAAAGATAGAAAATAACAAAATAGAAAATGGCAAGATAGAAATGTTAGTTTTATCTATTTTATCTATTATTTCATTCTTGATGAATAATATTCCACAGTTACAGTTGAATATAGCAAAAGACTTTTAGGAAACTTCATCAAAATTTTTTAACACTGATGGCAACACTATCAATGTCAAATCCAACAAAAATGTGACACCTATATCCTGCCATATACAGGCAAGACAACATGAGATACAAATTTAGATAAGGATGAAAATTTTGGATTCTGTGTTAGATAACAATGATGTTTTATTATTTAGATGACAATCTATTTTTATTTGAATTATTCTTTAAAACATTAAACAACATACAGCTGTGAAAAGTAATTTACTCTAAAATCACAAAGTTTTTGACATATATCGATAATTTTGTTTCCTTTGAACTACCCATGTTAAAACACAATGTATATTCTCAATTGTAAATCGACTCATCTAGGGCTACCAAGATCTGTAATGGGTTACTTGTCAGTGGATCAGAAATGCACTCTGGAAAAATAAGTCAAACCGTATGGAAGATAGATATGTAGTAAGATCGGCTAAAAAAAATACAAGACTAGTGTAGAATAAATACAATTATATTGCTGAGTGGAAGGTGTCATAAATATATTGACAACTTAAATTTTATACATCTTCATGTAAAAGAAATCAACATAAATCTTAAATGATTGACATTTTAATTTATTTATAAAATAAATCCATGAATTTTATTATAGGTCAAATACTAGTATAAAAATAGAAGTCCAGAATGATTAAATTATGTATTATGTTAATTCCATTTGTCTTAAAAAAAACAAACACTGAAAGTAAAGTTAACACTTATGAAAGAGCTTCTTATAAATGCCATTATCCATTTGCGCTGACCAACTATCAAATTTATGGTTTTATCAACCAGGAAAACGAAGTGAGTGTTACTAGCCAATGGGCTTGGCACTGGCAGATAACTTAGGAAATATTACTTAGGAATTAAACTTGGCTTATAAAAAAGGCAAATATAAATTAAATCAAAATTTGTGTTGTAACAAGCAATGAGTGTGAACAGCCATACACAAAATACTGGTACTACAAATGTGGATTATTCGGACTTGCACAGAAATGGAAAACAGAAGAAATATATTAACAAGAAAACAAGCAAGAGTAGACAACAATGATGGATACTTCACTCTGTGGCATGTAATATATAATTTAATATTTTCAAATTATTACAATTAAAATAATAATGTAGATACAAGTATTGTGTAGTGAATAACATAATGAAACAGATTCTAACATGGTACATGTGCATTTCAGTATGGGAATAGTTGCATGAAGAAATAACAATAATAATTTACAGTGTTTTGTATGTCCTATAAACATGAAGACATAACAATATTAATTTACAGTGTTTTGTATGTCCTATAAACATACAGACTAACCTATAGACCCCTAGATTTAATTTTAAAAAATGTACATGTCACACTATTAAGAAAACATAGTTTGCATAAATCAAATTTTCTGGTAAAAGCATAAGTCTATAGGTAAGTATATTTATTATTGTCTGATTTACTTACCAATGTTCCATGTCTATCAGGAGGTTGCCTGTTTCCTAAAGATGCTAATATTCTCTTTCTGTGTCCTAACATTGTTATATCTAAAACCTGTAATAAGAACAGGGATGCACAAGAATAACAAAATCTATGATCAAAGGGAGGTAACTAGTACAGGTATGAATTTTAAAGGTACAGTTTATTTCCCTTGGGTCATGACTAGGACTTCTTTAACATGCCCCTATCAAATAAATGAGATTCGTTTGTGTGGTTTTTATATAAAATTTATTAGACTTTGAATGATACAAATATTTGATTTAAAAAATAGTGAACTTTCATTATTATTTTAAGTTTTAAACTAATATATTTGATACAAATATAATTTCAAGTATGCAGTCTGTCTTTATGTTTTCAGAATTTGTTGCAGTAAAACAATTAAATGAAAATGGGTCATAGCCATGGCAATAAGTAAATTTCAAATCAATTCACATGGATACCTAGTTACACTAGATTGTATTATTTGGTTGCCAAGGATACCTAGTTACACCAGATTTTATTATTTGGTTGCCAAGTTATAATAAGTATGCCTGAAATAAGATTGATATGTACAAGTATATTGGATTCCTTATGACATTTAATCTTGCATAACATTGGACATTAAAAGTTTTACTATATAATTCAGACTACAATATCTACTTGTGTACAAGTCCAATGGCAAACAACAAAGACCCTGATCTTCCATTACATACTGGGACAGCAGCTATGGGTTGATGTAACATTGGGAGTAATCAAAAGATAAAAAAACAACATAATAGACCATGACCTGCTAGTGCATTATGCTACAGCAGACCAGGGTCCATTTTGTTTGCAGATTGACTTGACTTATAAATTAATATATATTGCAATATTTGCAGACTGATAAAGAAAGAATTCACACTAATTATATTAATGGTAATACAGCACTCACTGTCCTTAATTCTAATTCCCACAATATACATTTCACTTTGTCCATGGTGTCATAGTTGTGGGAATGGAATTTATCACAGTAGTCAAGCAGATGTATGGAAGATAACCACTCCTCTACTGATGAGGGGGGATTGGCAAAATCTGTAAAGTGAAAAAATTATCTGTAATTTTAGTACACAGCCTGCATACCAATTTGCCTAAAATGGCAACACTAAGGGTTTCATCATACAGTAGGAAGCCTGTAGTATCATTTGTGTCAATTCTGACAACCTTGGAGATAAATAGGCAATATATGATGTAGGTCTGTAGTATTATTTGTATCTAACCTTGGAGATAAATAGGCAATTTATGATGTAGGTCTGTAGTATTATTTGTATCTAACCTTGGAGATAAATAGGCAATTTATGATGTAGGTCTGTAGTATTATTTGTATCTAACCTTGGAGATAAATAGGCAATTTATGATGTAGGTCTGTAGTATTATTTGTATCAAACCTTGGAGATAAATAGGCAATAGGATCAGCCTATTCATTTTCTGTCAGTGTGTCTTTCTCTGGCATTAGCATATCATACAAATAGCATTAGCATACCCAATGACATTAGTACAGCATACCCACTAGCATTAGCATACCCAATGACATTAGTACAGCATACCCACTAGCATTAGCATACCCAATGACATTAGTACAGCATACACACTGGCATCAGCATACACACTCACTGATATTAGCATACACACTAGCAAAATCATACTAGGTGGTATGAGCATACTCACTGGTATGAGCATACTCACTGACATCAGCATACTCATTGGCTCTAGCATATTTGCTGGCATTAGCATAACCACTCATTGTGAATAGGATACCCACCAGCATAGGAATACTCACTCGTATTAGCATACTCATTGGCATTAGCATACCTGCTGAAATTAGCATAATCACTGTCATTAGCATACCTACTAGCATCAGCATACTCACTGGCATCAGCATACCCAACATCAGAATTGTCATTGGTATTAGCATAGGCACTGGCATTAGCATACCCACTGGTATTAACATACTTATTGGCATTACTCACATAATCAAACCAGTTAGTGATGACTTGGTCATCTTCAAACTCAAAGGACAAACAACACAATATACTTACTGTTATTAGCATAGCATACTCACTGGCATATTGTTTATAAAAAAAACACATTAGGCCCAAACTCTTACCCTTAATTATAAACAAAGGTCAAATTAAATATTCAAAAGACTTTCACTAATTCTCCTCACTGCATGGTTATACTAACATGGTTTTTTTATAACAAAAGTCTTCTAATAGTGTCTAGTTTTTTCTGAACAAAGATGTGTCAACCTTAATCCAATATTACAGCCACAGTGTATGTCTTATCATTCAAGAATATTAGAGTTTCAACAACAAGCAGTTAAAGATATAGTCTTATCCTGACTGTCTGGACATTCTTTTTTGTCAGTAGTGTTAGTCCATTTGAGATCGACAGTACTTTCCATTTAGGTTGAGTAGCAATAGAGTTCTATCTGGCTGTCATAGTGGCTGGTCATACCGATGTCAGACTGGCACCATTTTCATTTAGGACCAATTAGACATCATTAATCTTCTGGTCAAAACTGAATAGTTACTTGACTTTCGATCAGAAGTAGAAGCAAGATTTTCAAGATTGTTACAGTGGCAGCCATATTGACTTTCCGATCAAACAACATTTAATAAAGACCAACTAGATACCATAACAAATCTTTTAGTGAAAATCCCATTCTTGTATAACTTTCTTCTTAGGATGAGTAGCAATAAAAAGATTTTACAGTGTGGCTTCTGTGGTGGTCATATTGGATGTCAAGGTATCCATCATTAGGATCCACATCATAAAAATCCTTGAATTAATACCCATGTTAACATGACCTTCCATTCTTAGTGAGTAGTGATAACAAAATTTTGAAGATGGCCACTTTTGGTAGTCCATACTGGATGTCACCATTTGCATTTAGGACCAAGTAGACATCAAAAGAAGTCTTCTGGTGAAAACCCGATGTTGATACGAGTTTCTGTTTTGGAGGAGTAACCATATTAAGTTTTTAAAAAGGCTGCCATGGTAGCCATATTGGATGTCAGATAAGCACTATTTCATTTAGGACTAACAAGACATCAAAGTCTGAGCTAATACCTTATGCTCATATGACCAACCATTCAGAAGTAGTGATGACAAGATTTTCAAGATGGCCACAGTGGTGGATACATTAGATGTCCATGCAGAACCATTTTCATTTAGAACCATCAGAGTCCTAGACTTCACTGGATAGGAAAGCTACAATGATATGGTATTTTTGCCAGAACACCATGGTGATAATAACTTTCCTATCAGAAGATTATAAAGGTGGTTCCATGGTGGCCACATTGAATATTGGATTACCACTATTTTTATTTAGGACTAAACAACATGAGATGTCTTTTTGTAAAAAGCCCATGTTGATGTGACTATCAATTCAGAATAAGAAGCAATAACAAGATTTTCAAGATGGCTGCTGTGGTGGTCATACTGGCTATACTAGATATTTAAAGAGCACCATTTTCATTTATGATTAACTAAGCCTAATTGATATGCACATCCATCTTCAGGTGATGGCCATAATATTTTTCCATGTTCATGTTAATTCATCAAAAATTGCTTGATTAGTTGTGCTAATAACATTGGTTGTGCACTGCAGTTGGTATTTTACATAGGGTTAAATTATTAAGAAGAACGAATTTCCCTTGTTTGCCTCACTGGTTATACTGGTTATATTAAAAAGACCTAATATATTTCAGGTAGTGTTAAAAGAACTTTTAATTTTTTTTATTTTGGTGCATCCAGTGATGGGTGTAATTTGGGTTATTTAGTATACCGCTTAGCTCTACTTCAGATTTGAATCTACCAAAAAAAAAACCCTGCTATCTATAGTTGGTCATCAGCACTTCCTGGACTTTAGAGGTAAATTACAAAAAGAGCCAATAACTTTTGTTACATTTTATATATTTTGTAAATCATCAATTTCAATTTCTGAAGCTGGTATTGTCTAATTTGGCAAAATTTGTTTTCTCTATTTTAATAACTTCTAAAGTAAGTGTACTTTTAGACTAATTCAGGTTGATTTTCTAAGCACACTGGAGCAGTCATATTGGTTACCTGTGCTTAGATCATATACAATTTCCATGAGTACAGTATCCAAATAAATTTTAGCCACATGAAAGTAACTAGAGGTATGCCAACATTCTCTACAAATGCAATCTACTTCACCTTACACCTGTCACTTACTCTAAAGTTCATAATATTTGTTTAATGCACCAAGACAAACAATAAGTTCAGTACTGACATATGTCTTACATATTACTGATAGGCATATTCTTTTATAAGACAAATTGTTTCACTTAATAACAGCTGTTTGTGCTTTAAAAATATCTGGATGCTCACCTCATTGAGATCAAAGACAGACAGCCTGTCTCAATGCTTATCTCACTGAGATCAAAGATAGACAGCCTGTCTGGATGCTCATCTCACTGAGATCAAAGACAAACAGCATGTCTGGATGCTCATCTCACTGAGATCAAAGACAGGCTAGCTGTCTGGATGCTCATCTCACTGAGATAAAAGACAGCATGTCTGGATGCTCATCTCACTGAGATCAAAAACAGGCTGGCTGTCTGGATGCTCATCTCACTGAGATGTAAGACAGTCAGCATTGTTTTGGCATTAATTAAACCTATTACCTATTGGGGTAAGTTTTGGCGAAGATTTGGCAGCTTCAAGTATTTTCCTCCTGTCCTCATAACTTAACACTCCAATCTGCTGTAAATCCTGGTCTTCCATTATATTGGCACCCTGCAATAGCCAACCATATTATCCATAGTGTTGTTCTACAGACTTGTACTATTAGTATTGAAATGCATCAAGTTTAATTTCTGCAAATACTCAAGTTAGAAAAATGCTACTTTTGATAAGAAATACTGGTAAAACCCATTATAATGCTATGCTCTGGGTCCAAAGAATAACATCACAATACAAGCAGGATTGCAAAAAAAAAATTTCAAATATTTCCCCATAGAAAATGTAGATAGAAATTTCAATGTTATCAGTTTTAACTAACCTCTTGATGAAATATCATTTGTTTAGTTCACCAGGTTTCATCAGACATCAAACATACTTCAGTTTTAAACTGAATACATGCCAACATGGCAGAAACAGTGTACGGTGAAGTTAAGGTAACATTAAGCTGGGATTAAAATAATCTGCTGGGGATATGAATAATCAGCTTTTCCAAGTGCCTGTATTGAGGATCTTCAAGAGAGGTCACCTTAAAAATTAGAAAATGGGAGCCATGTTGCCATCGTGTTACAAGCTGAATCGTGTTATAATGAATCACATTATAATGGGTCATACAAAAGACAGCAAAGTACGAAAATTAACAGATTTTATAAAACTTGTGGTGTACAAATTATTAAAGGATACCAATATAGACAATTCTGTATTTCTAAAACAATGAGCAGAAAAATGTGTCAAATCTGAAGTTTTCTGGACATAAATTATACTGCTTCAAATCATTAAGACATTTAAGTTTTGTACCTAAATAGTGACTAATACTATAGACAACACAAAACAAAATGAAGTCATATGCTCACAAACAAAAGGCTCATTTTATCACTCATGAACTGTCTAAATACCCTATTAGTAACTTATGCATATATTGTGATCTAGATTTTAGGAACTAGAGAGTAAACACTAGTGGACTTGAACTGCTAAAATTTAGCCTTAATGTTTTTTACCAGTATATGTTTTAAGTGAACTGCAAGCATCATTCAGTTAAAGTTACTAAACAGTATTAAAAAGATGATTTTCAAAATTATGCACATGACTTCACTAATTGATAGTGAGGCTTAGTGTATATGCTTCATCTATATGTGCTTAGTGTATATGCTTCATGTATGTGTGCTTAGTGTATATGCTTCATCTTTGTGTGCTTAGTGTATATGTTTCATGTATGTGTGCTTAGTGTATATGCTTCATCTATGTGTGCTTAGTGTATATGCTTCCTGTATGTGTGCTAAAGACAATAATGAAATTAGAGTTGAAGAGCCTAATTTGTATAAAATTTTGTGCTAAATTGAGGTAAATTGTGAAAAATGAATGAAAAATGACCATTCTCTTGAATGGATTGATGCTCTACTGGGTAAAAAGAATATCCTGAAAATCAATATAAGAACATCTCTTCGTTTTAACTGTTGAGAGTTGAAACCATTGATATTCTTCAGCTAGGTTGATTTTCATTTAGGACCAGCCATGCATCATAAGAATTCTTCTGGTGGAAACCCCATGTTGATATGATTTCTAATTCTGGATGATTTGTGAGAACAAGATTTAAAAATGGCTGCCATGGTGGCCATATTCATTAACAAATTGGCACCATTTCTTTTAGGGACCAATAAGACATCATAATTAACCTTTCGGTGAAAGCACAGGATTGATATGACCAGTCGTCTAGGAGAAGTAGTGACAGTAGGTAAAATCTCTATCTGACCATCGACTTAATAGAAGTTTTATAAATATTTTAAAGATGATCACCATGGTGTTCCTATTGGACATCAGATTGGAACCATTGTCATTCGGACCATACATCGTAAGATGTCTTCTGTAAAATTGCCATGGCAATGTTACTTTTATTCAGGAGAAATGCCAATAAAAAGATTTTTATGATGGACATCATATTGGCACCATTTACAATTTGTTGTTGTTGTTGTTGTTGTTATTGTAGGATCTGACACCATTTTACAGCACAAGATAGGCTATATGTTGTGGTAAGTATAACTTTTGGAGGAAGAACCCTGGAAAAGCCTGGGAAAAACCACTAACACACAAGAAGCTACTGGCAAGCTTTCTCGTGTACCAATATTAGTTGAGTCAGAGACTTAACCCACACAGACAGAGGTGAGATGGCAGTGATCTGTAATGGTGAAACAAATATGGTGGTATGACTATCCAGTCATGAGGAGTTACCATTACAAGATTTTCAATATGGCCACTGTGACAATCATATTGATTACCAAATCAGTTCTGTTTTCATTTAGGACCAACTAGACATCATAAGACCAACTAGACATCATAAGACTAAGTAGACATCATAAGACCAACTAAACAGAATAATACCAAGTAGAAATCATAAGACCAACTAGACATCATAAGACCACGTAGACATCATAAGACCAACTGGACATCGTAAGACCAACTAGACATCATAAGTCCACATAGACATCATAAGACCACATAAACATCATAAGACCAACTAGACATCATAAGACCAAGTAGACATCATAAGACCATGCAGACATCATATGACCAAGTAGACATTATAAGACCAACTAGACATCATAAAACTAGATATCATATGACCATGTAGACATCATAAGACAAACTAGACATCATAAGACCAAGTAGACATCATAAGACCATGTAGATATAAGACCATGCAGACATCATATGAACAAGTAGACATCATAAGACTAACTAGACATCATAAAACTAACTAGACATCATAAGACCAACTAGACATCATAAGACAAAGTAGACATCATAAGACCAACTAGACATTGTAAGACTAACTAGACATCATAAGACCAAGTAGACATCATAAGACTATGTAGACATTATAAGACCATGCAGACATCATAAGACCATGCAGACATCATATGACCAAGTAGACATCATAAGACCAACTAGACATCAAAAGACTAACTAGACATCATAAGACCATATAGACACCATAAGATGAATTTTGATGAAAACAGTTCAGGAGGAATAGTAATAACAATACAAATGATCTAGATATTCTTGTTTTCTAGAGCTAGAGTGGAAGACAAATTTGAAACAGATTTTTTAAAATGAAATGAACTATAATGATCCTTAAAAATAAATCATTACATTAGATAAAAAACTGTATATTGTTTGACTTTTAGCATCATTTTCAATACACTCTCAACACCAGAGATAACTTGTATACAATACTTGAATTTTAACATCGTTTAAGTGCATACAATACTTGAATTTTAACATCGTTTAAGCGCTTGTTCAGATTGGACAATTGATGCAGTTCAGCAACTTCAGAGTAATCAAATAAATTTTTGTTGTATTACAGTTATCAAAATTAATATCTCAATATGAAAATTTTAAAAAGTAATGTTTTGAAAGTACCATGAAAGAAACACAAGTAAATGGATCAAAGTACTGAAACTACTGAGAAGATACATTTAAAGCATCCAGATAAAACATGTCTGACTTTGGACACAGAATAGTGACAAGCCTCCTAAAGTATTCAGCATGGAACTTTCTTGAAGATTTAATCTGCAGTGTTTTAAGTATACACAAATATAATTAAATTGCTTTACTTTACTATTTATTAAACATCCTACTGAATTATAATGATGTCAACCAGGAAAACTTACCAAGAAATCGGTATCATCAAAGCCATTTGCCACTAGAAAGTTTTCATACTTTTCTAGACCAATGCTTTCCAGCCATTCTCCCACACTTTGCATAGCATTGGCACCTTGGGGAGAGAAATTCACACATGTAAACAACACCTCCTACTGAATTATTACATCATAAATAATCATAAAAGAAATATAATACATTTATCATTTTTGATTAAATCTATTATCTCTGATTTTACACACACACATATATATATATGTGTGTGTGTGTGTGTGTGTGTGTGTGTGTGTGTGTGTGTGTATACACTTTTATATATGTACTTTAAATATACTTTGACAATGTCAGATGAATCAACCTGACCAACAGACAAAATTAAACCTAAAGATAAACAGAAATCAAAAAAGAAATAAAAGTCAATATGGTATCAAACATGCATGGCAATCCTGAATTCATGCAAGAAACCAAGATACATGCAACAAATTATCACAAGCACCACAAGAATCCTAGGTCTGAGATGAACACTATATTCTCCAATGAATGTGACATCTGACTCCTGTTGATGTTGACCTTTAACCTTCTAATTAAAAATTCACTTGTGATCTTGTGAAACCATATGTACTCGGATGAAAATCCAATGTTGAATGCAAAACATGTGGTCTTTGCAAAGAACATTAAAAATGTTTATAAAATTCATACTGACTAGAAGAAACTGTAATAATCTTTTCCTTGTTACAGTGACCCCTACCCCAGCTAAATTTAAATATCCAAAATGTTCTACATTCAATTTATGCAGAATTAGCAAGAAAAAACATGGGTACCTTTTTCCTATGCCAAATCTATTATGGAGTTTATATAGTGTTACATAGCTTCATTTATCCTGTTCCATCATATAATATCCCATTTCTGTACTGTCCAATCATATCACAGAGTTACATTCTGTACTGTCCTGTCCCATCCTTTACTGTCCTATCATATCAGTCTCCCATCCTGTACTGTCCTGTCCCATCATATCAGTGTCCCATCCTGTCCCATCTTATCATATAATGTCCCATCCTGGACTGTCCTGTCCCAACATATCACATAATGTCCAATCCTGTACTTTAATGTACCATATTATCACATAATGTCTCATCCTCTACTGTCCTGTCCTATCATATCACACAATGTCCCATCCTGTACTGTCCTGTCCCATAATATGTTATAATGTTCCATCCTGTAATGTCCTGCCCTGTCACAGCATCCCATCCTGTCTCATCATATCACAGTGTCCCCTCCTTTGCTGTCGTGTCATATCCATTAAAAATTTTGTTTCCACTCAGTAACTTTTGAAGGACTTTTTTGGATCAAAAGGTAATTTGGTATAAAGCTTGACCTTACACAGCCTGCCATGGTCAAGGTCAATTTTCACAATCTTCTTTCATACTTTAATGGAGTTGTGGCTCGACTTAAAACTTTTGGCAAATATTTAACAGTTAAGGCCTTTATTTGACTTGGCCTTTCACTCTTCTTTTCACATAAGAGCATTTTAATGACTTTATGGCTTCAAATCAAATTTAGTTTTACATAAGGAAGACTGACTTCAAGTTCAGATTTTACCTTCTAGTGGCAAAAAATACAGAGTTACTGCCCCTGCTTGATTTCATTTCTACTCATTAATCTTTAGAATGAAATTTGTGCAATGAAATAAAGTTTGATATGAGGTGCTATATTAAGATCAAGTTTGATTATTAATGATTTCATTAAGTTATAATGTTGTCTTACTTGGAATTCCTCCCTTTATCTCTACTAAGTAACTTCTGAAGGACTTCATACATTCAAACTTTAGTTTAAGAATACTTAGCTCAAGTTTGATTTTCAGGCTACATTTTATGGAGTTATAACCCTGTTCAAGTCTGAACTTTGCCATTCATTTCTTTACAAGAAATTCTGAAACAATTCATACATTCATATCTAGCTCTATATTAAAAACACCTTGATCAAGTCTGACTTTTAATCTTTTCTGGTCAAATTTTATAGTTATTACCCTTTAATTTCATCACATTTGGCAGGAAATCTGTAGTGTAAAAGTATAAATTCATTTTCACTTTTTGACAAAATTATCTCTGTTAAACAATTTGCCATTAAGATTTGTGAAATCTCATGAAGCCTTAATCTTGTATTTTATTGTGTGGCCAAACAATCCTGATTTAAATTATTTTTTTCTTTTATGATTGGGTTTCTCACCTCTGTACATCTCAAGTGTCTTTTTACGCTTGAAATGGTTTAATATTGTATGAATTCTTTTCATTTCATTGATAGCTTCTAAATTTTTGTAGCCTAATACTCCATCTACATATCTATACATGGACAGATTATTTATAGCCAAATATTCTGTCTAGCTATTTATGGACAGACGACTTGTAGTTAATACTTTGTCTAGCTATTTACAGAGATGATTTGTAGCTAAATACTCTGTCTAGCTAATTATGGACATGTTTTGTAGCTAAATACTCTATCTAATTATTGACAGATGATTTCTAGCTAGATACTCTGTCTAGCTATTTATGGGCAGATGATTTGAAGCTAAATATTCTGTCTAGCTATTTACGGACAGATGATTTGTAGCTAAATACTCTGTCTAGCTATTTATGGATAAATATTTTGTAGCTAAATACTCTGTCTAGCTATTTATGGACAGATGATTTGTAGCTAAATAGTCTGACTAACTAATTATGGATAGATGTTTTGTAGCTAAAAACTCTGTCTAGCTAATTATGGACATGTTTTGTAGCTAGATACTCTATCTAATTATTGACAGATGATTTGTAGCTAGATACTCTGTCTAGCTATTTATGTGCAGATGATTTGAAGCTAAATATTCTGTCTAGCTATTTACAGACAGATGATTTGTAGCTAAATACTCTGTCTAGCTCTTTATGTATAGATGTTTTGTAGCTAAATACTCAGTCTAGCTATTTATGGACAGATGATTTGTAGCTAAATACTTGTCTAGCTATTTATGGATAGATGTTTTGTAGCTAAATACTCAGTCTAGCTATTTATGGACAGATGATTTGTAGCTAAATACTCTGTCTAGCTATTTATGGATAGATGTTTTGTAGCTAAATACTCTGTCTAGCAATTTATGGACAGATGATTTGTAGCTAAATATTCTGTCTAGCTATTTATGGACAGATGTTTTGTAGCTAAATATTCTGTCTAGATATTTATGAAGAGATGATTTGTAGCTAAATACTCTGCTAGCTATTTATGGATAGATGTTTTGTAGCTAAATACTCTGTCTAGCTATTTATGGACAGATGATTTGTAGCTAAATATTCTGTCTAGCTATTTATGGACAGATGTTTTGTAGCCAACTGCTCTGTTTAGCTATTTATGGAAAGATGATTTGTAGCTAAATATTTTGTCTAGCTATTTATGGACAGATGTTTTGTAGCTAAATATTCTGTTTAGCTATTTATGGACAGATGATTTGTATATAAATACTGTCTTGCTATTTATGAAAATAATTTGTAACTAAATACTCTGTCTAGCTATCTATATATGAACAAATGATTTCTGTCTAGCTATTTATGGACAGATGATTTTTTTAGCTTTATACTCTTGCTAATTATTGACAAGTGATTTGTAGCTATATACTCTGTCCAGCTATATATTTATGGACAGATGATTTTGTAATTAAATACTCTAATTACTTATGGACAAATGTTGATATGTAGAGAGTTTTATTTAAAAAATATTAAGTAATAGCACAATTAATTTGCATACTACATGAATACTAAAGCATAATTTTCAAAAACATATAGCAAAGCATAATACCCAAAATACTACACTTGTTTGCACACTACAATGAGATACCTCGTAATAATTTGATGAAGTCAGCCTCATGGTCCTTCATAAAAACGGACTCTCTAACTAGTCCAGACCCGAAAGATTCCATTATCTCTTGGATCTAGAAGGAATTCAGAGTATTAGAAAACAAAACACAGGAAAACTATCCATGACAACCATTCTGTGAGAATGGATTTATCATGTATGAAAGTACATTTCCCCATTCAATGACTTGGATCTAAAATGTCTGCATCTTTAGTTTATTTTTTCAACTTTATAAACCACTAGAGACTGTAACACATATTCCTGTCATGTCCTATCCCCATTTAAATGTGTTAATGGGGCAATATAGTTAGTTAGTTAGTTAGTTTCCAAGTTATGACCCACATTGATTTAACTTCCCCCTTTTTGTTACTCATTGTAAGCAACTCAATCTAGTATTTGTTGCAACCTGGGTCAGTGATCAAACACACCAATATTCAGACATGTAACAAACAGCTTGTTAATTTTAATTTTATTTAAAATCTCCACCATTACCGAGGGCCCATCCCACATGCAGATGATGTTATGATATATTACTTTGCAATGTGTCCGTAGATTTAGTGTGATGATGTGAGCAAAATATACAGATTGGTAAAATCATAAGACTTGAGTTTACCCCACCCCCAACCCAATTAAATCTATTTCCAATTAACTACAGTAAAGAACACTGTGTTTACCATAATCAGCTGTCTATTCCATATTAGTACATTTCAGTTTATATATGTTTGTTCAATACAAAGCACCACAGCCTACAAAAAATAGTTAATGGCAAAAAAAAATAAAAAAATCTGAACTCTGAATATCGCCTAGGCAACAGGTCAGGTATATGTCTTCATTGCACTCTGAAGAGACTGACTTGCTGCTAATTTTCTCATCACAACCCTGGGATCATTCAAATTTTTAAAATGGTCTTTCTCATCTACAAATTATCCCAAATCCAAATTTGATGTCTATATTAAACAGTACAGAAGGAGCTGCATGACAATATGAAGGCATGCACATACATACATGGGCAGGCAAAATCACATAACTCTGGCTTTTTCTTGAAAAAGAGAAAGGATAATGACATAATGAACTTTGAGTTTCCAAAAGTGAGCTGTATGCATTCAACCATTACTAAGAGAGAATGGTGCAATTAATATCTTAAAGAAACAAAATCTGGACTGCAAATATATGAATCTCATTTCAGTAAGAGACAATACCAATAAGGTAACTAGCAGACAACATTCTGCCCATTTTACCTGGATGACGGGCAACCTGACAGTTTCTCTTATATGCGATCACCAAAATTTACCATTTTTAACAAGGCACACTTAAAGATCACTGGCCATACTCCATTTTTTTATTACTTCAGATTTGCATTACATGATTAAAAGTAGTTATACTTGCACAAAAAGAACAAAAATTATCAAGTGTAAAAAAGAAATAATAATTACTCGAAAAAGAAGTATACAACACTGTTACTTTCCCTTAGCTACCATTTTCCACCCATAGCGGATGCCAGCTGGAAATGACATTCATTTATTCCCACAAGGCGAAGTACATGCTTCTTGTTGTCAAAAAATAAAACACTATAAACTATGGAGAGGGAACATTTAGATGAAACTACTGAAACTAATTTACTGTACAGCTTTATATTGATATGTGTGCATGATGCACTAGATTCTGTTGCTTTCAAAACTTTTCCATCATTTCAATTTATTTTGAAGATTCCAGTTAATACAGATAAAAAGGAATCAATGTTGGCTTCCCCATGTTGGCAGACTTAATTAAAAAAAAAAGAAAATGGCATACTTAAATGAATCCAAAGGAACCAAACTTGGCTTCATTATGTCAGGCTTTGTCAGCTGACTTCATAAGAACAAATTGACACACTTAAAAGATACCAAAGTCAGTTTTAAGGGCTGGTTTGCTTTGTAATAAAATATTCTTTGTATCTGATATCCTGTTGGTAAGTTTAAGGTAGGGGTTTACTGCTCCTGTATTTCATTATCACCAGGGCTTCTAATTGTTTGTCCTTTGTTATCATAATTGATGTTTGCAGGGCAAATAGCATACAGTACACATCAATAACTTTCCTTAATAATACTTTTGTAACCCATGCTAGCAAAAAATTATTATTTGTACTCACAGTGAATGTATTTTGAAATA
This sequence comes from Potamilus streckersoni, assembly GCA_016746295.1. NCBI lineage: Eukaryota > Metazoa > Mollusca > Bivalvia > Unionida > Unionidae > Potamilus > Potamilus streckersoni. The sequence goes on along the minus strand of JAEAOA010000548.1, from coordinate 866,758 downwards.
ATCATTTTTATTTACAAGATGCCATCATATAGAGTAACATGGATGCAATACAATCCTGGACAGTTTGCACCTTGTAACTTATCATGTGTGAATGGCAGGTACCTTCAAGCAATCTGGTGATATTTTTGTCTCATTTGCGATTTTTTTTTTACAAAAGCGATACAAACTACAGTAATGATGCATACGCAAGCTGGCATCCGCTACATATATGGAGCTCGTGGATATTTCTTTAATAAATTTCACATGATGGAAAAAGACTGAATAAATGATAACAATACAATGATAGTTTCTTTCATTTTATTTTCAAATAAGTGTATGTTTATCAAATTTATTTTGTACCCAGCAAGGGGCGAGGCACATTCAACATAAAATTATTTCCTTTCTTACTTGTATGGAATAATCGTGTAAAGATAATTGATGATACTGACTAGTAATGACAAGCGTTCAGTTTGTGCATGCACACACTAAGACAACTTGAAAAATAAAAAATAACAATAAGAGCTTCATTATGCAGCAACATTGACAAAATGCTCAACATTATTATCTCTCTCTCTCTCTGACAAGATTAATCGAGTGTGTATTATATGCAGCAGTATTACAACCTAAAGCCTAAAATTAAATATATTTATTATAATATCTCTTGTACACAACCCTTAGAAAAATGTATGTGTTCTATAGAATATTGTTTTAAAAATCAATATTGAAAATCTGACCGGAAGATTTAAATAGAGAATGTTGTTGTGCAGATGCATATATTTCTTTTAGCATAAAAAACCTATATAAATATTGTAATCAGAACAGGCTCAATAAGTCAGTTTATGTTTTCTCTCATGTATGGTATGAAGTATGAGTACTTTCTTTGAAAGAATATCAAGATAGTCTGTTTAAATTTAGTTTTTTTTTCTCAAACCTATGTTACATAGTATCTACTTATTGTTTAAAGAAAAAGAACTTGTTCAAACTATTGTTATGTAGGGCCAAATTATCTTTGGAGTTGGACCAAATTGTCTTTGGGCCAAATTGACTATATCCGGCATAAATGATACAACTTTCCCATCCCTCACCCTATTCGATCCTACAGCTTGAATCCACTTTTGTCTGGTAAAAAGTGTTTTTTAGAAAAAGAAATAACCCTTTCTTCCCATTATCACTCTTTTGGTTACATCCATGTGCAACACAGTGCACCAAATTTGTTGTACAAATGCACGATCATAAGATATATCACACAGACATTTACATGGGAAAATTCAACACTTAAATGGCTAGATTGAATAGAAGGGATAAATGTACGTCATATCCATTTTTGGCACATGGAAACAACTGATTGTTATGGAGATTGTTGAATAATTTTTTCATTTAACAAATGGATTGTTAAGTCTAATTAAACATGTTTATGGTGTGCATACATAACAAATGCATTTTGTTTATGACTATAATAATATCAAATGTTTGTACAATATAGGAGGTGGCCAGTGACCTTTAAGCAAAGTCAACTTATAAATCACAAATATAGACACTAACAGAAAGTTTGATTTGCATTCCATTTATGTATGTAATTTTCATAAAGGTATCTTGAGATTCAATGAATTTATTTCAGCTTACAAACACCATATAAAGTAATTGGTAAATCTGTCTGCTGACCACAAATATGGTGGCAGATAACGTCATTCGGGAACTATCTATAGTAATGAACTGAATAGTCTGTAACTGCCCAATATCATAGCTAGCTCCAGGTTTACATTACATGAAATGCCAGACACACACTGCTAAATACCAATCAAAAAGGAAGTCAAACTACATGCAATACCCTCACATGCCTGAATATGATCACATCCCTTTTTAGGGTGAATACTTAAACATGTATAATATTCTATTGCAAAGTGGCTGTATCTCAATCCCATCATGCCTTGTTAAAAGGAAACGACTTCTAAAACCTGCATCAGTTTCATGACACTAATCATCATGCATGCCTAGTGATTTGTTACCACATACCATATTTACTTGTGTCCAATAAAAATGCACATGTGTCTGCTGTTGCACAATGTTCCAGAAGAAATGGGTCAATGCAGTTTGTTAGGAGAAATTAGCAGAACAAACAACAAAAACCCTAATCTACTGTTGAATTATGTCACCACAGATCAGCATCTATACTTGCAGTTGGACTTACTTAAACGCAAGTATGGTTGGTAATTATCAGTACTTTATTCAGCATAACTGTATTGAGAGAGAGAATGAACCTTTCAAATGGCTGGCTACCAAGGGAGCTAACTCTTCTGGCACTCACATTCTGTGTTTATGTCTAGGTATACTTAATGTGATGAACCATGAAATTTGCACAAATTTTTTAAAAGTAAAATTGCACTGTAAGGTTGTCATGCTGAATAAGGTAATAAAATACTCATTATCATGTAGTAGAAAAGTCTGAAACTTTTGCAATGACACATTCGGTATTTTTTAAGCATTCTTTATAAAGTGTTCAGCTACTGAAAGGCCGTCAGTAAAGATAATAGAGTTGAAATGATCAACTGGTACTCTACAAGTAGTATATTAAAATACAATCCACCCTTTTATTCCTGGTCAAAAGTGCTGAACCCATTCAATTTTACTACAGTTGTACCAAACATGCTTTTTATTCAGTAACCTTAATATTTGCATGCCAGAAAAGAGGAATTCCAATCCTCATGCAATGGAGTAAAGATTGTTGCTAGGAAAACTGTATCTTTGAGAATAATTGATTTATTTAGTAATAAAAGGCGTAAAAGCTATGCCAAGAATTTGAAAATTACTAGAAATGAATATAATTATTATTTCCTAAAAATAGTACTGCAAATGGCACATGTCAGACAAATCTTCCCTGCCAATGACCTTGATCTATGAGCTATGACCTTGACTAATGCATAAAGTATCAGCCTGAGCCACATTTCATCAAAATATCTGTATGGATTTAAAAGTAACAGCTGGATAAGGAAGGAATCAAATGACTTATTTTACAAATTGATCTCAATGCAGGGGGGGCATGACAGTGACTCTGAGACACTGTCTAATCTACACATATAATAGGGTAAAGTTTAAAGCTCTTCATTTTTTCAAAAGTTATACCAAAACATGTATTGAGGTCAGTGGTTTATGTTCTGACTTGCCAAAGCCTTGACCTTGAGAGATTGGGTGAGGCTATGGTGTGTGATACACAATTTTGTCTTGATATGTAACTGGTTCAAGTTTTATTAAAGTATCTAATGTTCAAATGTTATACACTGGACAAGTATACAAGTAACATAATGACCTTTACACTTGCTTTGATTCTGACCTTGAATAAAGGGAACATAGCTATCGTATACAACACAATGACTAGTTATGACTTTATTAAACTGTCACTGAAATATCTTCAGTGGCTCAAAACTTATACCCTTAACATAATACAAGTTTCTGAATTTTTGTTTTTCATTACTATGACTTTGACCTTGGTGCAAAGGGCATTGCTATGGTAAATGATATACCATCTAATCTATATACTTTCAGTTAAGTTTCATTAAAATATCATCAGTAGATTAAATGTTATATGCTAAACTGGGGAGACAAAGCCACAACATACATTTCCCTTGCCATGACCTTGATCTTCAGACAAGAGACATGTTTATGGTATGTAACACACTAAATATATACAAGAAACAAAGTCTCATGCCAATATGTCCAATCATGTAATTATGGCCTGGGCAAGCAAATATAACCACTGATACAAAATACCATAACATAGTAATATGCTCAACAGACATATAAAAAATTTATTTCTAATTTTAACAGGACATTGGGTCAAAATAATGCTTCAGTTAAGTAATGATCAAGCAATTAAGATTTTAATTGTGCCTCTCTGATTAATGTCTTCTATAATTTCATGGTATTTTCTCTAATAAATCATATCTTTTTAAAGATGGATTCAGTTTTTGGCAGCTACTGGTATTTTTTAGGAGTTTAGTAGGAGTTTAGCGAAATTTATGGACTAACATTCATGGGTATTTCCTTTTGGTTTTGTTTTAAAGATCAAAACTTTCTATTAGTACTTTTATAAAACTGTTTTGCCTGCAGGTACTGAAGGGACTGGACACGAATAATTACCGATCTGAGGGCAAGTAAATTTCAAAATTTCTGTTGGGCAAGTATATCATTCACATATTGTACTTGTCCATTATTTGTAATGAAATAAATACAAAAAGTTTAATTACTATAAAACCCTGATTTTGGGTAAGTAAAGAAGTTTAAAATCTGCAAGTTCTGAAATAATATTCCAATCTGATACAGTTGTCCTGGCTTGGCATTGCATTGTACTGGCTACCTCTTTGAGACAAAATTTCATCCATATAGGCCACAAAAGAACCCTTCCCTTCCTCTCCAAAATCATGGACCCCTAATTCACCTCCATAACTGGACATTATTGCAGCTATCTGAAATAGGAGCAGGTAAAAATATGCATATCATACAGGTTGTTTCACTGCTTAATATTAAAAGGATGTAAGTAACCAAATAAGGGTTAATTAGAAATGTTTGTTTCATTATAACCAGTTCGGTTTATCTTTCTGTAATACAGTCAATATTTTAGTGTTTGTTTATAGGCACTATGTTGTTGTTGTTATGGAGTTTAATCCCATTTTTCAGGGGGGCTCTGAGTCACTGGACTGAGTGGTCTAAAGTGCTAACCAATCCGGATCACTGACATCTCACCTATGTATGTGTTTGAGTCTCAGGTTTGGCTAACATGGATACATGAAAAAGCTTGCCACTAGCTTCTCATGGGTCAGTGGTTCTTCCAGGGGTTTACCAGGGTTCTTTCTCAACCAGTTATACTGGGCACCATGTATAACCTATCTTGTGCAGAAAAACAGCATTAAACCCAACAAAAACTACAACAACTATTTTCAGCACAAGACAGGCAAGACATGGCAGCCAGTAAAACTGGTGGAGGGAGAATATGGGAAAACCTGGTAAGAACCACGGACACATGAAAAACTGTGTAGGTGTGATTGAAATGATGATTTGTTTGCCTCTTTTGCATTTTTAAAATTCTAGACACATCCAAAATTAAAAACCCCTATCTATAAGCAAGCTAGATTCTATAAACAATTGCAAAGGGATCCAAATCATGGTTTTCCTCTGAAAATGCATGGCTTACTACAATACAGTGATTTGTCTTTCAGAACATCTGTCATATACCTGATCCCAGTCTTCTTCAAATGATGTATCATCCTTCATTTTGACCCCAGAGGAGTTTTTAGCTGCTATGGTGATAGCATCTAGGTCATCCATGAACTTATCAGGGTCAATGTCCTCCTCTTTCTCCATTACTGGATCAAAAGTCATGAAGTTTGATGGTGTAGATTTTCTTTTAGCGGCTGTGGAATGCCTATATGCCACATTGTCAATGATTTGGGAAACTACTTTTCTTGGACCTCCTGGTGTTGATCCCTTTAGTAGACCTGCAAAAGAATGAAGAAATTCCAAAGTTTAGACTGCATGTTCTAAAAACAAATTGAGAATACATACACAAAACTAACCAATGAAAATGTGCTTCAGAGAGATGCCTTTTTTCATAGCTAGGATGAAAAAAGATACCATAATCAAATGATAAATACACTGCATTCAACTTTCTCAAATCTTGCTTTATTTGGCAGAGGGAAACCTAAAATTGCTGTAGCATCAATGAGCATAACAAAGTAAAATTTCCCAGTAAGACCTCATAATGTATTACAATTTCTCAGTAAGACCTCATAATATATTACAATTTTTCAGTAAGACCTCATCATAAATTATAATTTCCATGTAAGACCTCATAATGTATAGCAATTTCTCAGTAAGACCTCATAATGTATTACAATTTCTCAGTAAGACCTCATCCTAAATTATAACTTCCCTGTAAGACCTCATAATGTATTATAATTTCTCAGTAAAACCTCATAATGTATTACAATTTCCCAGTAAGACCTCATAATGTATTACAATTTCTCAGTAAGACCTCATAATGTATTACAATTTCTCTGTATGATCTCATCATGTATTACAATTTCCCAGTAAGACCTCATCATGTATTACAATTTCTCAGTATGACCTCATAATGTATTACAATTTATCAGCAAGACCTCATAATATATTACAATTTCTCAGTAAGACCTCATCATGTATTCCAATTTCCCAGTAAGACCTCATCATGTAGTACAACTTCTCAGGAAGACCTCATAATGTATTACAATTTCTCAGTACGACATCATCATGTATGACAATTTCCCAGTAGTACTTCATAATGTATTACAATTTCTCAGTAAGACCTCATCACGTATTACCTCATCATGTGGGTATTACAATTTACCAGTAATCTTTTTAAAAACATTACTGTTGTGAAGCCAATAGGCAAATAAACAGAAGCTCTCATTTTACACTTCAAAATAATTGATTACTGATGTTTAATTAAAATTGTTGTTTATATCATTCAAAGTCGTTCATAACACATAAGCATACAAGAAAAGTGTGTAATGTCACATGGAAATCAAGAATACAAGCCCGTTGCACTTGTCTTATTGGTACCTTCTGAAAGATCTCATTGTCGTCTACAACTTTGTTTCTAAAAAAAGCAATAAAGATTCAACAATCTTTTGCATGTCAATAATGTATCTGAATATTTTAAATTTCATTTCAGACAACATAAATTGAGGTATTGCTATTTTCATTAATTGGTACCATTAGCTGTTTAAAGCTGTCAGATTCCACTCAAATTAGTTTTTCAGCTGAACAGAAAGAGACTATGTCAAGTTGTTTTCAGCTAAACAGAAAGAGACCATGTCAAGTTGATGATTAATTGACATTGCTCTGCACTTCTATTGATCCATTTATGAAATGCTCACCCTTATGAGAGAATTCTTCCTAATGTACTTGAAAGAAATATTATTTGACATGAAAAAGCCAAGCATTTATATGTAAATTCATTTGAATTGTATGAATATTGAACTATAATTTTCTGATGCAGATTCAAGAATTGAAGCATTAACAGTTGTAGTATGTATTGTGACAGTGGCTCGTTTTTAACAGCACTTTTTTAGGTATTTCATGTGGAGGAAGTGGACACTAAGATAAGTGTCTTTCCAAAGAATACACAGAGACAACTGGCTGGCCTTTGTGGGCACTGAACCTGTGACCATTGGATCATGAATCTAATGCTCTGCCAAAGTGAATCAATGTGCAACATAAATGGACAGATAAGTGTAAAAATGTTTTGGGAGTGACTTTCCTCCAGGTGCTTAAATGAGGGATTTATATAGTTACACACTTGGATTGGTCTGGGTAGTGGACAAGGAAAAGTAAAGTTATCTTTTAAAGTGAACTTAACATAAGATTTTAGAATGTCACCATAAAATAACATTAGGAGTATTAAAAAATGTACAAAAACAACAGCAGCAAAGAAATTAACTTAAGTAGCAAGCAACGGCTTTCAAGATTAGGACTTTGAATATGGCGGAAAATACAGCTAGTACATGATTCCAATGAGATGTTTTTTTCATTGGATAACAATGTCAAATGATTTACAAAAATTAAGTGAGCTGCACTTTGTTATACTGCACTGTCATGACATCTGTGACTGTAACAGGATGTAATGAACAATATTTTGCAGTGTCAGTCAGCTGAAATTGCATCATGATTATTCTAAAACAAGTTACATACTAAATCATACAAAAAAACAATTATGGACCTTTGTTTAGGTGAATACAATTGATTATATATAAGCAAAACCATCAGCTTTATTTTAATTACTGGTTCATAAAACATCATAGTCACTTTAAAAAAAAAAAACTAAATAACTGTCACACTGCATGATGTAAATAGTGGGGGGGTAGGTAGTAATGGTTGTTCAGGAAAGCAGCTTAACTGTATAGATGGATTAACTGTTTTAAACGATGATGTTCTCATCCTCTACTAAATTTTCTCAAAGAGATTTTAATATCAATATTTTCAGAATTTTTTCAACATTTTTGTACCTCATTCATGATGTAATAATTAGAACCAAATTACAATGGAGTAAAAATCAACTGTTTCTACATGGATTAATTTGCAGGAGTACACTAACATTCTGTATCAAAATTTCACTTTGCACTCTTTTTGAAGAATTAGAAATACAAAGTCACCATTAGGCACCTTGTTTCAGATCTAAAAACACCCAAATACTTTCTTATGTTTTAATGACTCAATTAAATAAAAGAAGAATAATTTTTCCCATTTAAATCCTATGTTGCAATGTATTGATAGGATTTATTTACATGTGTGGCATTATAGAGATAGGTGTACTGTATAATTACTATATCTCAAGAGATTCCAAATATGAACAGTTTAATCTGACCCATAAAATATATTGATCTCTTGCATGGAACACTAATAATCAACAAAATTGGTGACAAAACTAGCAATAAGGTGTGATGCCTCAGGCAGGGAAAATATAAAAATGTTTGCCAGGGGATTAAGTCCAAGATCTTCTTTTTACAAACAAATGTACCCATGTGAATTCAGTATCTTCTTGTTTATACAAACAAATGTACCCATCTGAATTCAGTATCTTCTTGTTTATACAAACAAATGTACCCATCTGAAATCAGTATCTTCTTGTTTATACAAACAAATGTACCCATCTGAAATCAGTATCTTCTTGTTTATACAAACAAATGTACCCATCTGAATTCAGTATCTTCTTGTTTATACAAACAAATGTATCCATCTGAATTCAGTATCTTCTTTATACAAACAAATGTACCCATCTGAAATCAGTATCTTCTTGTTCATACAAACAAATGTACCCATCTGAATTCAGTATCTTCTTGTTTATACAAAATGTACCCATCTGAATTCAGTATCTTCTTGTTTATACAAACAAATGTACCCATCTGAATTCAGTATCTTCTTGTTTATACAAACAAATGTACTCATCTGAATTCAGTATCTTCTTGTTTATGCAAACAAATGTACTCATCTGAATTCAGTATCTTCTTGTTTATACAAACAAATGTACCCATCTGAATTCAGTATCTTCTTTATACAAACAAATGTACCCATCTGAATTCAGTATCTTCTTTATACAAACAAATGTACCCATCTGAAATCAGTATCTTCTTGTTTATACAAACAAATGTACCCATCTGAATTCAGTATCTTCTTGTTTATACAAAATGTACCCATCTGAATTCAGTATCTTCTTTATACAAACAAATGTACTCATCTGAATTCAGTATCTTCTTGTTTATACAAACAAATGTACCCATCTGAATTCAGTATCTTCTTTATACAAACAATGTACCCATCTGAATTCAGTATCTTCTTTATACAAACAAATGTACCCATCTGAATTCAGTATCTTCTTGTTTATACAAACAAATGTACCCCTCTGAATTCAGTATCTTCTTTATACAAATAAATGTACCCCTCTGAATTCAATATCTTTTTTATACAAAAAATGTACCAATCAGAGATCAGTATCTTCTTGTTATATATATATATATATATATATATATATATATATATATATATATATATATATATATATATATATATTTAGAACAGATCTAAATTCAGTATCTTCTTGTTTATACAAACAAATGTACCCATCTGAATTCAGTATCTTCTTGTTTATACAAACAAATGTACCCATCTGAATTCAGTATCTTCTTGTTTATACAAACAAATGTACTCATCTGAATTCAGTATCTTCTTGTTTATACAAACAAATGTACCCATCTGAATTCAGTATCTTCTTTATACAAACAAATGTACCCATCTGAATTCAGTATCTTCTTGTTTATACAAACAAATGTACCCATCTGAATTCAGTATCTTCTTTATACAAATAAATGTACCCCTCTGAATTCAATATCTTTTTTATACAAAAAATGTACCAATCAGAGATCAGTATCTTCTTGTTATATATATATATATATATATATATATATATATATATATATATATTTAGAACAGATCTAAATTCAGTATCTTCTTGTTTATACAAACAAATGTACCCACCCAAGTTTAGTATCTTTTTGTTTATACAGACAAATGTACCAATCAGAGTTCAGATTCTTCTTGCTTTTACAAACAAATGTACCCACCCAAGTTCAGTATCTTCTTGTTCATGCAAACAAATGAACCCATCAGAGTTCAGTATCTTCTTGTTTATAGAAACAGATGAACCCATCGGAGTTCAGTATCTTCTTTTTTATACAGAAAAATGTACCCATAAAAGTCCAGTATCTTCTTGCTATACAAACAAAGGTACCCATAAGAGTCCAGAATCTTCTTGTTATACAAACAAAGGTACCCATAAGAGTCCAGTATCTTCTTGCTATACAAACAAAGGACCCATAAGAGTCCAGTATCTTCTTGCTATACAAACAAAGGACCCATTAGAGTCCAGTATCTTCTTGCTATACAAACAAAGGTACCCATAAGAGTCCAGTATCTTCTTGCTATACAAACAAAGGTACCCATAAGAGTCCAGTATCTTCTTGTTATACAAACAAAGGTACCCATAAGAGTCCAGTATCTTCTTGCTATACAAACAAAGGACCCATAAGAGTCCAGTATCTTCTTGCTATACAAACAAAGGACCCATAAGAGTCCAGTATCTTCTTGCTATACATACATAGGTACCCATAAGAGTCCAGTATCTTCTTGCTATACAAAGAAAGGTACCCATAAGAGTCCAGTATCTTCTTGTTATACAAACAAAGGTACCCATAAGAGTCCAGTATCTTCTTGCTATACAAACAAAGGACCCATAAGAGTCCAGTATCTTCTTGCTATACAAACAAAGGTACCCATAAGAGTCCAGTATCTTAAACTAATACACCTGTAAGAGTCCATCTTGTTTTTACACCATCTCTTCACTGGTCTGGTGATCTAGTATCCCTGTGAAACATTTTCCACTTAGGTCTTTGATATTACAGCAAATTATAATCAATTATCATAATTATCACATTTAGCACCTGTCTGCATACTGAAATTAAAATTACACTTATAATGGAGCTGGCATGGCAAGAGAATAAAACAAGTATTCAAATATAAAATACCTAATTTCAAAATTGACTTTTTTTTATTATATATGGCTCTTTTTGAAGTTAAGGAAACGATTAGTTCATGGAAAAACCCAACCCAAAAATACACTGACAAAAAGTATTCTGAATACTAACAATTTGATTTTAAATTATTCCACAAATAGACAAATATTTTGCCCAATCATTTGATCAAGTACTTGAACAGGACTTTGTTGCATAAAAAAGTAATTGGTATTTGGGCAGATACAACTTTAAACTGATCAAAATGGCATACAATTCAGCAATTAAAATTGATTGACTTGTCAGTTTTTTCAGCATATCTTCACATCAAAGACTCCCTAACATTTATAAACCTTGAATAAGCACCAGTTCTTGTATCTGCTAATGGATTTTGGTCAAACACATGACACTAGATAGATATTTCTATCTTAATAGGATCTGGAATTAAATTAAAGGAACAGAACTTTTTTTCTATTTGCTTTTAAGTGCTGCCAGTTTTTAGTTTATGTATGTTTTGTTTCATAACTCAGTGAACATCATATACAAGGATGTGACATGGCTCCATGAAAAATTGAGCTTTATATACCATGCAAATTTATGTTTCAGAGAAAATGGAGATGGTTTTCTCAAACATTCCTGTTCAAGAATGTCATTAAAAAGGCTAAGCTTCAAAGTTTACAAGCTTTTGAACTGAATATTACTGAACCAAGTTTTGCCAAACTTGTATTTTAAATTTGACTCAATCAATTTTGTCAAACTTGTATATTGAATTTGAAACTTTGGTAAACTTACATATTGAATTTGGCAACCAAGTTATGTCATACTTGTGTTATTTATTTGACTGAACCCAAGTTTTTGTTAAACTTGAGACAAAAGGTATCCCTGGAAAACTAACATTTTAATATATTAACTACACTTACTTTTAAGTTCAGTCAAGCCGAAAACAATGGATCCTGATTGGCCATAGCATAATGTACCTGCAAATTAGGGTCTATGTTGTTTGTTCTGATTACTCCTAATAAATTGCAGATACCCAGATATGGTAGCACATTATCTGCCTGAAGATCTGGGTATGTGCAGCTTGCAAATGGACTCAACTTATAAATGAGTATAATGGTATGAAATATTGAAATTTGAACACAGAGTAAGAGAAAACTAACAATGAATTTGTGTGGTCCTTCTTTCAATATTTAACTGCAGTTTTAAGCTTAAACAAATAAAAGAATAGAAATATTGAATTTACCTGAGGAAAAAATTGATTTTAAGTTTTGGAATACATTACTATATCATAAAGTAACCTGGATACATCCCTGTAAACCACAGGCATTTTTGTTGCATCTTTTTAGCACCAGATAAGCTTGTCATTCGTGTTTATAATGAATTATATGTGTGAAAAGTAACAGAGTTGAACATTAATTATGTCACATGAGGGATCAACAGAAAAGAGATAACTGCAGAAAGCAATTTTTCAATGACTATTCCATGTGTGATGGATATAGTAGTTTCATTCAAGTACGAAATGATGAAGAATCACCTACATCTTTTCACACACTGCAAACCTCAGGATATCCTGAAGACGCTTAATCTTCGGATATGATGAGGGAGATCTGGACAAGCACTTGACTTCATGATACAGTATACAAAAATCCCTTGATGTAGTCCATAGGAATCATTCAGTAAAAAATGGCATTTGTTATACCAGTAACAAAGGACACAACTCTTAATGTACTGTATGTCCTTGCTTGTAAGGATGAGCTAGTGACAAACTAGATTCATCCGGACATGTCATTGCATAATGTGCCAGAAGATAATGATCCATGCATATCTTGTTGCATTTTTACAACAGATAAAAGTCTTTTGCATCCAAGTGTGAGTTAAGGTGGCACTCACCGGTTATTATGTACTTTTGAGAGAGTGATGTATGTAAGGTGAAGTTGTTTGCATTTTAAACATGCACAGTGCAGAGAATGTTGGCATACCTATATACTACTTTCATGTAATGTGACTGAAATTTCTTTGGATATTGTACTTTTGGAAATTTTAAATGATCTTAGGACACTGCTAACTAAAATGACTGCTCCCTTGTGCTCCAAAAATCAACCGGAATTTGTCTAAAGTACACTATTCTTGGCAGCTATTAAAATATGGAAAATGAATTTTGCCAAACTAGACAATACCAGCTTTTAAAAGTGCAACGAATGAATTACCAAATACATAAAATGAGAAAAAAGTTATCGGCTCTTTCTTTTTACTATTTACCTCTGAAGTTCAGAAGTGAAAATGAGCAAGTAGAGCTAGCACCTTTTTGAAAGGTGCACATCTGGAGTAAGGCCAAGCTGTATACTCTCTAACCCATATTACACCCATCAATCATACATCAAAATAAAGGGAATTAAAGGTTCTTTGAACAATACCTAAGATATACAAAGTCTCTTTTAAATAGCCAGTATAACTAGTGAGGAAACCCAGGGAAACTTTTTTCTTTAAAATTTTAACCCTATGCTAAATATAAACTGTAGAGCACCACCTAAACCAGAAGAAAAATAATATCTACATGTATATTTTTGACAGTTGATATTAAGGTAGCAGGATACACAAGACTAAATTATTTGTATTGAAATAAGACTGGAATGCAGTATACTAAATTATCTTAAGCATTTGCTTTAATGTAAAAATGTGTGGGCTTAACATCAAACATGGGCTTATCATTTGGATAAATAAGGTAAATTGCATCATATGAACTGTAGGGAATCACTGAACTGGTTTGGTTATTTTGCTCATCATATTCCCTATTTGGATTTTCTCCTGGATAAAATGTTTCTAGTTTATTATATTTTCTTTGTCCAGATTTTCAATACACACTGTAGAGATAATTCACAAGATATAAAATTTTGAAAAAAAATAAAATAAAATTCATGTCATCAACATTTTGCAATGTAGAACATGAAAAAAGGTATATTAAACATGAGAACAGCCCCAAGATGTGGGTCATAGTAATTTTTTAGTTCACTAGGTATGCATGGACCCTGTGTTATTGTGAATACAAATAAACCAGTCTAGTTACCAATGGCCTTAATCTGATTGTTGAAGTGACCTAATTTCATGTCAAAGCAACTTGTCATTCTGAATATCATGCTTGTTAAGGCCATTTTGTTGTATGTTAATAGAAACAAATATTCAAATGGTACATTTGTTTTATGTAATTAACTTTAGTTCATAACTTTGAGGTTAAAAAGATTTTTTAATCTATCTTACTGTTATCATTAAACCTGCAGTGAACTTGTCTCTTTAAGACAGTTCTACTCTAAGTAGTATCAATGGCTTGAGTAGTGGAATAGGGTGTTCTACTTATAAGTAGTATCAATGGCTTGAGTAGTGGAATAGGGTGTTCTACTTAGAATAGGGTGTTCTACTTATAAGTAGTATCAATGGCTTGAGTAGTGGAATAGGGTATTCTACTTTTAAGTAGTATCAATGGCTTGAGTAGTGGAATAGGGTGTTCTACTTAGAATAGGGTGTTCTACTTATAAGTAGTATCAATGGCTTGAGTAGTGGAATAGGGTATTCTACTTTTAAGTAGTATCAATGGCTTGAGTAGTGGAATAGGGTGTTCTACTTAGAATAGGGTGTTCTACTTATAAGTAGTATCAATGGCTTGAGTAGTGGAATAGGGTGTTCTACTTTTAAGTAGTATCAATGGCTTGAGTAGTGGAATAGGGTGTTCTACTTTTAAGTAGTATCAATGGCTTGAGTAGTGAAATAGGGTGCTCTACTTAGAATAGGGTGTTCTACTTTTAAGTAGTATCAATGGCTTGAGTAGTGGAATAGGGTGTTCTACTTTTAAGTAGTATCAATGGCTTGAGTAGTGGAATAGGGTGCTCTACTTAGAATACGGTGTTCTACTTATAAGTAGTATCAATGGCTTGAATAGTGGAATAGGGTGTTCTACTTTTAAAGTAGTATCAATGGCTTGAATAATAGAATAGGGTGTTCTTTTGAAGCTGAGGAAACCAAAGAAGCAAAAGAAAACCACCAACTTGGAATGGCTGACCATTCACTTAACTATGTTACAGTATTTTCTAAAAGAGTTAGTCTTTTTTATTACAGAGTTAGGTTCTTTTGGTTCTGAAACTAAGAAATAAACAAGACACATTTTAACTGAATTAGACTGGCTTTGGTTTCTAAGAATGAGTTAAGACAAAAAGGCAAATGTTGATATCAGTGCCATCTGAGGCACTTGAGGATTGCAGTAATACAGCTGTGGAGACTCCCATTCATATGACTTGATCATTTTTACAAAATTAAATGTATTTCATTTAGAGGCCTTGATACCATACACTTAATGAGTACCTGTGTGGTCCCAGGTTTACTTCTCAGTTCTCTAAACTGTGCAAAGACATCATTGCCCAGCTAATGCTGAAAATTCTTTTTTTTTTCTTTGGTCTCCCCCAACTAACATTTTGCCTGCTAAGAGCGTGTCATGATAGAATTTGTTCTACAATGGACATTAAGCAAATAAAGTTGAAGTAACTGGTTTAAGATCAAGGCAAATCCAATATTATGGAATCACCTTATAGTTGCAAAAACAAAATTCAAAGTCGACACTTAAAATTACAGAAAACTCTATCTGCCATTAATGAATGAAAAATACTCCAATCCTGTGATGTGATTTTATCTAAGGACAAAATTTAAAGAAATCAAATTGTTATCCATGCAGCTTAACTGAATCTTTATGCCATATACCATCAATACTTGCTTATACCATCTATACTTGCTTATATGTCTAGTCCAACTGCAAACTGCATAGACCCAGATATGCCACTGTATGGTGTGTTGTCTTAATTCTAGGTCTATACAATTTGCAAGGAGTAATCAGTAGAACAAACATCACAGAACCTGGCAGATCTGGATCTAAACAGGTTTCAGTTGCATTGGCTTATAAGTGAGTGCATACGGTATATTCTTCAAGCTATGATATGTTATAATTGCTAACATCTTGAATGGGGAAGAACTCAAGTGGAGAAAAACTAACAAAAATACCACCCAGCTCCATGTTTATGCAATGGTCATGGTGTAAGCAATTATAAATCCCTTTCTAACCTCCCTCCCTCTTGTCAATGATCCATTTTATGAGTATTGTGTTATTTTTCCTAATAGTTGTTGTTGTTGGGCTTAACGTCATTTTTCAGCACATGATATGCTATTCATGGCGCCAGTATTATTGGTGGAGGAAGAAACCGGGGAAAAAACCTCAGAAAGAACCACCCACTAGAAGCTACTGGCAAGCTTTCTCACATATCCACATTCACTGAATCCAAGACTCGAACCCACACATAAAGAGGTGAGATGGCAGTGATCCATAATGGACAGCACTTTAGACCACTCGGCCACTAGGGGCCCCTCATGCCTAATAGTACATACTGACTGGGGTTGAAAGCTCACTGACATACAATAGTATTGAAAAATAAGCAAGTTCCATCTACATTGACAATGCACATTGCATGCTATGCAAGCATGATTAACTGTAATCTGATGTTGAGTCTGCCTATCTGAATTCAAATTACACTGTAATGTTCCAGTGACCAGGGATATAGGGACACTATTACAATGAAAAATTCCATTGACCAGTGTGTGTGTGATTTAGATTTTTAACATAGCTTTTAAAAAGTTTTCAGTCATATCACTACGATGTCTGCAGTGTGACAGTTTATAGTGATGTCCAGCACTGGGACATCATGCCACAGACATGTGGCATGATGTCACACCCAGTCACATTATCCTGACACCAGGCCAACCAGTCCTAACACTAACCTCTTAATGCTGATTTTCCAAGCGCGGCAGCTGTTAGTACCAATTTTTAAAGTCTTTGGTATGACTCAGCCGGGGATCGAACCCATGACCACCCACATCCGAGGCGGATGCTCTAACCACTAGACCACCAGAGTGGTCCATTGACCAGGCATATAGAGCACTATTACAATGAAATGTTCCATTGACAAGGGATATAGGAACACTATTAAAATGAAATGTTCCATTGACCAAGGATATGGTAAAATGCTTGCTGTACCATTAGTTGTATAAAGTTTTCAATGACCATACATGACTGACTGAATCATATGGAAAACAGCTGTGTTACTGATTTGTTCCATTTTTTGAACTTAACTGATTTTATATGAATGTTTTTATAAAAAGGTGAGCAATGTGAATTTTTAAATTTAACAATAAACCAACACAACCAAGAATGAAAACCAGTTATTTTATCAGTGTGTGGATGCTGTATTAGTGTCTAATGCTAATCTATCCTGGTTTATATTCATACAGACCACTCTTGTGGCCTAGTGTTAGAGCATGCTTCTCAGATACAGGAGTTCATGGGTTAGAACCCCAGCAGAGTCATACCAAAAGACTTATAAAAATGGTACTAACAGCTGCCTTGCTAGGCGCTCAGCAATAAGAGGTTAATGTTTGGACTGGTCAGCCTGGTATATAGTCATAATGTGACTGGGTGGGACAAGATTCTACATGTCTGTGGCATGATGCCCCAGTGCAGGACATCACTATAAATGCCACACTGTAGACATCATATCAATATGACCTGAAAATTTTTTAAAGTTATTTTAAAATTTCAAATCACATACACATGAACATATATTCATACCAATTGAGCCCCTATACTTAACTGATATTAATTAACCTTAAATATCTCCTTACATTTTTCTCTCTCTCTCTACTGAGTAATGCTAATGTCATGGAATGGTGGAATGCATGAGCCTTAAACCAAGGGCTATATAGCACTGACATATGCCCCTCAGTCTCATGCTTATATCAAAAATCATAACTAAAGTACCCTATGGTCAATTATGCTCCATTTCAACACTCATTTCGCTGCAATTCGATTCCACAGTAATGAAAAGAATATTGAATGCTGAAAATTACAAGGCACCTTTGTGCAGCTTGCTTGACACCATTTTGTGCAGCTTGCTTGACACCATTTTGTCGAAATAACTTTAACAGTTTAAGTGTTATGCTCTGGAAACAAAAATGTTTACAGACGCACAGACAAATGGACATAGAAAGAGCAGAAGGCTGGAAATAGTATCCTTGATTTTACAAGTGTTGATTTGACACCAGGCCAACCAGTCCTAACACTAACCTCTTAATGCTGAGCGCCAAGCGAGGCAGCTGTTAGTACCAATTTTTAAAGTCTTTGGTATGACTCAGCCACGGATCGAACCCACGACCTCCCGCATCTGTCCTGGTATTGATTTTACTTGATTTTGACACAATTTACAATCCATGCATGTTTATTCTTCACAGAATACAAAGAGTGATATTGTTCTCCTGGTTACATTACTTAACAGTAGACCTGAGTCTGCTATGGCCGTTTATATAGTACAGTAGAAACTGTTTTGAAATACCTCCCCTTCTGCCAAAAAATAATGGTCTCTCAAGACAGGTGGTCTCTCTTAACAGGTTATAACACTATATAATCAATAAATCTGTGCATGGTGAGCAATGTCTCTCAAAAAAGGTGGTCTCTCAAGACAGGTTTATATAGTAATGTAAAACCACAACCTTACATAAACTGTTTCTTAACCTTTCGATCATGGAATGATATTACCTATTTAATTAATTATTTAATTAATGTCTCTTCTTTTTTATTAGCATGCACAATGTTGGTTGATTGGTTGGCTATTTGGTTGGTTGGTTGTTTTCACATTACTGGTTATATCATGCCTAAAAAAATGGAAGCCATGTGCCTTTCCCAAGGGCAAATTGAGGAGCTGACCAAGACTGTGACAGCAGATCTTAGTCTATGCATTTGGACTTGTCTTACAAGCAAGTACAGATGGTGTTCATAATGGTAGTTAAAACTGTGGACCACCATAATATCAATAATAAAAGTCAATTACGTCATATGATTTTCACTAATAATTACTGATATTCATTCAAGACATACCAATGTGTACATAAAACATCAACAATACATGTACAAGTCAAAGTTGCTGGTTTATTTTTCCTGTGAAGACTGGTGAAGTTAGAAATCTATGACTGGAAATATGAAGCTAAAATACTAATTATTAATAAGCTAATTCAATGATAAAATCTTGTGAAGAAAGCCATCATAAAATATCTGCACTTTGAACATTCTCTTTTGCCCCTGCAACACACCAACAAAGAGCTTCATAAAAGATCTAAAATATTCCTCTTCCTGAAACATTATAACAAATATGATTCCACTCATTCCATACATCTAATAATCCTCCTGGAATTCTGGAAATCTAGTGAATACCAAAGTAAACAAAATCTTTCTTTATTTAGTATTTAGCTTGAAGCTTTCAAAATGGAGGTTCTAAACAAAGCACCCAACACTACTAAACAATTAGTGATTGAGCAGAAAATATAAAAAGTGCTCAAATAAAGTATTAAGGACCAAATTTTTTTACAGGATTAGAATTATGAAAAAACAAACTGAACAAAATTAGATAAAAGAAAACATAAGAACATATCACAAATTATTCTCTGTGTTTTTAAAATTTTAATATAACTGGTTGAGCACAGAAGGAAAAAAAAAGAAAAAGAGACAAGCAAAGCTTTGACTTAAATTCTCAAAATTTAATGCGGTGAATCACAAGGCATGGTTATTTCCTTATTGCTGGTAAAAGCGATGAGTAAACTGATAATACAAATGAAACCTATCCTCTCCAGTGAAAAACAGCAACATGAATAAATTTAAGTGCATTTTCCATATCCAGAGGACAGGAAATGATGCAATATATAGGTCAAGATGAAGTCCTTGTTTCTTATAAATTTGCCTGTTCCTCAAACTGCCTATATGCATACATATGTGTATCTGTTTGTCCAAGTGTCCGAGAGAATTCTTTTGAAAACCAATGTTGAAACATGAAATTTATGTTAGACACAAATGCTTAATAGTGAAAACAATTTTATATCAACATAGTAAAGAAAATTTCATCCTACACATCCTTCTGGTTTATGTACATATGATAGCCATTACACAATCTACTCTGGGCCATATTACCACAAATTAGCATAACAGAAACTACATGTATCAGCTGGCAAATTTCATGTTAATTCAATTTCATATGAATTTTGTTAATTTAACAGTAAAGACAAAACAAATTATGAAATTATTTGTCTAAAACAAAAAAGATTTAAAAAAACTAAAATGAACATTAATAAACTAAACTGAATTATATATTTGTTAATGAAAACTTAAGGTAGCGAAACCAAAATGTTTGAGTTACGCTTTTGAGTTATGTGAACACTACTAGAAACACAACTGTTACTTAAGTCAGGGTTAAGCTGTTTTCATTGTTAAGTAACAGATCATCATTATCTGTATTTGTTTCTAACTGTATTAGGAAATAAAGGTACAGAATTGGTGTGAAGAATTACCACTTGCTGTGAAGAATTACCATCTGGTGTGAAGACACCTTGTGTATGTGATCTCATGTACATTACAGAGGTTGTTTTAAAATAGCCTCAAGATGTTTTAAAATGTGATATTTTTGAAAAAGTTTTATAAACTGAAAAAAAAGAAAATATGTGTAAAAACAATAAATTGGGATGTTCTGTAGGCAGTTAATTCAATATTTGTACCTATCATATGTACTCACAAGAAGAGTCCAATAGAAAAACTATACAGACCTAGATCTGCTGTTACCTTATGTACCTGCAGATTTGGGTCTGTGGAGTTTGGAGTAATCAGAAGTACAACATAGACACCAATCTGCAGGCACATTACAGCACTGCAGATTAGGATCTATGTTGTTTGCTGTTTTGCTGACTTGCAAACAAGAGTAAATGGTATCAGCAATAAACACAATTTCATCTTAATGTACTTCTATCAGATACAATGTATTATATTTTCCTGTACTCATTTAAAGTCATATGGGTCAAAATGACCAATGTTGGAATATAAACCAATACATCATAACTACTTTATCTTGACATTCTATTATACATCTATACTAGAAATCCACAGCAGAACCAAGTTAGTCATTTCCCACATAATCCCCACTAATAAGCTATCTCCACCTACAAGGTTCTGGTCCTGAATTTCAAAACACCTCCAAGTCTCCCAACATATTTTTAAAATTCAAAGTTTGATAAAAGGTATGAAACTGGTGCATTTCAAATTCTGAAACATACATGTTTTGCAAGCTAATACAGGAAAGATAAATTTACCTGTATCTGTTCCAATGACTTTCTGTGATTATGTGGCAGAAAATGTTGACAAGTTTTAATATACTTCATTTTCCTGCCAACACTTAAGTAATTTATCATCTTCATCAATAAACTTCCTGAATCCTGATTGACAGGAAACCCTGCTTACACATGAAGGTTATGAGAATGTATCATTGATGTAGATGTCCTATAAAAACATGCACCAGAAACCTAGATGTAAAAATCAGTAACAGTTATGTGTGCATATCAAAATACCACACTCAACCCACAACAATTGTCTCTCAAATTTAGCCAAAGCAAGATTAACACTGTACCAGACACTTAGGTACACACACTTGTTCTTAGGAACTTTCTCAGCAAAAGATAGGCTATATATGCTGGGCAGTTATAATTACTGGTGGAGAAAGAACCCTGGTAAGAACCACCAACCCACAAGAAGCTACTGGCAGTTACAACACCCACAATGGACACGCCCAAGATGGCAACTCACATGGACAAAGGTGAAATGGCAGTGATCAGTAAATGTGAGATGGCAATGATCTCTGTGAGATGGCAGTGATTGGTAAATGTGAGATGGCAGTGATCAGTAAATGTGAGATGGCAATGAGGGTAAATGTGAGATGGCAGTGATTGGTAAAGGTGAGATGGCAGTGATCAGTAAATGTGAGATGGCAATGATGTAAAGGTGAGATGGCAATGATGTAAAGGTGAGATGGCAGTGATTGGTAAAGGTGAGATGGCAGTGATAGGTAAAGGTGAGATGGCAGTGATTGGTAAAGGTGAGCTCTTTAGACCACTAAGCCACCACCTGAGGCCTCAGGTTCAAAAGAAATGTCATATTGAAACAAATAAGGGCCTGAATTTTCTCAACTTTTGAAATTATATTTTATTTTTTTATTTTATTTGTTGGAATAATGACTAGGTTTTACAGTTATACTAATAAACTGTATTACTCAGCCAGTCTGTTCACATTCAGATCTTTTATGTATTCTTCATTTTCTTCTCCTGACTCAGGCTCTGAGCTCATTGTGTCATTTATTTCATTTACTACAGGTTCAACCCGACATGGTTTGATATCTGATGACTGAAAAAACTAGCCATTAATTGTAAATGTTGAAAATGACTGACTAAGGAATCTGAAAAGTAAACTACAGAAGGTGTCAAAATCCATTGCCATTCCTGTTGTCTCATTGCCTATTGTCTCACATAAGTTTCTTAAATGGCCACTATTGGGAACAAACAGCAATATTTAACTACTGATTTCAAGCAAATGACTAGGTGCTGGCAAAGTAGATTTAGGTTTATTGCACGTTTTTATTAATATAATGTATATTTGAAACTGTGCAAGATATCCTTTAAAGTGTCCATCACACATTAACCATTTTTGGACATTTTTACAGAGTTGGCAATGAAAGCAGATGGAAAGCGATCTTCATGAACATGTTTTACCAACTATTCCAAAGACTCCTTCCATAGCTTAAATAAATGTGTATGGTAACTGGAAATGATTTACACTGCACTAGTACAAGTGTATTTACATTTGTACATTAACAAGTAATGCATGCATTCTTTTCCAGAAAGCATTTCCATTCACTTGGCTAATGTCCATTACTGTGTTAAACCACAGCTGATGCCATTTACATACCAAGTATTAAACCATTTCTTTCACTGTGCTGTCAAATGTAGATTGAGTTTTTGGCTTCAGCAACCAAGGTTAATATTCTAATAAAAACTGTTTGCACCCATTGACCCAAGTAGGTATCATTGTTATTCCTTCTAACTGACCATATATACTTGCTTATAAGCCAGGTCCAGCTGCAAACAATACAGCCCCTGATCTCCTCTTGCATAATGCATTGGCAAATCAGGGTTTATGTTTATTGATTAGTCCTATACACTTCATAGACCCAGATCTGCCAGTGCATTATATGATGGTAGATCTGAGTCTGTGCAGTGCTGAACTTATAAGCAAGTACAAACAGTCATCATTGTCATCAATCCCTTAACCTAAGAGGTCACTGGGGCACCACAGTTGAAGTTACAACCAATTCTCTCCATCTTTTCCTGTTCTCTACCACCCTTTGGAATCTCCAAATCCCATGCCTGTCTACTCCTTAATGTTATCTTCCCATCTCTTTTTCTGTCTGCCTCTTCTGCACCCTCACACTTGCAAGATTGTTTTTGCCAGTCCAGATGATCTTGACTGTGCCACTTCAGTTTGCACTTTTCTTTTACAAAGGTCAAGAGGTCTTCATAGGATCTAATGGCTTGTTGGATCCTGTTATGGACTTCTTCATTAGTTACATGGTCAATGTATGAGATGCCCAAGATCTTGTGGTAGCATCTCATTTCAAAGGTTTGAATCCCTCTTTGTAGATCTGATGTGAGTGTCCACATTTAATAAGCATATAGAAAGATGGATATGACAATCAAGCACATATCCATATTGGTCTCAATCTTGTTATGGGCAGTATTTAGTATTAAATCAATAACAAATGACAACATAGTCCATAACATACATGTAATAATATTATAACATACATGCAATAATAGAAATGATACTGTCTTAACATAATCTATAACATTATATATATATATATATATATATATATATATATATATATATATAATATGGGCTGCATACTATATGTCACACTTGCAACAATAAATGACGCTGAATGCATTCTGTATATCATACATATAATAATAAAATATTGTATATCATACATATAATAATTATACTGAGTGCTTAAAATATGTATACACATTTTTACATAAACACATATTACAAGCATTCTTTTCC
Organism: Potamilus streckersoni; assembly: GCA_016746295.1. Taxonomy (NCBI): domain Eukaryota; kingdom Metazoa; phylum Mollusca; class Bivalvia; order Unionida; family Unionidae; genus Potamilus; species Potamilus streckersoni. The sequence goes on along the minus strand of JAEAOA010000548.1, from coordinate 842,671 downwards.
AGAAAATATTTCCAGAACATCAATAACTTGATTAATTCCTCTTAATTCCTTTTGTTCATCAAAATATGCTACCCAAGTCAGGTACAATTTAAGATGTCATTTATTTTGGATCAATTAGACTGATGGTTAGCATTACATAGTAATTTGTCAAAGTGGAAACTGTACATTGTAACAGGAATACCTAGCTTACATTACTATAATTACAAAATAAGTATAAATTGTTAGTGCAACGAGAAAAAATTTTTTTAGTTTCATAACTTCATTAAATTTTAACAAGATGCAAAAGATTCACGTTTTTAATTTGGATATAACACACTAAACATATAGATGTAAAATTGACATTACTCATCCCGTTAAGTCAGTGACCATTGTGGTTCGATTTAAATGAACACTGGGGTGAAGACACCTGTCATGTGCTTTCATGTTACAGGGGTTGTTGCAAAATTTATTTGCAAAGTTTTAGAAACAAAAAAAGCGAATTCTTAAAGTGGCAGCTGATAAAATATTTTTGCTCTATTTTTAATTACAATAATGTTATCTACAAAAGGTATCAGTTAAAATTGTTATCAGTTAAAATTAATTACAGGATAGTTTCTGCTGTGCAAGTTTGAAGTCACATGCACAAAATTCTGGTGGGTTTAATGCCATTTCTCAGTGCAAAATAGGCTACACATGGCGGCAATATAACGTAAGTGGAAGAAAGACCCAGGAAAACCCTAGTAGAGAACTACCAACCCAAGGGAAAGCTACCCTTAAGCTTTCTTACATACCCACATTGGTGAGTCCCCAGACTCAAATCCATACAGATAGAGGTGAGATGGCAGTGACTGAACTCTTTAGACCTCTCAGCCTAACCCTAACCCCATATAAATTTTAACGAACTGGTAAAATAATTTGCACTCTCATCAACCCACCTCAAGGATGCAGTACAGTTTATGCCTCTATCGATTAACACTTATCACCAGCAATCAAAAGCAAGCAATATTCACCATGGTTTTTCCAATACTTTACCAACAGCCTGCTGTTCTAGACCATTCAAATGTGTGATAAATGGAAATTATATTCAGAGATGTTCAAAGTCAAGAAATTGTCAATAATGGATATAAAAATATATTATGCATATGTTCGTTGTTAGACAAATTGTCAAGCCCACTACCTGCCGCTATTTTGTTGAGCTACAACTGCTACCATTTACTTATCAAGTGCCCTTCTCTTTAACTCTGATGGAACCAGAGTAGTTCAGTCGGTACAGCATCAGACTTGTAACATAAGGGTAATGGGTTCGATATCCACATGGGCCAGCTCAAGTCTGCTGCCTGTGTCCTTGGCAATGCTGCCAATTATGTGTTAAAAAGAGCAAATCAAAACCCACAAAGACAGAGAATAAACTCTCTAACCCTTAATTCCTAGACTGTACTGTAGATTTCAGGTACACAGGGATTTAACACTGATGAAAACTGTACCAATTACACAACAAGAAAGCTTAAATAATCCATTACAGATTTTGGACCATGTAAATAGAAAACAATAATCTACGTTAATATTACAAACTCTCACTGGTACCTGTCATCATACAGTTGTTGATATAGATATACCAGTAAATGCTAGCTGGCAATGAACTTCACTCTAGAGAATATGCATATATGCATATGCAGATGAACAGGTCCTGCATGCATTCTTGTCCAAGAAACATTTATAGAATATTATTTCATGAATAAAATCTTTGTGTGTAAATTAAACCACATTTGTTGACTATTGCTTCCTACCATATAAAATCACTTATAAGACTAATCAAATTGTAAAAAAATAAAGATATGATCTGCTGTATGTAGTATTATGCACCTAAGTCTACATTATTTTTTCTACCATTACTCCTATCAAACTATACTTACCTAAATCTGACAGTGTATTATGTGACAGTAGAGCTGGGTCTGTGCAGTTTGCAGTTGGACTCCATACATAAGTGAGAATATATGGTAATTGCTATGATCTCTCTAATCCTTCATCTTTTCCTATCTGTAGTAACATATAATACACCCTGTATACCAAATCAATTTAAATTATCAATGCTTCAGGGAAAAGCTGGAGGGAGTCCAAAGCACCAATTAGTGGCAGAATAATGATGACAATGAGCATTGAAGATGGTTTGTGCTGGAGATGGGAACCTCAGCTGAAAGCTGTACCTTTTTACCTTTGGCTGTTAGGTCTGAGTGGTATAGCTCTAGTCTGCAGAGCATGTGACATGGTGGGTCACAAGTTAGAACAATACTACCTATGGGTTGTTTTACCCCAGTCCAGTTTGTTAGGTCTGTTAATTGTAAAAATGAAAAAATGTTAAATAAAGATTATTATTATTATTGTTGTTGCTATAGGGTTTAACGCCATTTTTCAGCACAATATAGGCTATACATAGCGTCCAGTATTAATGGTAGAGGAAGAAACCTGGAAAACCCCAGGAAGAACCACCGACCCATGAGAAGCTACTGGCAGGCTTTCTCACTTACCCACGTTAGCAGAGTCTGGACTCAAACTCATGCAGAGAGAGGTAAGATGGGAGTGATCTGTAACAGTTAGCGCTTTATTATTATTATTATTATTATTATTATTATTATTATTATTATTATTATTATTATTATTATTATTATTATTATTTCCCTCCAGTGATAATTTAAGCTATTTGGTTTAAAGGGCATGACATAATGGTTAACACACTGGTACAAGCTGTTTGCACCATCAGCCTACTGCAAATAAAATTAGTGTACAAGAGGAAAGCAACATTTGTGGTAGATTTCAATATGGCTAAATGAAGTACACCTGTAATACTGAAGTTGATATAAAGGCTGGATGGTTTCTGTACTTGTAGATAAGTGTTTTGCCAGTGTGAAAACATGTTAACATTATACCTAACACTGAAAATATCTGTCTTACAGAACCCTGTTTTAATGTCATAGACAACATAACTCAAGTATCCCCTATTTATATTGTAACACATTTCCCTTTGTAACAATGTCTTAATGCAGAACAGTTTGGAGAAATATTACAAAGTAGGACTGTTTGCCAAAATGCTCACAATGTAGAAATCTAAATACAAATTAGTAATAACAACATGGCTACTTGTATGAGAAACTAATATTTAGCAAAGAGTTAACTGATGGTTACTAATTCTGCATTTAGCTTTGCTTTAGCATATCTGGTTGCTTTGCAACAACCAAGATTTTTGTTTCTTCTAGCTTATAGGCTAGGTTTATATTGATATAGTAAAGTCTATTTTATTCAATAATTGCTAAAACTGTCTTGTTAGAAGAAAATATCCCCTTTACTTTAATTTAAAATTCACTTTATCCAATAGAAAGGCTAATTATACATGTTTATCATGGGAGCAGTTTGACCATATTTCTTCAAGTTTTGTGAACTTTCATTACTGGTAATTATTGCTTTTGGATGAATAACTAATTCTGGGTAAACTAGATACATTTTCAGAGAACAGGAACTCATTTTGCATAACCCAAAAACAAAATGTGCACAAGAAACTGACAATTAACCAAAGTCACTGAGGAATGAAATAAAGGTCAAAGTGACCTACTTTGTAAGTATGTCATTTTAATTATCCAGATACATCTTCTTACAAAAGGGACTGATTCTAATGCCAACAATAGCCCACAAACTGATGCAAATGCAAACAATAGTGGCTTGATTTTCATAGGGTGCAAAATATATAATAGAAATTAAACTTAAGATGGAAAATTCACTCCTCCATTTGGAGAAAGTGGGTGTGTGTTCTAAATATGGGAGGGATTAATGAAAAACTGAGGCAGCACTTGAAAATAAATTTATTTTTATGCATTTGGTTTATTTTCATGGGGAGGTTTTGTAGAAATTAGCATGAGTAGTGCAATTAAGCATAATTTCATGGACATTGGAGTCAAATTATAATTTCTTTGATGAATTTCACAAAAATGTATCCCTCTGGGATCACCAATATTCCAAAACAATTTTTAAAAAATTGTCAAACTGGACTGAAATAACTGAAAAATAATATTCAGGTCAGATCAACCTTCTCCAGGAAGAAAGATATAGTATTCATCGAAACATATCAACATACACATTTTGTAAGATTTGGTTGCCAACTGTGTCTAATAAAATTTTAATGTAAGTTACTAAAGCATGAAATCTAGAGATCGGGTGCCTAATGGTCCATTTTACATGGTTTTTTATAAAAAAAAAGGCAGTGATCACAAATGTACTCTTAACCTGTTTTTTGTTTAGTCAAAAAATTTAAACATGTCATTATCCCAGACAGGGGACTCCCATAGTGGATTTAATAATTTCTGAAAAATTGTAGCAAACTGCAATAAATCCAACTCAATATCAACTGATTCAATGTACAGAATACTGTAGAAGTAGAAATGAATAACTCTACCATCTGAACACATGTGATCATTAGGAGATACTCCTGTCTTGAGATTTCCATGCTGGGATTTGAATTTCACATGGAAGAGTAAATGAATGATTTAATTTGGACATTTAAGTCTACAATTTTTCCCTCTGTACACTACCTTGATAATGAACACAGTAGTGATTTCAGTGAAAATTTCATCAATAATCATTGATCATGTGCTCTTTAGTGGTGACCAAGCTAATAAAAATCAGTATAATTTTTTGTAGCAATTGAAATTAATTGTATTATGAGTGCATACTATTCATTTAACTTATGGTTTAAATCTAAAATATTTGTTCTTGTCTGTGCAACCTAAGGGCACCATGAAGAGAACTGGTACAATGGTACAGACTAGTAAAAAAACTTCATGTGCTTGAAAATATACATCATTATTTTCAGGTGATTCTAAGAAAGAAATATTTTTTAAAAATTTCATTAAAACAAGCTTCTGCAAATAAGAGGTCAAAAGGCAAATTAGAAATTCATTCATTGAACATGGATGCCTGGAACAATCTAAATGCAAATCTTAATTTAAGGGAGGGAGGGAGGGAGGGAGGGAGGGAGGGAGGGAGGGTGGGTGGGTGGATGGGTGGATGGGTGGATGGATGGATGGATGGATGGATGGATGGGCAGACAAGGCTAGCACTGAATGTCCCTACCAATGTTGTTGTGGGTCCTTTTGTGCAAGCTTGAAGTTCAATTTGATTTCAATCCATTAAATTCTTCAAACATTCTTCTGCAGGAACAACACTGAAAACTTAAGTTCTATGTCAAACAGGGCCCATAACTCTATTAAGTTTTTTTAGAAATAGCAAAAATTGTACTTGACTAAGGTCTTCTATATGAAAAGTTTAATACCAAATTCAAATCCTTCAAAAGTTCCTGAGCAAAATGAAATCAAAGGCAAAGTTTGAGGTCAAGCAGGGGCAGTTAACTTATTTATATTTTGTTAGAAAATGGTGAAAATTTAACCTTATTAAGTCCTGGAAAAGGTTTTAAGAGGCAACAATAAATTTGACAGGCAGAAGGGAGCTAAGACTTAGTTGATGCCCCATCCATAAATATAGATTTATTTATTTATTGACTTCCAAAACTTCAAAGTTTATACTGTACATGCAATTACTGACATAATTTTATTACCCATAATAATCTTAAAACCTTTAAGTATCTATTTAATATTATCTAACCCAAATATGTAACTTAACAAATTTTACAAGCCTTGGGCAGAGCTATCCAACTCAGACAATGGTAAGCTGATAGCTATGCTTTACAACAATCATAAAATATGACAGGTCTATACTTGATGCAAGTGAACAGGTTAACATATGTTAGCCTAGCAGTGGTCAGGATGTGGTAGACTTGGCAGGAGTGTACCCTCCTTAAAATTCACTCAGACATGGGTCCTGGTACATTTTTTGCTATCTTTTACAATCCAACCATTTTATGTCTAAAATTTAATACTTTTTCTCTTCCTGGAGCTATTTTAAAACTGAATAACCAATAAAATAATGTTATTGGTAAAGATCTCCTCATGCTATTGAGAAAGTGTATAAGAAATAATATTAGAACAGGAACAACTGGAAACACAAATGCCCTATGAAAGTGGATGAAAACTGTCTTAATGCAAAGGTAAAAATGGAGTGATAGAAAAGGGACAAATAGCTGACAGTAGCACTATATGACATTAGCACATGATGATGATGATGATGATGATTATCTTCACAATAGATATAACCTTTACATAGTAGCTACAGCAGAGTCTGAACAAAAATTGTTACTGTTTAAATCAACAGTTTCACCTTCACAAAAAGTGGGGCTGGATTTTGATTGGTGTAATAAAAGTCTAATTTCCGGGTCCCTTAGCAACCGCTAAACAATTTTTAAACTTGTGATATTACAGTGAGGTAATTTACAGAAGAAGCAACTTACATGAAAATGAAAATTGCAATATTTTGCAAAGATAATTATTGTCATTAATCTCCATTTTTTTAAAATATCTACTATATTAATTAAAATGCATGCAAAGCTAAAAACTTGTACATATTAAAAGCAAAATTAAAAAGCATATTAAAAGCAAGAAATAATTTAGAACAATATTACCATGAAAGAACATTATACACCCACACTATTTTAAAAAATGTCTGATGTGAAGGCTGCGATGAGCATGGCAGGAGTGTCATTGGAGATTACTGACCCATGGGTTTCAATGACCTTTGGTCATGTTATTCAGATATCATTATATTCTTATTTGACTTACCATACCTGTGACTTGGACCTTTAGACCTAGAATCAATAGTTTTTTTAATAAAACTTATTGAAGAACAAAAGCTATTTCACAAAAGAACAGTTTTCTTTGATATAAAACAAGTTCCACCTCAGACCCTCTGACCCCAAACTCAACAGGCCTCTTTCATGCCTAAAGTGCAAGTCCTCAACAAACTTTGGTCAAGGTACATGGTCTGGTCTTGAAGTGAAGACATTTTACAAAAAACATTTTCTTCTTTCGGTCACAGTGACCTTTATTTATTACTCTTAAATTAACAGGCTTCACTCTTACCCAGTGAAAGCATACAATTTCATATACGTAGTTTGGTGAAGTTACATGGTTGAGAGCTACATTTTTTTGTGCAGTAATCATTTTTATTCCAGTCACTGCTACCTTGAATTTTATTCTTTTGATCCCCAAAAGGTAGGCTTCTTCCTTATCGGAAGTGCAAGATATCCACATAATTTTAACCAGGTAGATGATGTAGAAGTAATATTATTGTGCTTAATCAATATTTCTTCTTTTAGTCATAGTAACCCTGCTCATTGTCCTTTTAACCTTGATGTTCATTGGCTTTTTCATTACTCCATGTGAAAGTCATCTAAAATGTGTGACAACTGTAACCGTTGGAAACCATGTATATTCTTTCACTTGCAGTAACCTTGAAATACCAAGTGTAATCCATCCACAAAATTTGGTAATTGCAATGATGAAACAGAAACAAACTTGTTGTTTTAATGCTATCTCAGTGACCACTCCGGTGGCCAAGTGGTTAGAGCATCCACTTTGGATGCTGGAGGTTTTGAGTTCAATCTGCAGCCTAGTCATACAGAAGACTTATTTTAAAAAATGGTACAAACAGCTGCCTCACTTGTCGCTCATTATTAAGAGGTTAGTTTTATGACTGGTCGGCTTAGGGTCAGGATAATGTAACTGGGTGGGACATTATGCTACATGTCTACAGTATGATACTTCATTGCATAAACTGACACAATGCAGACATAATAGCAATATGACTGAAAAATAAGTTAAAGATGCATTAAACACACACACACACACACACACACAGACACACAGACAGAGTAAGACCATCCAACCAATGGAAAGCTACTGGCAATATTTTTCACATAACTATATATATAACAGATGGCAGTGATTGGTAAAGATAAAATCTTTAGACCACTCTGCCTCAGCAAAACTAACAGATCATTAGTTTACAAACTGTTCAATAAATAAAATAAAATTAATTGACAAAATCTTTATGCCATAGACATTGCATATAAACAGAGTCATCCACCTACCAAATATGCATGACAAGTGGTAGCTGGGCTATGGGAGATAACTTTTAAGTTAATTAAAGTATCCAAAAAGAAGAGAAAAAGCATCAAACTTTGTACTTCCTGTGACCTTTAAAATAACCTTCAGAAATTACACTGATATAAAATAACTGTGCTCCATATAAATTTTTTCTCTTCCAAAAATTTAGCAAAAAACAGATCTCAAATAACTTACTACATACAGACCTCATAGAAGTATACAATTCCAAACTGAATGCAAACAGTGAAAGTTACAAGATTTCATTTGACCTGAGAAGAAGATGCTTACCCTCAAGTCCATTAGTAAACTAAGAGGGAAATTGTCCTGAGTGTCATGGACAGTATAATCAAATTCAGCTACAAGAACCAAAATTATGCCTTACCAACTCTCAATCCTAGTACTGTTAACATTTATACCTTACACAGTGCAATTTCCACTTACCACTGACCAAATCTAATCAAAGTACCTAAAGTACTATAAATACTTTTAAAATTTTTTGCACCTTATCACGAGAAAGCTCCTTATTATTATGCACCTTAGTCTGAAGACATTCCTTATACTGATACACCTTATGGTGAGGACGTTCCTTATTGTAATGCACCTTAGTGAGGAAGTTCCTTATTGTAAAGCACCTTATAGCGAGGAAGTTCCTTATAGTGAGAATCTTATAGTGAGGAAGTTTATAATAATGATGCACTTTATTTGGAGTAATGCATTACAATGAAGCTTTTTACAGTATCTTATGCTGAAGCACCTTACAGTAAGAAGTGCCTTTGTATTGATACACCTTATAGCAAGGTGCATTATACTGAAGCAGTTAACATTAGGCTAAAAGAAATATATATATATATATATATATATATATATATATATATATATATATATATATATATATATATATATATATATATATATATTAAAGGTATGACAATTATAACATTTTGAATAATATGTATAACATGCTACCTTCTACAGGCAATTAATAACATAAAACATTAAATGTCCAACACTGACAATTGCAGCCTATTCTTTGCAAATGAGTTTGACTATTAAGCAGGTTAGTGGGTTTCTGTGCAATATTTCCAACTAAATTTGGTCCCACACTTACACATTCTTGACAAATTGTAATGGCAGTTCTTTGACATGTGCCCATTAAAACAACCATCACCTGTTAATCAAGTGCACCACTTAAAACTATTGAAGTCTCCAGAAGTATTTTTTAAACACTAAACTCTTGCCTTGTATATTTTTTTTAAAATTCTCTAGCTAAAAACTTATTTGAACCAAAAAATTAAACAAAATTAAAATTTCAAACCTCAAACAAGTGATTGTTTTGTTGGTTTTAACAGTACATGTACTTGAAACACAATACTGACTATATTATGGTGAGGAAATAAGAGTTTAGTACTTTCTTCACAGATTAACTGAGGCTAAACTTGGCAGATATCAATTCCATGTCCCATTGATAACAAGTCTGATGCTCTACCAACTGCACAGATCCCTCAAACAGTATGAGAAAAATCTGTCCTTGGTAGCACCATTGTTTCATTTGATACGAATGTGTGCCTAAGCATGCATATGTGATTGTGCATATGTGTGTGTGTGTGCAATACAAATTTTGAGAAGAACTAAAACTGAATGTAGTTTTTGTATACCTGCATTATATTTATATTCTGCATTATTAGAAATTCTAATCAGAAAGCAGGTCAAGGTTTAGATTTTTTATCTTGGTAACTGACATTGACATTCTGAAGATTTCAACAGACACTTGCTTACCCTGTTGGCAATCTTTCCCATTCTAAAGATTTACACAGACAATGGATTACACTGTCAGCAATATTTTCAATTTTCAAACATTTCAGGACATTGGATTATCCTGTTGGTAACCTTTCATAGACATCAAGCAATCAAAATCAATTACATACCAGCAAGACCATAAAATGTTAAAAGTATATTGATACTACAGGTACCAGGATGGTTAACTTATGCCACAACTTCAGTGGAATGCATTATTCCAATGCCAAAAACTTCACAGACATGGTCCTATCTCAGTGTTTTATTATCTCCATTGGTAATTAGGAATGGCCACATTAATATTTCAAACATTTTGCAACTAGACAAAAGGATGATAGTCTTAATACCATCATCATTCCTCTACAAGTGACTAGGTCAAAGACAAGATGTGACATTTTTAAAAACAGACTATAAATGGCATAACCTAGTTTTCATCTGCAAAGTCTAAGATGAAGGTTTTAATAAAGTCACTTTAACTAACAATATCTCTGGGTCTGTGCAGTTTGGTGTCAGTAATCAATAGAACAAAAAACATAAACCCTGATCAACAGGCAAATTAAACAACAGCAGATCTGGGTCTGTGCAGTTTTGACTCATCTGATAAGCAAGTATACATGGTACTTGTTCTATCAAATAAAATGTACAAACATTTTCAGATGATTTGCAGAGGGGTGATAAATCAGTTACTGATTTCCAATAATCCAAATAGGATATTGTCCATAAAACTTGTAAGTCAAGCCAAACTGCAAACACAAAGATCCTGTAGATTAGGGTCTACATTTTTAGTTCTACAGATAACCCTCAACAAACTGTGCAAACCCAGATCTGATGGCACATAATGCGAGGCAGATATGGATCTGCCCAGTTTGCTGTGAGTTGGGCTTGTAAGTGAGTATATATGGTACATTTCTGGACAAAAAGTAATCAATTACCCAGGTGTCTATCACACTCAGATCTTCACACAAAGGCAGCAAAAATTTGGAGACCTCCTTGAGAACACCGACTCAATGTTAAAAGCAACAAACCTAAATGACACCTGGTCCTTTATTCCATGCAACTCTGACACCTATGGATTTCAATTTTCTGCAACCTTTTTGTTCCTTTTTGCAAATAGTTCTTCCCCAGATGGCACTGGTACCAAGACTTCAATAAATATTAAGATCTTGATTTATACCATAGCTGCCAACACAAGCAATCTTATCTTGGGATCAAAGCATTAAATTTACAAGTGTATGTGTTTTATTACTGAGAATAGGCTCCAATTGCCAGTTTGAAAAGAGTCTGATGTACCCAGAAGGAGAAAAGATTTATGTAATGCTCTTTTAAGATCAGTATAGCAGTAAAACTGTGAGAGAAAAAAACCAAGCCCCTCTACAAACTGATGCTCTATAGACAAATGAGAATTTGCAGCAAGTCCAGACCTTTTCTTTATAACTGCTGAATCCTGAAACTATCCTAGAACAATTTTCAAACTGGCTGCTATGGCTATATCAGGTTTATGTTTTTGTTGCTTTCAATGGCATTTTTCAACACATCATTATCATGCAAGAAATAGGTGCCTTTCCCAAGGAAACACAACCAGAGCTTACTCAGGCTGGCCCTAGCAGGTATCAAACCCACAATCCTTTTTTATGAGCATAGAATGCTCTATCCAATGAGTCTCATGGCAGCCATAGTGGATGTCAGATCAGCATCATTTTCATTTAGGACCAACTGGACATCTTTTGGTCCAAACCTCATGTCCATATGGCCATCCATTTAGTTGGAGCAAATTTTCAAGATTGCTACCATGGTGACCAAAATATAAGTCAGATCCATATCAGTAACCAGACACCATAATAAGTCTTCTGGTGAAAACCCCATGTTAATATGGCTTTCTGTTTAGAACCAGTAGCAATAACAAAACTTTAATGCTGGCTACCACAGTGGCCATATTTAATTTCAGACTGGCAACATTTTATTCAGGACCAACTACACATTGTAAGAGTATGTTTAGATTTTTAACAATTTATTCAGTCATATCACTATGATGTCTGCATTGTTGAAGTTTACAGTGATGTCTAGTACTGTAGTATCACACCACAGACATGAAGCATCATGTCACATAGCATCATGTCACATAGCATCATGTCCCACCTTTTGACACCAGGCAGACCAGTCCTAATACTGACCTCTCAATGTCAAGTTCTAAGCTAAACAGCTGCTATTAACATTTTTATAAGTCTCTGGTATGACTGCTGGAGTTGAAACCCATGACCTACCACATCTGAGTTCTAACCACTTAGGCCATCAGAATGAAATATTGTAAAATATATAAGTTGTATATAAGACAATATAGTAAAATATTGCCATCATAATCATTAATTCACAAAGAGAAGTGAGTGATAATAAAATTTTCAATTTGGCCATTGTGGCAGCCATGCTGGATATAAGATTGGCACCATTTTCATTTATGTCTGTAATGTTGAGTCTGTGCTCTTAAATATGTAACAGAAAATAGTGAACATAACAAACTTTGTGAAATTTAACAAATAATTTATTTCTCTAGAATAGAAAGTGAAAATAAAAAAAGAACTTACGGTAATGCAAATCAAAACCAAAAATAATCCAAGAATTAAAGACACAAACCTATTAATAAAAGTCCTGAATAAAACTCAGTTTCATGTCCTGAAGAGATCCAAAAATGAAGGTAATGATGTGTCTGTTATAGCCAATGAAGTACTGATGTGAGAACAGTCTAGAAATACTATTCCAATTTTGAATTCAGTATAAATTCTAATGAATGTCTGTATCCAAACATTTTATCAGAGCACTTTTGTATTTCCTGAGAAAATAACCACTGTTTTAAATAATCTGAAGAAAATAGAAATCTGCCAACTGGTCACAATATAATACTTAAAAGTGATAGATGTTAAAGCACAACTTGTAAAATCATCACAGTCACAAGATTAGTTAGTTCTCTGCTTGACCTCAGGTCATAATTGTCTAAAAACATACTACTGGAAAATAACCTTCAAGAATGATCCAATGAGCCTTGTTTATTTACAACACAATAGACAATAAAAAACAATAAAATTCACTTAGGAATCACCAAAACCCTGACCCTAACCAAAATATTTACTCCTACTTGTTTACCTGAATAATAATCCTGATAATGAGCTCATACACAGAGAATATATGAAATAAAAAAAAATAAAAAAGTCAATCTGGTAAATAAGAAATAAATTCAGTTTTGGACAAGGTTCAGCATATATTGTAACATTAAAATAACATGTAATGAAATAAATTTAAAACTAACAAGCAAACAATTGAATAAACATAACAGCATGTTGTAATATTTTACAGTACCTTAGAAGGATAGTGATTACAGGATGCTAACTTAAGTGCCCAGCCACCTATATTACAGTAAAAAACAAAAGGCATTTGTTATGTGTGCACACCATAAAAATGCTTAATTAGACTTAAAAATAGACTTGTGTAAATGAAAAATTTTTTTTGTCAATCTCCGTAAACAATTAGTATTTTCCGCATGCTAAACACGGATATGATGTACATTTATCCCTTCTATTCAACCTAGCCATTCAAATGTTTAATTTTCCTGATACATCTTCTGATCACATGTTTGAACAGTGAATATGATGCACTGCGTTGCATATAGATGTAACCAAAAGAATGATGAAGGGAAAAATGATTCTTTGTTTTGCCCAAAGACCCTGTTTACCAGAAGAAAAAAAAAGTGAATTCAAGCTGTGAGATAGAATAGGGTGAGGGGATGGGAAAGTTGTATCATTAATGCCAGATTATAGTCAATTTGGCCCATGACATGGCCCAACTTGAAAGACAATTCAGCTCAACTTAACAATAGCTTAAACAATTTTTTTTTCCTTAAAACAACAAATAGATACTATGTAAGATAAGTTTTAGGTTTTAGGATAAAAAGACTAAATTTAAATGAAATTGATATTCTTTCAGAGAAAATAATCATGCTTTGCAATGTACACACACACACACATATAGGAGAGAAAGCACAAGCAGATATATCTTGATCATTCTAATTAAAATATTTATATAATTTTTTCATGGTAAAAAATATATTCATCTGAGAATAATGTCGTGCATTTTGTCAATGTTGTTGCAATATTGCTCTTACCAATTAATTTTCAATGCGCAAGTAAATTAAAAGCTTGTCATTACTAGTCAATATCGTAAATCATATTGCTTCATTATTCCATACAAATAAGAAAGGAATTACTTTTGTATTGAATTTGTGCTCCTCTTCAATGCAGGTTAAAAAAAAATGAAAATAAAATTAACCTTGCGTTGTTATCATTGATTCCTTCTTTTTTGATCATGAGAAATTTATTAAAGAAGAAAAAATATACCCAGAAAAACTGTGTATGTAGTGTCCTTACTGTAGTGTGTAGGCTTATGTCAAATAACAAAATCACAAAAGAGACAACAATATCACCTAACTGCTTGAAGGCACCTGCCATTCAGGCATGACTTTATAAGGTGCAAAATGACCAAGACTGTATTGTATCCAGGTTAACTATAAGACAGCATCTCCCAAACAAAGACAGCATCTCCCAAACAAAAATCATTATTTAATATACATTGTGAGTTCTAGCATGGGTTACAAAAGTGTTTTTAAAGCATGTTAATGTTGTGTACACTATTTGCCCTGTAAACATAAACTATGATCACATCTGGGAAACAAATAGAAGCCCGGGTGATGGATAAACACAACTTGGAGTTAGCAATAAGCTCTTTCCTTAAACTTTTGGACTGGATATCAAATACAAAGGTTATTTTATTACAAAGCAAACAACCCCTAAAACTTACTTTTAAGGGTGTCGATTTTTCTTATGTAGTCTGACCACATAAAGAAGTCAAGTTTGGTTCCTTTGGATTCTTTTAAGTGTGCCAAATTTCTTTATTTATTTAATAAAGTCAGCTGACATAGAGAAGCCAACATTACTTCCTTTTTACCTGTATTAATGAGAATTTTCAAAATAAAATGAAAAAATGGAACAGTTCTGAAAGGGATTCAATCTAGTGTGTGTCGCGCATATCAATATAATGCTGAACAGTAAATTAGTTTTCAGCAGTTTAATCTAACTGTTCCCTATCTATGTTTTATGTTTTATTTTTTGACAACAAGAGGCATGTACTTTGTCTTATGGAGATTAATATACATCATTTCCGGCTGGCATCCTCTATAGGTGGGAAATTGTAGCTAAGGGGTAGTAACTGCGTTGTATACGTCTTTTTTGAGTAATTAAATTATTGTTTCTTCTTTACCCTTGATGAATTTTTTGTTCTTTTTGTATAACCACTTTTAATCATTTAATGCATATATGATGTAAACAGAAAAATGTGGCTGATGACCTTTAAAGTTCAAAAAATTTAATATCACAAAAATTAATGATAAATTCTTCTAAATAAATGTAAATAATATATCAAATAAAGATATCGGGAGTACATGTAAGATCCTCAAAATGTTGTTGTTGTTGGGCTTAACGCCATTTTTCAACACACGATAGGCTATTCATGGCAGCCAGTATTAATGGTGGAGGAAGAAACAGGGAAATCACCGGAAAGAATCACTGACCCACGAGAAGCTACTGGCAAGCTTTCTCACATATCCACATTTGCCAAATCTTAGACTCAACCAACACTGACATGAGATGTGAGATGGCAGTGATCCATAACGGAGATCGATTTAGATCACTCGGCCACTCAGGACCCCTCCTCAAAATGTATGGTCAAAATGTGTTATATAAAACTGCAGTTTTTCATTTAGGACCAACTATAAATGTAATAAAAACTTTTTTGGTGAAAACCATATTTATTGATATGGACATCCGTTCAGAAGGAGTAGTGAAAACAAAATATTAAAGATGGTTACAGTGATGGCCATACTGGATGTCAGATAGTACCATTTTCATTTAGGATCAACCTGATACCATAAGAAGGCTTTGGGTGAAAATCCTATAATATGACCAGTCTTCAAGGAGAAGGAGCAATAACAATATTTTTAAAAGATGGTTGCTATTGTGGCTATAAGGTATTTTGATTGGCACCATTTTGATCAGGCTAACAAGAAATCATAAAAGTTTTTTCACACATCTATCTTGTGTGAGTAGTGATAACATTTTCAGGATTGTACAGATCAAAACCAGTTTCATTTTGGGACCAAATAGAGAAGAGGACCAACTATATGTCATAAAATGTCTTTTAGTGAGAACCATGTGCTGATACAACCATCCATTCAAGTAGCAATGACAAGGTTTTCAAAATGGCCACTGTGGCAGCTAAAATAGATATGCCTGTACAGTACTTTTTTTATTTAGGACCAACTAGACCTTGTGATTAATGTGTGTGTAAAATTTTATGTCAATCCTCCATGGAGATTGGGAGGTGTAGTAATACCAAACTTATGCTAATGGTTGGACAGATCATGAACAAAAAAACGTCCTATTTTCTAGTAAGTAACCAGTAAAGCTAAAAACATAAGAAAAGTTAGAAAAATAAGACCATATCTCACCCAGCTGGAATTGATAACAAAATTTTCAAGATGGCAGCTTTTCAAAGTACATGTAGTAAGTGTCCATTAACTAAGGCAGCTTTTCAAAGTGTCCATTAACTACAGGATAAACTTAATGCTATAGGGCAAGTCTTGACATGTGCACTGTATTACAATAATCCTTTCAATACAAAAAGCATTATCTGTCTTTGGATGAGCCAATGCTTGAAATGAGAACAACATAAGCTAAATTTATTGTTCTTGTGGTTCTTTCTGCCCTGACATGAAAAATCCTGTTTGCAACCATTTTTCTTTGATTTACTTCTCCAATGACGTAGAAGTGGTGAAGAAACAAAGATGATGGGACACGAAGAGTGTGATGCACCATGTTTCCCATTCCAAGATTAACCCTTGTTATATAGATGCACCATGTTTCCCATTCCAAGATTAACCCTTGTTATTTGGATGCACCATATTTCCCATTCCAAGATTAACCCTTGTTATTTGGATGCACCATGTTTCCCATTCCAAGATTAACCCTTGTTATTTGGATGCACCATATTTCCCATTCCAAGATTAACCCTTGTTATTTGGATGCACCATGTTTCCCATTCCAAGATTAACCCTTGTTATTTGGATGCACCATATTTCCCATTCCAAGATTAACCCTTGTTATTTGGATGCACCATGTTTCCCATTCCAAGATTAACCCTTGTTATTTAAATGCACCATGTTTCCCATTCCAAGATTAACCCTTGTTATTTAAATGCACCATGTTTCCCATTACAAGATTAACCCTTGTTATTTGGATGCACCATATTTCCCATTCCATGATTAACCCTTGTTATTTGGATGCACCATGTTTCCCATTCCAAGATTAACCCTTGTTATTTGGATGCACCATGTTTCCCATTCCAAGATTAACCCTTGTTATTTGGATGCACCAGGTTTCCCATTCCAAGATTAACCCTTGCTATTTGGATGCACCATGTTTCCCATTCCAAGATTAACCCTTGTTATTTGGATGCACACACCCAGGAACATCTGAGAGTAAGTAAACTAACTCCACTGCTATCATGAATACTAAGGACTCTACAGAATCAATGTTTTTCACTACTCATTATGGTATCCTGTGTGTACTTCCTTTCAGCTTATTGAGAGGCATGATGCAAGTCCTTAAAATGCATAAATTCCACAGATGGGTTGGAAAACAGCACAATATCATGCTTCATGTTTAAATTGGCAAATGTCCAATACATACACAATGAAACATGCATGCACATACAACCACATATGCAATGCAATTACATGACATATGCATGCAATTATACAAATAATGCATATACACAGTGACAAATGCAAGGCAATTACATGACATATGCATGCAATTATACAATAAAGTAATGTATATACACAGTGACAAATGCAAGACAATTATAATACATGCATGCAATTATACAAGGTTATATACATGCAACTACACAACATATTCAATACAATTACACAATGACATGCATTCAATTACACAATGACATCCAATGCAATTATACAATGATATGCATACAAAAACAATGACATATGCATGCAATTATACAATAATGCATGCAATTATAACACATATTCAATAAAATTACACAATGACATACAGTGCAATTACATGACATGCATCTAATTACACAAGGGCATGCAATGCAATTTTACAATGACATAAGCAATGCAATTAGATAAATGACATGAAATTTCACGTGTGAAATTGCAATTACACAATAACATGCAATGTAACTACATAATGACATAAAATGCAATTGTGTAACATATGCAATGCAAGTACACAATGACATGCAATTATACAATGATATGAAATACAATCACACAATAACATATGCAATGCAATAGGGATGTTCAGCCATGGACCACCACGTGTGATGTCACAAATCACAACCTCATACTTAAAAATAGAGGGTAGCCTAGCCCCATCTTTGAACAAACATTAGAATCTGACGGCTCAGTACCATTACATTTCAGTGACAGAAGATGATGTTCCTGGTGGAAAATTACCTTATGCTTTGATAGAAAATCACTCACTGGTGCAGCTGAAACAATGGTTACAGTGCAGAGAACTCAGCATAAGTGGAAATCTAAGGGATTTGATCAAAAGATATGTAAAATTCACTGTGTATACTGCATGCATTCAATGAATCCAGCATGTACTGTATAATGTCTTCCCCAAAACAAACAAACAAAAAATATAAGTATATAGACCACCAAAGCATCACAACAATTTCGATCTAAGTGTAAGAGGTTAATTAATTAGTAAAAAAAAATGTTCCTTGTATTGAAAATAAGAGCAACAATGCAGGGTATCGTCGGATTCCAATTCATTAGCTTGCAGATGCAACATATTATCTTTTAATCAGTTGTGAGAACAAAGATATGTGACCCTGATCTCTTTAAAAATCTCTTTCTCATTCAAAGTCGTAAATATGTGCCTGTAGCATTTTTGTATCAAAGGACAATTCAATGATGAACAAGGGGTATTTTTCTGTCAGTTAGGATCATTGGGATTTTCCAAGGTGTGTGGCATGAAAATAAAATTTTAAATTGTTAGTTTGTTGTACTCAATAATAATAATAATTATTGTTGTTGTTATTGTTGTTATTATATTATTACTATTATTCCAGACTCATAATAGAGCACTAAAATCAGATTTAGCTAGATCTAGCATGGAAGGATCTAACTTAGACATCTGCTTAATACCCCTGTCTGCACTGAATGGATCTAACTTAGACATCTACTTAATACCCCTGTCTGCACTGGATGGATCTAACTTAGACATCTACTTAATACCCCTGTCTGCACTGGATGGATCTAACTTAGACATGGCTTAATACAACTGTCTGCACTGGATGGATCTAACTTAGACATCTCCTTAATACCCCTGTCTGCACTGGATGGATCTAACTCAGAAATCTCCTTAATACCCCTGTTGTTTGTATCAAAATGTGAAATCTCCAGTCTCTGTCCTAATATTGAGATCAATAAACAGCATGCATGGAAGCAACAAGAACTGGGAGAAAAATAGGGTGTGATAATTTGGACAAAGTACTTGTGAATCCAGTCAAGCTAGCAAAACAAGTTTCCTGGACTTGGTGTAATTTATTCAAGCCAGTCTGAACCAATGGTTTTATAGTCCATTCTGCAACTACTTCATCATCACTTAAGAAAAATCCTGCAGTTCAAATGTTTCAGTTTTTTTTAGATTAACCTGCCATATGGTGTAGTTTGATTCTGACAGTAAGAATGATAGCATTTACACTTGCTTCAATTAAGTGTGAACTGCACAGACCCAGAACAGCTGGAGTATGGTGTGCCCGAAGATCTGTGACTACAATATTTTAGGAGCTTTCAATAGAACAAATAATAAAGCTCCTGATGTACACTAACAAACTGCACGGACCCAGATCTGCTAGTGCATGATGTGATGGCAGATCTGGGTCTGTGATGTTGGCAGCTGGATCAGACTTGTACGTAAGCATATGCAGAAGGCCTCTCTGGTTAAGTAGTTGCATATGCAGAAGGCCTCTCTGGTTAAGTAGTTTCCGTTTTATTTTACTTTCTTGTCTTTCAACATTGCAAAGTAAGATAATTTTGTAGTGCAATGTGACTTGCCACCAGAGATAAAAGGCTACATATTTTAAGACTGGAGCATGAGATTTGATGGAGCTATTTCAAATTAATATCTTGATTGATCAAGATATGTCTAAACATAGTTGGCATCAGTAATGAAAATGGTCAGTTTAATGCACTGAGTGTGACAGAAATGTGCTGCATTTAAAGTTTTATATGATCCATATAACAAGCAGATTAGATAACAAAACACTGAGCACTAATATTAACCTCCTACTAGCTACATATAACAGAACATCTTTTATTGAAAACCCTATATTGATATTACCATCTGTACTGGAGAAGCAGCAATAACAATTTTCAAGAGGCCATTGTGAAAGCTATATTGGATGTCTAATTGGCAGCATTTTTATGTAGAACCAACTTGGATCTTGGAATAAATGTATTCCTTGGCAATCCTCCAAGTAGTCAAGAAGGACTATTGATAACAAACTTGTGCTAAAGATGACTAGATGATACACTGACAGGTTACAAATGGCTGACAGATGACAAATGGCTGACAGATAGCATGCCATGGTATAAGTTCTTCTGGTGTATGACCAATAGTGTGTATGACCAATAGATTAACAAGTTAATCCATGAAGACTGATAAAATGTTATATGCATTTATGTGTACATGATGGTCAAATGACTAGAAGTTTTGCATTTTAAGATTTTTATTTTTACAAAAATCTGAAAAGCAAACTTTGGAAGACAAATGAAATTTGTTAAGCTGTAAATATGTTGATAGTATCAATTAAATTTTAAAGGCATTTTAGTAATTTGTTAAAATAATTTTAAAAAATTGTTGGACTTGTACTATCCTTTTTACTAGTCTTGGCCCTATATATATCAAGCACATGATCAAATCATTGCTGAATAATGTATGACCTTGATGACAAGGTTAAATGTGAGTGAGCATGTCCTACAATGAGTTGTCTTAGCCGATGATGATGTAGCCAATGTATGAGCAAAACCCATCAAAGAATATAGGCAAATTAAAGAAAAAGTGCCACGATCTTTGACATTTTGACCTCCCCCCAGTGAATAGTCTTTTTCCTTGTTCCATGTGTAAACCACAATACTTTTGGTTAAGGTTTGCAATGTAGAACAAATATTACTGTACAGAAACCAATATTTTTCTTGCAATAGCAATGAACTCATCCTTCACCTTTTGTCTCCAAAATCAATAGCTGTTTTCCTTACCCCAAGTGCAAGCCACCCACAATGTATGATTCAGGTATGTGATATGAAAGCAATATTTTATGCAAAACCCATGTTTATTATTTAAGTCATACAGACCTTGATATTTGACCATCTAAAATTGTATATAGTAGGCTTCTTTACCACAGCTGTAGGTTATTCACAGATTTAGGTAACTGATGAGGACATCTCAAGCTACTCAAACTATTTCTCTTCATTCAATCACACTACTCAAACTATTTCTCTTCATTCAATCACACTACTCAAACTATTTCTCTTCATTCAATAACACTACTCAAACTATTTCTCTTCATTCAATCACACTACTCAAGCTACTCAAACTATTTTTCTTCATTCAATCACACTACTCAAACTGTTTCTCTTCATTCAATCACACTACCCTGGTATTCTACCTTCTGATGTCAAAACTGATAGGGTTCTTCCTTGCCCATGTGCAAGTCATCCACAAAGATTGTTAACTGCAGATGGTGAAGAACTCCAGTTACTGTGCAGAAGCAATTTCACTTCTTTAAATCTGTGACCTTGACCAAACGCAAGAGTTTTATTCCTTACCCAATGAGAAAGCCATCTATAATGTTGGATAACTGTAGATGGTGGGATAAAGTCCAGTAAATGTGCTGCCAGCTATTTACAGTCACTATTCCAACACAGGCAACCTGGTAACACTTTCCACCTAACATTTGGCCTAACAAATATTTTAAAATTCCCAAATCAAACATGGAAATATTCAAAACAAAACCTGGTAACTGCTTGAGGTCAGTGGAGGATACATTGCCTAGCAAATATTCAATGGCTTCTGTGACAAATAGTTAAAAATATATGAATATGGGCATACAAATGTGGATGGGTAGTAATGATGTTTTGTATGAAAAAGCAAATGTATTTATATTTATGACATCATTAAAGATACTAACAGGGTATCCATTTATTTAGTACTAGTTTGGATACTGACACTATTTGAGTGATATGTACAGATGAGTGTCAACATGTGAGAGAAAAGAGTGAAAATAATGTTAAGAAAGCTATTATTATTATTATTATTATTATTATTATTATTATTATTATTATTATTATTATTATTATTATTTTTATCATTATTAAGTATTTAGAAATTCAATCCAGATTTTTTTATTGATATGAAACACCAAAACAAAGAAAATGTTCTATGACTATGACCTTGGGTAAGGTCAATAGCAGCAAAGATTGTATTGTATAATGATTTGTCTTTGCCTCATAGTAATTTATTCCATGTTTGAAGAAGATCCATCAAACAGTATAGATTGTACAATCCAGCTTTAAATAAAACATATAATTTAAATTTCTGATGACCCACATTAACCCTTATGTAAAACAGTCTAGTAAACATGTTGCAGAATGAATTGTGTTAGATTCATATAGATTTTTATAAAGTATGACAGGAATCTATCATGTAGTTGATGAAATATATGCAAATGAGAAAGCTTAACAATCCGTGTCTCACCTAAACTGGACTTGATAAAATCCATGTATGATTAAATACAACTGGAGAGAAATTAAGATTGGAAAACATTTGTATTCATATATGTTTTGATTTGATTTCAGACCATTATAAGAATTATTCAACATCTTGTTTTACATATTTTGGGCATCAACAATGTTATCACAACTGAGCAAAACCATGTGATGTTTAAAAAAAATTTGGAAACTCCACATCTTTTGCATATGTAACTTAAAATGAATGAACTGTTTCAATAAAATGAGAGAAAGACTCAATTTCAAACCTTAAAAATCTGGGATTTTATTTTCAAAAAATCCTACTAAACTTATTTTATTTACTTTGCAATATTTTTCTTTTTTTCTGTTGACTACCAGTGCCAGAGAATAAAATGTCATGGTGGGAAGGTGTGTGGGTAGGAGACTGACAAGATTTTGCATTCAAAAACTAAATCCATTCTAATTTTATATCATTTTCAAACTAAAATAAACTTCCAGCACTTTTTTGACTGATATTTTATCTTGCTGTCTAGAAAATTATTGGAAAGTCCTCTGAGAAATTGTTTCCACTTACTTGCTATCTGCTTTACACAGAGACAAGTCCCATTTCATTGCCAAAACACAAGCTCTTGGAAGCTTGACAGAACTTCATATATTACACAGAACATTCATCCCAAATACTTTAATGCTTAATGATAGAAAAGAAATTGTGAAAGACTCATACTTTATGAAGTGTCAGTGTGGTCTAAAGAGCTATCCTTTTACAGATCACTGCCATTTCACCTCTGTCTGTGTGGGTTTTTCCCAGTGATTTCCTGGTTTCTTCCTCCACCATTAATACTGGCCACCATGTATAGCCTATTGTGTGCTGAAAAATGGCATTCAGCCCCACAACAACATACTTCAAGAAGAGGCCAGCAACAGCACAGTGCTCTATAACTGAGCATACATTTGAAAAGACCACACAATGTTGTTTAACTCCTGCAGCATTTAATCCTTGTTGTGTGGGACAGGCAGTATGTAATGTCTGCATAGATGAGATGTAGGTATCTTGCAGTACCTTGTTGTGAGGCAGTATGTAATGTCTGCATAGATGAGATGTAGGTATCATGCAGTACCTTGTTGTGAGGCAGTATGTAATGTCTACATAGATGAGATGTAGGTATCTTGCAGTACCTTGTTGTGAGGCAGTATGTAATGTCTACATAGATGAGATGTAGGTATCTTGCAGTACCTTGTTGTGAGGCAGTATGTAATGTCTGCATAGATGAGATGTAGGTAACTTGCAGTACCTTGTTGTGAGGCAGCATATAATGTCTGCATAGATGAGATGTAGGTATCTTGCAGTACCTTGTTGTGAGGCAGTATGTAACGTCTGCATAGATGAGATGTAGGTATCTTGCAGTACCTTGTTGTGAGGCAGTATGTAATGTCTGCATAGATGAGATGTAGGTATCTTGCAGTACCTTGTTGTGAGGCAGTATGTAATGTCTGCATAGATGAGATGTAGGTATCTTGCAGTACCTTGTTGTGAGGCAGTATGTAATGTCTGCATAGATGAGATGTAGGTATCTTGCAGTACCTTGTTGTGAGGCAGTATGTAATGTCTGCATAGATGAGATGTAGGTATCTTGCAGTACCTTGTTGTGAGGCAGTATGTAATGTCTGCATAGATGAGATGTAGGTATCTTGCAGTACCTTGTTGTGAGGCAGTATGTAATGTCTGCATAGATGAGATGTAGGTATCTTGCAGTACCTTGTTGTGAGGCAGTATGTAATGTCTGCATAGATGAGATGTAGGTATCTTGCAGTACCTTGTTGTGAGGCAGTATGTAATGTCTGCATAGATGAGATGTAGGTATCTTGCAGTACCTTGTTGTGAGGCAGTATGTAATGTCTGCATAGATGAGATGTAGGTATCTTGCAGTACCTTGTTGTGAGGCAGTATGTAATGTCTGCATAGATGAGATGTAGGTATCATGCAGTACCTTGTTGTGAGGCAGTATGTAATGTCTGCATAGATGAGATGTAGGTATCTTGCAGTACCTTGTTGTGAGGCAGTATGTAATGTCTACATAGATGAGATGTAGGTAACTTGCAGTACCTTGTTGTGAGGCAGTATGTAATGTCTGCATAGATGAGATGTAGGTATCTTGCAGTACCTTGTTGTGAGGCAGTATGTAATGTCTGCATAGATGAGATGTAGGTATCTTGCAGTACCTTGTTGTGAGGCAGTATGTAATGTCTGCATAGATGAGATGTAGGTAACTTGCAGTACCTTGTTGTGAGGCAGTATGTAATGTCTGCATAGATGAGATGTAGGTATCTTGCAGTACCTTGTTGTGAGGCAGTATGTAATGTCTGCATAGATGAGATGTAGGTATCTTGCAGTACCTTGTTGTGAGGCAGTATGTAATGTCTGCATAGATGAGATGTAGGTATCTTGCAGTACCTTGTTGTGAGGCAGTATGTAATGTCTGCATAGATGAGATGTAGGTATCTTGCAGTACCTTGTTGTGAGGCAGTATGTAATGTCTGCATAGATGAGATGTAGGTATCTTGCAGTACCTTGTTGTGAGGCAGTATGTAATGTCTGCATAGATGAGATGTAGGTAACTTGCAGTACCTTGTTGTGAGGCAGTATGTAATGTCTGCATAGATGAGAAAGCTTGTGTGAGGCCAGAATTATTCTGCATAGATAAGAAAAAGCTATATCTTCAGTATTTTGATGAGGATATTATATTCTGCATAAATGATTTATATTTCAGTCCTTGTTGTGAGCATGTATAGTACATCCATTTAAGTAGCAATGACAAGGTTTCAATCTGCAGTACCTTATATGATAGCATATTAATTCTAGCATAATGAATGTACGGTATCTTCATACTTGTTGATGAGCTAAATATGAAATGTCTCATAGATGAATAAGTAATTGCACATATTTTTGAGATGCAAATGAAAGTCGCATAAATAGTTTGTATCTACCATGTACTGTTGTGAAGCAGCAAAAAAATTCTGATAATAATGACAATATTGCAGACTTGTTAGATCATAAGTACATGTGATAAATAGATTATTCTGCATGAGTCTTTGTGAGTGTGTGCAGTAAGTAAGTCTGCATAGATTGAGATGTAGGTATCTTGCAGTACCTTGTGTGTAGCAGTATGTAATGTCTGCATAGATGAGATGTAGGTATCATGCAGTACCTTGTTGTGAGGCAGTATGTAATGTCTGCATAGATGAGATGTAGGTATCTTGCAGTACCTTGTTGTGAGGCAGTATGTAATGTCTACATAGATGAGATGTAGGTAACTTGCAGTACCTTGTTGTGAGGCAGTATGTAATGTCTGCATAGATGAGATGTAGGTATCTTGCAGTACCTTGTTGTGAGGCAGTATGTAATGTCTACATAGATGAGATGTAGATAACTTGCAGTACCTTGTTGTGAGGCAGTATGTAATGTCTACATAGATGAGATGTAGGTAACTTGCAGTACCTTGTTGTGAGGCAGTATGTAATGTCTGCATAGATGAGATGTAGGTATCTTGCAGTACCTTGTTGTGAGGCAGTATGTAATGTCTACATAGATGAGATGTAGGTAACTTGCAGTACCTTGTTGTGAGGCAGTATGTAATGTCTGCATAGATGAGATGTAGGTAACTTGCAGTACCTTGTTGTGAGGCAGTATGTAATGTCTGCATAGATGAGATGTAGGTAACTTGCAGTACCTTGTTGTGAGGCAGTATGTAACGTCTGCATAGATGAGATGTAGGTAACTTGCAGTACCTTGTTGTGAGGCAGTATGTAATGTCTACATAGATGAGAAGTAGGTAACTTGCAGTAGTTGTTTGGTTATAATGCCTACACAGATGTAGAAGCATGTTAGAATTATGATTAAATGTTGATGGATGGCAACACACACACTGAAACATATATAAGAGTCAAGGGACATGGAAACATTGTCTTTAATAAATAGGTGTACTTTTACAAACAAGTCAGTTACTGTAAACTGCCAGTATGCCTTACATGACTGTTACAATTCTGATGTGAAGAGAAATCATCTTTGCTAGCCAAGGTTCTGATATGTAAACCCTATCTACACCTTTGCAGATTAATCAGATATTTTACTGCTTTGTCCTGGTGACATATTTTATATTTCATGAGTTGCCTCCCTCAGCATGTAAACTGCCAACCAACCAGAAGTATGAAAAAGTGGTGCATTATACATCAGCCAAAAATGGTGGCAGTTTAATTCAAAAGAATACACTCTAAGTTTAACATTGAAAGTATGACTATGTACTGGAGAGAAGCCATTACAGGTGTATTTGTCACCAGATCCAATGAAATTCAACAACTTAATGCAAAAATATATCTGCTTAATCAGTCAAGGTGTATATAGGGATAGGCATAACTGTATCAAGTTATGAAATCAACACCTGAACTCTTTTTAATCAAACTGAGGCTTAACTGTATTAAATCAACTCCTGAACTCTTTTTAATCAAACTGAGGCTTAACTGTATGAAATCAACTCCTGAACTGTATTTAGTTATGAAATCAACACCTGAACTCTTTTTAATCAAACTGAGGCTTAACTGTATGAAATCAACTCCTGAACTCTTTTTAATCAAACTGAGGCTTAACTGTATGAAATCAACTCCTGAACTCTTTTTAATCAAACTGAGGCTTAACTGTATGAAATCAACTCCTGAACTGTATTTAGTTATGAAATCAACACCTGAACTCTTTTTAATCAAACTGAGGCTTAACTGTATGAAATCAACTCCTGAACTGTATTTAGTTATGAAATCAACACCTGAACTCTTTTTAATCAAACTGAGGCTTAACTGTATGAAATCAACTCCTGAACTGTATTTAGTTATGAAATCAACATCTGGAACTTTCTAAAGTATTTCTCCCTTTTAACTGAGTATTATTTGAAGTGTACAAATAATTACAGATAAAAAGCATGAGGCTAATGTAGGCCAAAAACATTATTCACCTGACATACTTAAGAAAAAAAGCTATTATCTTCTAAGCTTTATATTATAGATGATTTACATATATTACATAAAATGATTTACATATTTTCATAAAATGTCTTTTAGTGAGAACCATGTGCTGATACAACCATCCATTTAAGTAGCAATGACAAGGTTTTCAAAATGGCCGCTGTGGAAGCCATACTAATATCCAGATACAAATTCTCTCTAAAGTCATAATTTATATACGGTCTTTCATTCATAAACTATGTCAACATCAGATGAGCTAAAAATAGTGAAAATTCTCAACTCATTATACAAGTATTTAGCACAATTTTTGAGAATGCAAACAAATGAAAAGAAACAAAACTAGTTTGTAAGTTACCAGTGTGCAAACATTAAGCAGCAAAAAACAAATTTTGATAACACTAATGGACTAAAATTAGCATAGCTTAGGTTACAAAATACATAAAACTCATGGTGAATACAAATAATTAATTCTAGCATGACATGAAAAAAGCAATTTATGGCAGTGTGTTGAAAACAGCTAAATACCCCAAAATCATTTCACTATTTTGTTCATTTGCTGAATAAAAACAGTAGCTATCCTTGTGTAATAATAATAATAACAATGAAATAATTGTCCTCACTTCAAATAATATCCCTCGGCAGGAAAAATTCAGAATCTAGAGATATTCAGACCTGGGCCTGTCTTAGGAGTACTTGGTAGCAGAATTAAAAAAAAATATTAAACTTGTATAATATATTTTATTTGCATGAGAACCTCTGTGAAACAGAGCTAGTACAAGAACACTGTGTGACCCTGTAAGCCTAGACTGGTTTGTAGATTTTAACTTTACTTTTAACACATTATTGGCTATATGATGCAGGATGCCAAGGAGAGGAGTGCAGCTGACCTGGTTTGGCCTAGATAAGTACTGCAACACTTTGTCTACAAAGTAATCTAAAGAATTACAAGGTTAAGAACCACACATTGCACTGTGGCAACTGAATGCTGAATACACTGCTAATTATTGATTTTTAAATCTTCATTTAAAAATATGACTTTTGGACATAGTAACCTCTGCTGGATTATCTATCAAAGAATTAACATCTAGTTTAGGTTTAATTCTTTTACCTACACAGTTATTCTAAAACAGCTTTTGCCCAGTGATTAACTTGTCTTCCATCAAGATCTGAAAAATCTTCAAATCATGGATTTGGGACAATAAGTTTCTAAACATGTTGATGGAAAGATCTGTGACAACTCTACAGATCACCTGCTCTGCGCATGTGTGTGTGTGTGTGTGTGTGTGTGTGTGTGTGTGTGTGTGTGTGTGTGTGTGTGTGTGTGTGTGAGAGAGAGAGAGAGAGAGAGAGAGAGAGAGAGAGAGAGAGAGAGAGAGAGAGAGAGAGAGAGAGAGAGAGAGATGTAAAATATGGAGACCACCATTAGTCTATTTGACAGATACTGTATATCATTTTTTTTCCTGGGTATAAATTTTTCTATGATTTACTCAAGGTTGATATTTGTAGGTGTTTATATTTTCAATTATACCAATACCCCAAATAAAGAACATAAAAGCACAAAAAGTAAGCCAACTATAAATGGCAGTCACTTGAACAGTTAGAACAGTAGCACCACTTGTAAAAGAAGTTACACACATGTCAAGATCAATTATTTACACCATGAGTTTGGGTAATTGCTTAAAAGCTATTAACACCTCTAAAGTTTAAAACATATAACTTTGCATTCACCAATGAATTACAGAAGTCTGGTACTCCTATAATGATTTATGTAAACCTTGCTGTAGACCCACCTGAAAAAAGCATGGGAACATAAAGCTTAAATGCAGCCTTGTACATGCTTGATCTAATATTGCATACTATTTTAGTATTTTTAGAAACCACTCATGGCAATATTGTCAGACAATAAATGATGTAATTATGTGAAGAATTTGTGTGTGTTTTGCAGCAACCAAGAATGCTAAGTGTAAGTAAAATGCAATAACATGGTATCAATGAATGCAGGATGCTTCATGCATTGTGCCATTTGCCAGACAAAAATAGCAACATGCATTGACCAAGAGTAAGTCTATGTTAGAATAATTTGTTTTATCTTTCCTATTAATAAACACACATCCTGTAACAACTGCATCAGGTGGAAACATACCATCTGGCTGGCTGTTGCAAATTATTTCTTGTTCTACACAACCACATTATGAACAGATAATACAATGTTAAAATGCAGCAGCTTGATAACGTATGATCAAGATGCAACACTCCTCTATGTCATGAAATTCATCAACAAATGTAATCCATGAGGAAAATGTTTTAGTACTTTACTAAAGGTCCATGAAACATGTTAATTTCCAGCAATAAGCAAAGGACTTTCCAGTACATAGAATATATTCAATACTAACACCTGCAACGTCCTACAAATAATCTCTCTCCATCATTCTCTCCCTTCTTTATTCCTTCCCTTTTTCTCATTTATTAGTCAAACCTTCCCCAGACCAAATCCCAAAAGGAACAGATAAAGAGACCATATTTAAGCATACTGGTCAAGAGTTTAGGTTACCCAGAATTTAGTCAAAGTCGCATAACATTACTCTGAACACTGAGTAACTCAAATCTGATTTATACTTTGTTGGGTAATATAGTTTACCATATAGTTTAAGAAATTATTGTTGTTTTATATTTTCATTTTACAGAATTTGAAAATCTTAACCTTTTATATTTTATCCTGTAGTACTTCATGTTTACATTTGGAAGTTTTGTCTTCATAATGTTTGTTGTAATTCTTCATTTCTATTTGGCAATATATTTCCATTACTGTGCATGTGTGTGTGTGATTTAGATTTTTAACGTAGCTTTAACAATTTTTTTAATCATATCGCTACAATGTCCGCAGTGTGCAGTTTATAGTGATGTCTAACACTGGGGCATCATGCCGCAGACATGCAACATGATGTTCTACCCAGTCACATTATCCTTACACCAGGCTGACCAGTCCTAACACTAACATCTGAATGCTGAGCATCAAGCAAAGCAGCTGTTAATACCATTTTTGTAAGTCTTTGGTATGACTTGACCTGGGATCAAACCCACAACCTCCCACATCCGAGGCGGATGCTCAAACCACTAGGCCACCGGAGACGTTGATCATACATTGAAAGTGTTGCCTTATATTCTAGCATGAAATAGTTCATCGAGATAAAATGGATCTTTTATTCATGTCCATTTGCTAAATTACTTTTAACATTTTCATTCATTGAATTGGAGATATTTTCAATTAGTCTGCAATATCTTTCTATGCAAACAAAATAGGCAAAAATTCTGGTCATCAATGGTTCCTCACTGTCATCAATATCTCCTTTTTGATTGTGGACTTAACATGCCTTATTATCTGTATATTTTACAGTCAGGCATGATTTCCACCCAGGCTCCATTCTAGAACAGAATTTTGCAAGGTGAGAATTTTCCCTCCATTTGTGTTGATGACAGAAGAGATTTAATGAACAGAGGATTGCTTCAAATATCACTCAGTTTTCAAGAACACATTTGATTTGTTTGCAAAATTTTAATCTATAATTGTTATGACATAAAACTTGATGATCAGATCAAGCTTTTGACTGCAATTTCAATGATTGAACAGCATAAGCAATTTGGCAGCAATTTGAAGCATTGAACAAGTAAGCAATTTGGAGGAATTTTGAGATTGGTCAGGTCAAGCTGTACCAGGGCTTCTAATTGAAGTAAGAAAAAGCTGCAAGAAGTCTAGACACTATCATTACCAAGAATATAGTACTTATAAAAGAATTCCACCTTCAGAAGTCAATTAGGAGTTGCATGGCATCAACAATTTTAACCTGTGCATCAATGCCTATGCTCACAGATATAATTCAAGCCAAACTACAAATGCCACAGCATTATGTGCCTGCAGTCTGTGTTGTACTGATTACTCTTAGCAAATTGCACAGATCTGGATCTGCCACAGCATTATGTGCCTGCAGTCTGTGTTGTACTGATTACTCTTAGCAAATTGCACAGATCTGGATCTGCCACAGCATTATGTGCCTGCAGTCTGTGATGTACTGATTACTCTTAGCAAATTGCACAGATCTGGATCTGCCACAGCATTATATGCCTGCAGTCTGTGTTGTACTGATTACTCTTAGCAAATTGCACAGATCTGGATCTGCCACAGCATTATATGCCTGCAGTCTGTGTTGTACTGATTACTCTTAGCAAATTGCACAGATCTGGATCTGCCACAGCATTATATGCCTGCAGTCTGTGTTGTACTGATTACTCTTAGCAAATTGCACATATCTGGATCTGCCACAGCATTATGTGCCTGCAGTCTGTGTTGTACTGATTACTCTTAGCAAATTGCACATATCTGGATCTGCCACAGCATTATATGCCTGCAGTCTGTGTTGTACTGATTACTCTTAGCAAATTGCACATATCTGGATCTGCCACAGCATTATATGCCTGCAGTCTGTGTTGTACTGATTACTCTTAGCAAATTGCACATATCTGGATCTGCCACAGCATTATGTGCCTGCAGTCTGTGTTGTACTGATTACTCTTAGCAAATTGCACAGATCTGGATCTGCCACAGCATTATGTGCCTGCAGTCTGTGTTGTACTGATTACTCTTAGCAAATTGCACATATCTGGATCTGCCACAGCATTATATGCCTGCAGTCTGTGTTGTACTGATTACTCTTAGCAAATTGCACAGATCTGGATCTGCCACAGCATTATATGCCTGCAGTCTGTGTTGTACTGATTACTCTTAGCAAATTGCACAGATCTGGATCTGCCACAGCATTATATGCCTACAATCTGTGTTGTTTGTTCTACTGATTACTCTAAGCAAATTGCACAGATTTGGATCTGCCACAGCATTATGTGCATGCAGTTTGTGTTGTACTGATTACTCTTAGCAAATTGCACAGATCTGGATCTGCCACAGCATTATGTGCCTGCAGTCTGTGTTGTACTGATTACTCTTAGCAAATTGCACAGATCTGGATCTGCCACAGCATTATATGCCTGCAGTCTGTGTTGTTTGTTCTACTGATTACTCTTAGCAAATTGCACAGATCTGGATCTGTCACAGCATTATATGCCTACAATCTGTGTTGTTTGTTCTACTGATTACTCTTAGCAAATTGTACAGATTCGAATCTGCCACAGCATATTGTGCCTTCAGATCAGTTTCTTGTTTGTTCTACTGACTACTTCCAACAAACTGCACATACCCAGATCTGTCAGTGCATTCTGCAAGGATAGATCTGGGTCTGTGCAGTTTGTAATCATTCTATAAGCAAATATACAGTGTACATACTCACTTCCAATATGGAAGCTAATAATAGCCCATCCTTTACATGCCATAATACCACATGGATGCTAATAACAACCCTCCAGTATGGACTGACAGACATAATGTTTGTTCTATAAATCATAAGGAAATAAACTTCATCAGCTTTAAAAGTATTTTACAAATCATGGGACATAAACAAAAAAGATAAAATGGTACCAGTCAGATAAAAATTTGTAAAACTTTCTCTAAAATAAAAAAGTACAATTAGCACTCTGTGGGATTAGTATGCAGTTTATTTCCTTTAATGTACAGTGAAACTTTTGAAAACTGTACACTTACAGAATATCCAAGTCTTAAGAGATAGTTTTGTTTTAAATGCTTGATGAAAAGAGTGTTGTCCAGAGCTATTTGGAATCATAGCTACACTTTGCTTATACAAGAAAAGTTGCCATTGAAAAACAAAAAACAATAGGTGCATAAAAGCAAAGCAGATACTCATTATCTGAATGAAGTTATACTTAAAAGTATTCTATATAATAATAATAAAAGTATTCTATATAATAATAATAATAGTATAATACAATAATATAACAAGAAAATTAACACAAAAAAACTGGAGATACACCTAGCTAACATTACCTGTATGACTTAATAACCTTCTTGAGAAATAATAATCAAGACTTGTCTGTCTTTCATGGCTACTTTTAAACTATGATACTCTCCATCATTTTTCTGACTTTGGTAAACTCTCAAAATAATGACCATCTTTGCAAATTGCAAGGTACCAATATTACTGAAGGTGACATAATACTTCCTGGTGAGACTTTAAACTTGATGCAAGTTTTCAATTTATTTCATCATCATCATCATCATCATCATCATCATCATCATCATCAGTCCCGTAGTCTGGCAGACCATTGTGGTACAACCAGTTTGCTCCATTCCTCTTAATTTTACGACATTCTCAGCGAGTCACTCAATGTCAAGCCTGTCCATTCTTGAATGTTGTCTTCCCTCTCTTCTTCCTTGTACAGTGCCTTGCAGGATTGTCTTTGCAAGTTCTGATGATCATGAGACGTGCCTATACCACTGCAGTTTACATTTTTTCACTGTGCTTAAGAGGTCTTCATGAGACCAAAATGCTTGTCTGATCCTCTGACATTTCTTCATTGGTGACACGGTTTTTATATGAGACACAGAGGATCTTTTGAAAGCATCTCATCTCTATGGCTTGTATCCTTTTCTCTAAGTCAGCTGTTATGGTCCATGATTTACAGGTATGGAGATAACCAGTGAGTACATCAGTCTGACCTTTGAACAGAGTGTAATGTTCTTGTCATTCCAGAGGGGCTTCAGTTTTGTCAGGACTGTTGTTGCTTGTGCAATCCTGGTGAGTACTTCAGGCTTCGATCCTTCATCAGTTACAATTCCCCCTAAATACTTGAAGTTGTGGACTGTTTCTAGCTTCGTAACTTGAACCCCAGTGTCAGTACTGATGCCATTGGTGTTGTTGGTCATCAGTTTGGTCTTCTCTGCACTAATTTCCATGCCATAGGCTGCTAAGGTCTTGTCGAGGCTCTCTACTTAGCTAGTTATTTCTTGCTCATTTCCTTATAGTCCATAAATGTCATCGGCAAAATGTAAGTTGGTGACTGTTCTGCCTCCAATGCTTCTGTCTCTTCATGCTTTTCAAGCACATCAGCCATGATTCTCTCCAGAAAGATGTTGAATAGTGTGGGAGAGAGCAGACAGCCTGGTCTCAGACTCCAACTGTTGTTCTGAACCAGTTCCCTATGCTGCTGTTGAAGTA
Source organism: Potamilus streckersoni (assembly GCA_016746295.1). NCBI lineage: Eukaryota > Metazoa > Mollusca > Bivalvia > Unionida > Unionidae > Potamilus > Potamilus streckersoni. Next base: position 807,839 of record JAEAOA010000548.1, on the reverse strand, counting down.
TACTGCACTGGTGATCTTGTCATACAGGTGCTCTATTACTGTTGTTGTTGTTGTTGTAGGGTTGAACCCATTTTTAAGCACAAGATAGGTTATACATGGCAGCAAGTATAGCATGTGGAGGAAGAACCCTGGAAAAACCTGGGAAGACCCAATGACCCAAAAGAAGCTACTGGCATGCTTTCTCCCTACCCAGCTACCCAGTACCCACATTAGCTGAGCCTGAGACTAACACATGTAGACAGAGGTGAGGTGGCAGTGATCTGGAATGGTGAGCACTGTAGACCACTCAGCCACTTTTCAAGGCTCCTGACATGTTCTTGTAAAATGGTCTTGTGTCTCATATTCTCAGCATGATAATGTGTTAAAAATGATTTAAAATGTAACAAAAACAGAAACAGCAAAAAATAAAATCATATACTGAATTGATCAAAGATGCAGGAATATTTATAAATGAATCAAAAACAAAACCATATTTGGAGATTTTATGAAACTCAAAAATCAAGTGTGGATTTTTTTATATAATGCATAACAAATGCCACAGATTTATAAAACTGGTACAAGCAGCTGCCTTGCTATGTGCTCAGCATTAGTAGGTTAGTGTTAGGTCTGGTTGGCCTGTCGTCAGGATAAGGTGACTGGGTGGGACATGATGATACATGTCTGTGATATGACATATGACATGAGATCCAGTGCAGACATTACTATAAACTGCCACACTGTAGGATATGACTAAAACAGTGTTAAAGCTATGTAAAACATCCAAATCATACACACACTTAATTAAGAAACTAAATGGAAAAAAATATTTGATCACCAACCTTAATTTTCAGGACAAACAGGTCTGGTAGTGGAACCAGAATGAATAGCCATAATATGTAATTGAGACATCTAAATTAATTACTCATCTAGTTTAATCCTTTTACAGTTTTGTTTAGTCGTTCTGAGAGTGTTACAAAAATAAACTGGCCAAAGAAGTGTTTGGTAACTGATTAAAGACCTAACTAGCAATGTTAACCATTTTATGCCTGGTTAATCCAATCAATGAATCCAGGTCTGGCCATTAGGTCACAGGTCATTCTAATTACAATCCTTTCACATTCAAATCTAGGTCCAACTCTAATGAAAAGATACTATAATGCACTGTATGATGTTTGGTCAATGGCTAAGCTTGGGCATCCAAGTGCTTGCATTAAACATAAGGTCCAGTCATCAAACATGAAATCCCACACAGAACATAAACCAAGTGAGCATAAATTCATCAATCATCAAACAGGGAATAACCTAACTGATACCTGATGTAAATATTTGTCTTCCAGGCATGGGTCTGGAATCCTACTAATGTGGTATTAGTGTCCATCAGAAAACAGTTACCAGTAAATTTTCTTCCATAGCTGAAATCCACTGCCTCCTTTTTAAAAGGATAGAGTGTATATATACTCCCTTATAAGACAAGTCCAACTGCAAACTGCACACACCCAGATCAGCCACTGCATAATCTGTGCAGTTTGTTCAGAGTAATCAATAGAACAAATAACACAGACCCTGATATGCAGGTGCAATATGTGCCAGCAGATCAGGATCTTTGTTGTTTACAGTTTGACTTATAAGCAAGCATATACAGTATAAGGATGTTTACTGAATACTTCCTTTTCACTATTCTTATCAAGCAATATGCTGTAATTAATGACTTACTTTTCAGATTTTAAAAAATCACTTGACTTATAAATAGGAATGAAATAATTGCTCAGTTTTTTAATTATATACATGTCCAAGAGTCTATGACTTTATATTGCAATATACTCAGTATGTCCTAATATTTCACAATATCCACTCACGTAACTGACCCATCCAATGAAAAATAACTTAATTATTCTAAGAACCCATCTGACCTCACTAGCCAATTAGAATATATTCTAACTTGGCAACAGGTTTAATATATAGTTTGAAAAACAATGGACAACAAAATTTACAACATAATTTTTTTTATATTTAATCACTACAATTTACAATCATGAACAAAAGTCAGCTCAATATAATTAGTCATGTACCAAAGGTAACACACAAAATATAGATACATGTAACATAGTTCATAATTTTTTTTTACTGCAAATACTGAACTTATTGAAATGTGTACACTCCCTATTATTCATTTAATGTACACATCACATATACAAGGTGCTTTTTATACTTAATGTATTTAAATTCTCTTTTTAAATATTTTATATTTTAAAATTTGTATCAATTTGTTTATCATGAAGAATAGTATATGTTATTATAATTGTGTTAACCTCATAAACTACAACTGACAGCAAGCCCAAAATAGAATTACAACTGACAGCAAGCCCAAAATAGAATTACAACTGACTGCAAGCCCAAAATAGAATTACAACTGACTGCAAGCCCAAAATAGAATTACCACTGACAGCAAGCCCAAAATAGAATTACCACTGACAGCAAGCCCAAAATAGAATTACAACTGACTGCAAGCCCAAAATAGAATTACAACTGACTGCAAGCCCAAAATAGAATTACAACTGACTGCAAGCCTAAAATAGAATTACAATTGACAGCAAGCCCAAAAGAGAATTACCACTGACTGCAAGCCCAAAATAGAATTACAACTGACACAAAGTCCAAGCCAAAAAGACTAACTTGAAGAGACTGATGCTCTATTGCCAGAAAAGAATTTCCAGGAATTCATGAAAAACATTCTTGCTCTTATTTTCCATGTATTGAAACCATCAATGTTTATTCTTCAAGGATAACAAAATTAGCTGTTTGTTGGACATGTGAGATAAGCAACTGTTTTCATTCAGGACCAAGTATTTATCCTTAGAAGTCTTTTGATTAAAATCCCATGCCATTAGGACCATTCAAACAGGTAGTAGTGACAACATTTTCAAGACTGTTATTGTGGCAGCCATATTTAATGTAAGATTGGCACCTTTTTTATTTAAGACTAATTTGATATCATAATAAGTCTTTTAATGAAAACTCCTTGATGATATGGCCATCCATTTGTAAGGAGCAGCAAGATGGCCATCAGGGTGTCCATATTTATTGATTTTTCATTTAGGACCAACTAGTCATCATAGGCTTCTGGTGAATACCCATTATCAAAATTACTTTCCATTTAAGAAGAGTACTAAAGAGATTTTCAAGACACCTGCCATGGTGGCAATCTTGGATATTAGACTGAATCAACTTCCATTATGATCAACCTGACATTTAAGAAGTAACAGTTTTGGAGAAATAAGAAGATGATATGACCAGTCATCTAGAGTTAGTGGTAACACAATTTATTGTAGCTGCTAAACTGGAAGTCTGACAGGCACTATTTTCATTTATTTACCAGCCAGACAACCTAAGAAGTCTTTCAGTGAAAATTGCATATTGATATTACCAGTCGCAATAAATAGATTTTCAAGATGGCCACTTTGGTGACATTGCTGAATGTATTAGTGGCACCATGTTCATTTAGAGCCAACTGGTTGTTGTTGTTTTGTTTTGGGGTTTAACACCATTTCTCAATGTAAGATAGGTGATACATTGCAGTCAGTGGGGCTAAATGGATCTTAAAAGTCTTTCAGTACAAACCCCTGGCTGATATGATTTAGTAGGAATATGATTTTCAAGATGGCCATTATAGTAGCCATTTTGGATGTATTAACAGCAACATTATCATTCTACACAAACATGACAGCTTGTGAAAGATGGCTATAGCACTATTTTTTTCATTTAGGTCCATCCAGGCATTATTATAAGAAGTCTTGTCATGAAAACTACAAGTTGATATGACCATCCATTATGGATAGCAACCAAAAGATTTTTAAATGGCTGCTGTGGTGGCCATATTAAATGAGTCAACAGGACCATTTTTGTTTAAGATGAACTAGACCATGGGATGAACATGTGCATGATTTCATGGTAATTCTCCAAGTGGTTTAGCAATGATAACAAACTTGCAACAGATGAAGGATGATGGACAACATACGAAGGTTATCCTGTAGGTTATATGACTAGCACAGCCAAAACCATGCACATGTCAACCATAAAAATGGTGTTGCCATCCTGTCTTATGTGCATGACATGGGGCAGTTCAGCTGACAGTGACAACTTTCCACAGCTAATCATGACATCTAAAAAAAAAAACACTCTAGGACTAAACCATTCATTCTCAGGCAGGGATCAATATGACAGAGAGAAATTATATTTAAACTTTAAACCTGATAGCTATCTTCGGTTGTTGCACCCAATTAATCAGGCAAAGTCTCACTTAGTGAACTTCCAGATTTTGTTTTACAAAAGCATTAAATTCTGCATTTTTTTTGTTTTACAAAAGTATACAATAGGAGAGAGAAGAGATTGGTTTATTTTGTTTTTTTGTTTTTTTTGTTTTGTTTTTTTTTTGTGCTAAATGCACTTTTACACATCACTGACTATATCATACTGAGGAAATGGAAGCTAAAAGTGCCTTTCCCAGGTACACACCAAAGCTGTGGACTTGGACTGGAGTGGGCAGGTATCAAACCTGCAACCCTAGATTATGAATCCAATGATCTACCACTAAGCTACAGTAGCTTAACTGAAATAGTGTGATAGAGAACCAAAAAATTCATTCTGCTGTGGACAGGTGCATATATCAATGCCTGTTTCAGGGAATAGTCCTGTGTATAGGCAATTCTCAACAGAAGTTCACTCTAGGTCATTGATTAGACTGGGAATGAGTCAATTAGGGCTGAGTTTATTGACATTATTGTACAAAGTGAATACAGTAAGAGTGGTAACTTTGTTTAATAGTGTGGCATTTTACAAATGGCTAAGTGAACATCAAATAGGACAATTCCTTGAAAAGAATATTCAAGGCATGTGCAGAACCCAACATCAAAGTATTACATGGGACTTTGACTGCAAGGTAAATTGGCTGAAGGAGCACAGTGAAGAATGAATCATCTTATATTCATAATGATTCATACAAAGAATGAAGAAAATCTATCTAGGGGTTAGCAGATCACACTGGCTTGGTCAGCAGAGCATCTGATTTGTATTCCAGGAGTCCTGGATTGTATACCCACCCATGCCAGTCCCAGTGCCTCAGTGTGTCCTTTTGAAAGGCACTAAGCATGATACAGCCCATAATATATTAAATGTACAGTTAAATTTGAAAATTTAATCTCAACCATGCCCCTGAAAATACTTAACAAAAACCTTCAAAAACAAAAATTATCTGACTGTGATCTTGACCCAAAAGTGAAAGGGGTAAGCAAGCATGATGCAAAATGAATTTGTGAAGCTTTTACTTTGATTTATCCAAAATACGAAAAAATCCATCATAGATTTAGGAAATATATGCATGATCTTAATACAAATTTTAAATGAGAGTTACCTGGCTCACAAGCTGAAATGAGTATATCAGAGAATGAATTGTCTAATTTCAGAAAATATATACAAACAAAAAAGAATGTAGCAAATATTTAATACAAATTTTCTATGACAATGACCTTGACATCTATGTCAAAAGGGTAAGCATGTGACAGAGAACAAATTCTCTTAGCTTCATAATCATTCATCCCAAGTATGAAAAAAAACCATCAAGTGAATGTCCAGCAAAACCATCTTCTTTTAGGACCAACACAAAATTTTTGTATTTTAGTGAAAACCTAATGTTGATATGACTACCCACTCAGGAATACTGATAACAATAAAATATTTTCTAGATGGTAACTGTTGTGGATATACTGAATGTCTTATCAGGACCATTTTCATTTATGACCAACTAGACCTTCCATAAATGTATTTGAAAAGTTTTACAGCAGTCCTCTATATAATTTCGGAGAAGTAGTGATAATTGGAACACAAGACCAATGGTCATCATACAACAGACAATGGCTTTTTGGACAACAGACCATATTACAAAATTTCTTGTGAATAGCCAGTAATGCTAAACATTATTGGTTTTTCATACTGATAATTTTCTAGCTATTAATTGTTTGCCAATTTTTTGTATGCATGTATATACTGGGTATAGACTTAAAAAGTATATCAGCACAATCCTGACTATAGTGCTAAGTAAATTTAGGTAATGTGAAAACAGCAGACAAAATGAATATAGCCCATTTCATACCGGATTTAACCGAGTTGCTCCGTAATTATCTGAAAAACCTCACGAGTCACTTTAAAACTCCAGTCAAACGCTGGTAGGCATCTGTACATAACAAAATGGCATACATTCTTGTTTAGACGTATCAGATTAAAACAAATTAAGAAATGCCCCCGCTACCTGACTGCTAAATGCCTAAGACTTCTGCAGCTTTACTGTCAAAAAATATTCCAGGTTTGTTATACTTCAGATTAATACGAAAAATTCCTTTTATTGGTAAACGAAACTCGATTTAAGAAATACGGTGTTATGGTAAAAAAAAGGGATTAAATTTGTAATATCGACACCGTTTCCATACTCGCATGTGCATGTCCAGATGTAAACAGCTTATAGCTACTCTCTCGTATGGCTATAAAATCCAGAAAACAAGACAGGATGGTTCCAATATTAAATTTTGTCAATAACTGTGGCATCATCGCTGTTGAATAGGCATTTTTCAACTCTGTAAACAAAGCTGAAGTAGTTAGAACAGTTGACGCTAATGTTGATGCGTCCGCCTTGTTTTGACCACTAGTCTGGTCCCCTGCTTAGTATGCTCCCTGCAATGCACTCCGCTATACTATACTAGGGAGCATACTAAGCAGGGGACCAGACTATTTGCCTACCAGCTATTGATTGGATATTGTGGTCAGTTGACCACCTGCCATGTGATCGAAATTCCAAGCAAATTAAGAAGTTTGCGGAAGTGTCCATGAAATGGTCTATTAGAGTAAGAAATCCTTGTAAAATAGAACTGAACATTTTTGTATGTAAACTGCACTATCTTAAAAATTCCAAGACCTTTTCAGCTGGAACATCATCACAGAAAGCATCCTTAGGCAAACAGGTTGTCTCCATTATAGATGCCTTTATCAACGTGCAATTATGGTATATTCTTAGCTTCAATTGTTTATCTAATTGTTAACATGGGTAATAAAAGGTGTTAAAAAAATTAGACACTAATTTATCATATGTACATGTACATATTTATACTGAAATGATTTAGGCAACTCTCTATTTGGTCCATTTGTAAAAATAATTAAAATAATCTAAGTTGCAGGGTCAGGGTTTTTTATATATAGTAAAATCTCATCAAAAGTGACTACTTGAACAAGCTGAATTATGTCCAACTCAGGTGTAATTTCATTAAATGTTACCCAACACTGGAACTTTTTGAACAGAAAAGCTGACACAGTCTAATTGGGGCCAATTGGAACATCCTTAGTTTTTCTGTGAAATAGCCTTAGATGTTTTGCCACATACTGTATTCTGAACTTTGCTCAAAAGAAAAAATATTATGTCACTGTGTATAACAAAACAAATTTATTGATTCATGTGAAAAAGAATTAAAAGCTATTTTTAGTTAACATTATTTTTCTGAACTTGAGTATGTTTAAATGGGCTGTTATTTAGTACCTATGTTCAGGAAACTGACCATAAGTTGCATACTGTTTCATTGCACACAAATCTGATTAATCTTCCTTAGGGTTTATTTCTGGGTTGACACAAAAAGCTGAGGTTACTCTGATATGAACAGCAGAGGAGAATTCAGAAATAAAGTTTATCATCATCTAGGGAGAGCTTAATCAAGTAAGCAAGGGATCTCAGGGATGGAACACCTGGTGTGGACCCTGGGGCATAATTTCAACTATCTACCATAACTGTAAAGAAAACTTACTCTTAGAAATGTTCTATTCATTTTGTGATCATTTTGGGGTGGGCAGGGTGGGGATCCTTCTATGAACAAGGTATTAAGATGTGGTCAACGACCACTAATGGTCAATGACCAATAATGACAATCTTGTATCAAAATAATACAATAAAAGCCTAATTATTTAATTTATGCTGGACACACTATAACTTTTCCATTAAAACTTAGAAATCCTCTAGAAATTTTTACTGACAAAAGTTTAAGCAACATATTTACATTCTAAGTACAACAAATCAAATGTGTCATGTTTGCTTACATTTATATTATTTTCACAGATTAAAATCTTTTGCCATGTACTGTGCATTTTATTAAGTGAGGAATTTTATAGTAACAATCATGTCATATTTTGGCTTTTCACTGGGCAAAATTTACAAAATGTGTGCAAGAAATTTTGCCGGGTAAGAGCTGTTTTAAAGTTTTTCTTTCCATCATTGTACATTGTCTGAAAGTTATTCCCATGATTTCGACAACTCTGCAGGTTCAGGGATTAGGAATTGGCATGATCATGTTACAAATCCAGGCCGAAAATGGCTGGTTGCTCAGTGGTTAGCATTTCTGACTTGCAACTGAAAGGGTGCTGGTTTAAATTCTACTAATTGTTCAGCCAGTAGTGTGCCTGGCAATCAACTTGACACCAATTGTCTGTGTACTAAAATAACATAACTTTTGCTGAGCCATAAAATACCAAATCAAATTCCTTATGACTAAAGAGAAAATGAAATACTTATCGAGTTGAGATTCTTGATTTTTATTGAGGATGAGAAAGGTTATAGGTGTGATTTGATCCATTTTGGAAAAGAAGCCTGTCATTACTTTAAAATGTATCTGTGGTAGCAGAGTTTGTGCAGAACTGGTTTCATAATCCAATGATCCTGAGTTTGATACTCATGAATGCCAGCCCATACCAGCTGCCTCTTTCCTTGAGAAATGCACTTATCTCCCACTTCTTTTTTTTTTGTTTTACAGTTATTTAGATGAAGTAGGAAATCCTTTGGCCTTGAGTAAGCTTGGAACTTGTGCATGCTTGGAATTTATACAATCTTGGAATTTGTACATGCTTAGAACTTATACAATCTTGGAATTTGTACATGCTTGGAACTTATACAATCTTGAAATTTGTACATGGAGATCAATTATAACTGAAATTGGGTAGTCTTTGGGCTTCAGCAAGCTTGGAACTTAACCGTGGGGTTAATTATAACTAAAGTATTATACCCTTTGGGCTTGGGCAAGCTTGGAACTTTTACATGGGGATTATTTAGTGTAGTAGTACCATTCTCTACATAACACTACTGCATACTGTTTTATAGTAAGACATTGACAAGTCTAAATCATGACTATAATCCACAATGCTTGGTGTCATTACCCAAGTGTTTCAGTCATGGTTGTAGAGCAATTGATCAAGTACTAATAATAGACAGTTAACAAAGACATTGAAGGATATGGTTCATTTGCAATCAGAAACCTGGTTAAGCTGGTGTTATGGTAATTCCACCTACCCATTATATTATTGGTACTGCCACAGCTTATGGATCTTAATTCCTTGAAGAGCCTTTTCCAGTCATGTGCTATTTCCACCAGGTTACAGGTGAGATTTTAAACATATACAAGAAAAAGACACTGCTTGGACCACAATATTGTGAAGTCTAAACCCTTATACTTGGAAATGACTTGACCCTGATACTGCAAACATACAAAATGATCTGATCTGCCATTGCTTACAGCACTGGCTGATCAGGGTCTATCTTTAAATCAAGAGAATAACAGAGCATGACCCTTGTATGTTATGCAATGGTTTACCTATGAACCTGTCTTGGAAGTTATTCATGTACTTTTACTATCCCTGATCATTAGTTTGATAATAAGGCTAATGTAGTAGCCAGATGTAACAGTGCTATGGGGAATTAATCAAAAGCTAGAGGGTTTTTCTTTTCTACATTTAATGGAACTCTGATACCTCTAGTTCTTCATGTTGATCTCCTGCACTAACAAACAAAGGATTTAAGTTGCCTATGCACTGACTGACTGAAAGATTTAAGTTGCCTATGCAATCTGTGCTTTGGGAATAGTTATAGCCCCATGCTGGGCCCTTCCCCCTGGGCTGGACCATTCAGACTGCTGGAGGTGTGAGCATGGTGCCATCACAGCCACTGTAGGGAATGATAGGTGGAAGGAATCTCAGAAGGTAGCAGTGCAAAATGCCTGGGGGACATCCCAAACCTGTGACCATGTGTCCCCTGCCCAACACCTAGGCCAGACATTTGATCAAATTCAGTCTAGTTTACCTAGTGGAGGCCCTAAACAATCCTAAGGGATTTTAAAGAGAGCATTCCCTGAAGACTTTTTCTAAACTAAACTTCTGGTCTGATTGTGTTAGGTGCAGATCCTTTAACTAACTCTAATCTACATAACAAAATGCACAAAATCTTAATTATGTAATCCAAAACAAAGTCATATATCTACTATCCATACACACTCTTTTCCCACTGATACTATATGTTAGAATTTTAAAAATATTATATTAAGTAGGAAATTAATTGTATACTTAATCCTTATAACCCAATTAATTCAAAATTATACTAGAACAACCCAATTAATTTAGGCACATATACCTACCTACTAAAACAGATTTAAATTTCCTTACAACTGGTCACTAATTTTAGTGTTAAGTATTAAGGCAAACTTGCTATAATTGATTTTAATTAACTTTACCAACACATAATCCAAATGTCCTACTGACTTCTTTGTCTCAATTTCTCATCTAGCACTGTACCTTGAGACCATTGTCTTTGAGTAACTATTACTAAAGAGCTATTCCTCTATCATAGACATACTACAGTATTATTAATTTATGGAGAGAATTTAGAAAATTTTAACTAATATATCTTCTCTTCTAAAACTTATAAAAATACCATAGCACCTGAAATAAATAAATTTCGCTTCATAATACTAAGCTGGTAGATTACAAAAACAACTGTATAATCAATGGTTAAAGTTGAGCACATCCAAAAACAAACCAAAATGGATATATTTGTACTCCATTGCATACCTGAAATCTCTCAGTCCATGAAAATTTAAGCTTCACATAAGCACCATCTTTGAAAGAAGTAAAAGAGAACTTTTCTATTTTCATCATTATGAATCAATGATCAAGACAAGGCAAGATGCTGTGCTGTTGATTTTTTATCAGGATACCATTTTCTCTTAAAATTTAAACAGCAAACTTTATTTGTTATACTTTCCACCTAACAATCAAAGAACTGGCAATCTGCTTTTCTAACACTAACTTTTAGCTTGTTTGCACTCTCATTAAGGTGAAGCTAACAATTCACTCACCCACCCACCATCACTAAAGCATATGGGTTACTAAGCAGTAAAAAATGAAAATAATACCAAATAATTATATTAATATGTGTTTACCCTTTCATAATGGGTGTCTACTGACATTGGTGTCAAGACCTTAAAAAATTGCCTGATAACAATAAAAGTCATAATCATCACAGTTGTTATGTCACAGTTACTGAATGCTACATGTTTAGCACATTATAAAAACACATAATAACATGCAACTTCACATTAATGGAATATTAAAAATACAAGTGTCATTAATAGTTACTGTGGTACATTCACTGACAAGAACATAGATTTGAGTTAGAGAACAAATAAAAATATAAAGCAGATAAATATATGATGAAAATCGGTTTTAGTAGTTGTTGTTATATCAGTTTCTTCATTACTGCGCACAGTTTCTTTGGCCTTCTCTCTTTTTCATGTTAGTGTGAGTGGTGGTACCTTTATCATCTGATTTTAATGACCCTGTAATAAATGACATTTTCTTTTATGGTTTGTTTACTGAACTGGTAATTTAGCTTTATTTCATCATACATGAATAGTAACAAGGATCTTATTCACAACAGTCAATTTGTTCATGCTTTCTGTAGTTGTTCATGTATTTACCTTGCTACAAATAAAATATACTTTGGCTTGACTTGATTAAATACAATATAAATACTATTTTTACCCTGCTAGTTTGTCCAATTATGCTAGATTTCAGGTGTAGGAACAAAACATTTCTGAATACTTGGTCACTTCATAGTACCAGGTCATGGGGCATGTCAATTACATGTAAAACCATTTGCTTGTCAATTACAGAGGATATTACAGTGCCATATGCAGTATCTGCACTTATCCCCTTTGCTTAAATGAAACTAAAATTATCTGTTTATCATGGAGACAGAGTTGGGTTGGTTTTTTTTTAATGCCAAATTATTCACATCATTCTGTGTATTGCTTATAGTTACTTTCTTTGGGGAAAAAAAAAACAAACTAAAGACTCTAAATCAACAGTTGCTGCCAAATCAAAACAAATTATTGTATAGAAATTTAAGCCATTTTGCAAATGTATAGGACTGACTGGTAAAATCCATAAACATTTCACAAATATGTCTTTAGATCAATTTCTAACTTAATATAATAATTTCATTTTTACAATTGACCTTATCAGTATGCTCCATTCTAGCATGTCTACTTTACCAAGTAGTTTAAGACATTGATCTTCAATAAGGTTATTTGTTTCTAAACTGATTGATTGATTGACTTATTGATTGAGGTTTTACAGCACACCAGCACTGTAAGGCTATTAAGCACCATAGATAAGGTAATCTCTAAAATTATTTCCAGCTGATAAATGTTTTTTTTGGAACAAAAGATAATGAAATCAAACAGAAACAAAATGATAAGATTGTGTGGGTCCCCTCTTATACAGCCACTCCTTCTGCATCAGGAAAGTGGCTTTATAAGAGACGGGTGGCCTTTCCAGAGGGGGACTAATTTTTTTTGTGAGAAGTATATGTACGTAGTAGTAGTAAGAAAGCTTCATTTTTCAAAGCATTAAATATCTGCGTTTAAAAGCAACATTAAATATTAAATGGTTCTTGTGCTATAATAGTTGACTTATTTCAACTGAATATGTATTAATAGTTCTTATTCTTGGCGTAAGCGTGACATGCGAACGGGTGTTGTCATATACATTGCAGAACCATTCAAAAACGTCATTTGAATCTTGGTACATATGCATTTATCTTTCCATTTTACCACTGCTGCTTAAATACTTATTGGTTACAGTGTTATTTATTCGAGTCTTTTCAACATAAAATTGTTTTATTCAAGTCTTTTCTACCTAAATTTGTTTGACCAGTCCCCCTCCCCACCTCACCCGATATCGTAGACTATAATAACCGACGTTTTCTGAAATAATCATCTTCGTTTACGTGATGACATGTAAATGTTTGGTAATGAGTTATTCTGATGTTGCTAACTGTATGCGATTTAATTATGCAGACGACACATTTGTTGATCGCACGAAATGCTTTCTTTGTAAAGAAGCCACAAGTTGTGTTGTCACGTGATTTTTCGGTCTTTGTCTAGTACCCTGTTTTTATTTTTAGCCAATGCTAACCGTGTGATCCTGACCTTACATCCAGTTATAATCATCAATGTTGCAACTACAAGACTGATGAAACTTTTTTTTTCTTCTGCATTTAAACAAGATGCCATATACTTTTAAAGGCAGCAATTGGATTGTCACGAGATTCATTAGTTGCAGTCTGGTACCCTATTGTTTTTATATTTTTTTTTTACTCTTAAGTGTGAAAAACGCCTTGGATAAGTACACAGATTAGATCTGAACCAGAGCACTTTTCAGTGTTAGGATTTATAAACTTTACAATTGTTGCCTAATAGCCACTAATTATGTAAGTTAACAAGCTCAACATCTTGCAAAGGGAAGCCACAAAGGCTATCAAACCATTTTCCTAAAAAACTTTTGTATTGTACATCAATATTGCCACTTCTCCAATGTTACTACTATTAATAAGTGTAATCTTAACAATTATCAGTGGATAAACCAGACATCTATGATAACCTGGATAACCCACAGTAAGGATATATGGATTACCTTTATGTATGGATTAAAATTTGAGTCTTTCTCAGCTTTATGAAATAAATGTGGCTTCTGGTGAGGTTGTAAAGTGTAAAGGATATAATATTAACCTTAGTGGTACATGTAGAACACTTTTTTGAAGAATGAAAACCTGACATTGGGAAACAGAAATCGGATTACTTAACACAATTAGAAAAAAAAAATGTTCTAGATACATATTACAAAATAAAATGCGGCCACTTGTGAGGGGTAAATTTTATGTTTTTGCAAAAATATGCTGGTCGCATTAGCTGGTTGGCCTTTCGTGAGGGGTAATTTTGAACACAAATTCGTGGGTGCCTTCAGATTCTGGCCATAAGGAGCAGGGGGCCGCTGGCGGGGGGGGGCGTTCAAGAGGGGGACTACTGTATATAATTTCCAATAAATCAGTGAATGTAAATCATATATCCATGAATATTTAAATGACAAGGACCTTAGTATGAATTAAAGTATACACTTTACATAAAAATACCTTAGTATGAATGATGGTATATATGCTACATAAAAATACCTTAGTATGAATGACAGTATATTTGTTGCATAAAAATACTCTGTGATGCCTTAGAATAAATGTTTACTTCTTTCAGGAATTTTAAAATGCAAGAGAAGTTGATTGTATCAAAAAGTTGCTTCATGTGTTGGTACTGGTCCAGTTTTGAATCTTGTTTATATTTTGTTGTAGTTGTCTTTAATTTGACTGATAGTGATAGCCTATTAAGAAATCTGATCAAGGTTTAGGGAGCAATTCACACCAGGAAGCAAACACTTTGTAATGCTATTAATTTTGATTTCTAAATCATTTAAGTAATATGAATTTATGATCCTCAAACTTCTCATGCTTTTAAAAGAAACTTTTCTCTCCTTCACTGAATCATTTGCAGTTTTCTCCAATTGTCTAATTTTAACTGCAACAAAAATTCCAAGAGCACAATTTTCTATATGGTTCTAGAGCACCATATATACTTGATTTTTAAGTCTAACTGCAAACAACAAAGATCTGATATGCTGAAGCAAAATGAGCCCAATGATCAGGGTCTATGTTGTTTGTTCTACTGATTATTGTTAACAAACTGCACAGACCCAGATCTGCAGTGCATAATTCACAAGAAGATCTGAATCTGTGGAGTTTACAGTTAGATTCACAAGTCAGTATATACAGAAATTCCAAACATTCCAACCTTGAATAAATTTTGCTGATTCACCGTTTGAACTGAGAACCTGCCTGGGCTAAACATGGAATTTGACCTTAAAGAGCAATTACCCATCAAACTTTACAGACTTGATTTATCATTTACATTCTTGTTTCTGACTATCAATACACTGGTGTATTGAATACCTTGGGAAGAAAGTCATATTATATGTTAATTCTTGTCAATTGGTTCTGTCCATTTACATCAACACAAAAATGAAATTCATCAAGCAATCTCAAAGTCTACTTCTCAAGTATCACATTGACCAAGTTTATAGTATTGTACATAAATGGAGTTGTGCTCCCTCTTGCCAACTACTGTCCTCTCTTGCAACACAATCCAATTCTCTTAACCTTGATCTCCCACTAGACACCAAAGAAATTAATGTAATCAATGAAGCAAGCAAAGTAGGTAGGTCACTGTGAAATACTTTTTGGAGGGTTAATATATAAAACAGATGTTTTGTTAGTTTCATGACTACAATCCTGTAGAAAATGAAGTGCAGGCTGATGTGAATTACTTTAGTTTCCTAAAAGTAATATTTGTCAACATAAATGTATCATTCAAGTTTAATAATCTTTCATGTAAAAGTTTTGAAGAAAGTGTTAAATCATGAACTCCATATCCCATATTTATGTGTCATGAGTATGTATCCTACCTTCATGATCTGTAATGTGATACAACACAGCAGTGGTACTGTAGAAATGGAGAAATATGTAGTTCTACAATATGAAATAATGTAAACTTTCTGCTCTCATAAATAAATAAACAGCAAAACAAAATTTTTTGGGTGCTGAAAGTTACTGTTTTAAAAAACTGGAGTTTCTATCCAGATTTTACATTTTTTGGCCTCAGATCTAATGCAGATTGGTCCAAACTGCACATGGAGAGACAAACCTTTGCAAAATGAAGAATATGTTTCAGAAAAGAGTGAAAAAGAAGCACCGAGATGAAAATCTTCAATCCAATACAAACAAAACAAAAAGAAACAAAATCAAAATGTTCATCATTCTGCACATGGTGTACTAGGTAGCAAAATAAAAAAAAAAACAATTTTATACACTTAATTATTCTGCTAAATGAAAAATCTCTTGGAAACAGGTCTGCTTCAATGCATTCAGAAGTAACACAAAATATGTGCCTCCTACCCACATTTCTTGTGAAAATTAAAGGAATCTACAGGGACAATGAGTCAAATGCAAAACTTTTATGTTGATGCATATGAGATCTATGGACAAGATGAAAATACCATGACCATCAGCATGAGGTAAGTAATTATGTTTTGACTTCATTTTGAATATGAGCAGGATATCTGCAAGCTTAACTAAAGCATTTCTCTTTGTTATGAAATAACCATGCAATTTTCTGGTAGAGGAATAAAATGAAATAAGGTTAAGAAACTGAAGCATCTGGTTAATTAAATTTAACAACTATTTATACATCCTATGCAATCTATACTCTTAATATCTTAAGATAGACATTACAGTCATGAAACTGGAGTTAAAAAAAATATAGATATACACAACAAATGTTATAAATGCTAAACATGCATGATGGAAATGGTGACATCTGCCCAGACCAACAGTTGTAAAAGTTTGTAATGACAGATCGATATGTTACCAGCCTCCATAAAAGTTTTATTTTGTCTGCAAAAAATTATAAAACTTTCCTGTACATCTTAGACTGCCCTTGTAACCTTAGTTTCAGGTCCAGTAATGGCTGGGCATAGTCAACTTTTAAACATGCATATATGGTACAGAGGCTACTTCTCAGTCCATTCATAGTGATTGGCCTTATCACTGGTATCTCTAAATCCCATTTTTCATCTAACAAGCTTATTACACCAATCTCTCCACTCTGGATCAATAAACTATACTCAGTCAGCATCCTGATTCAGAAAAATACATGAAGGTGTGGAATCATCAGCATCACACCAATCAAAAGATTTGTAGACAATCAACTCTGAAAGGCATGTATATCAAAATCTGTAATAAGGTCATAAATCTGACAAACCATTCTGAAAATAGCAAACATATTTTAATTATTACCCATAACTGTTTGTATCAATAATTTTTTTTAATAAAAAAAGCCATTGTATCTCTATATCTATGGCATTAACCAAACCCTGAATTCACTATATTTCAACTAGATTTTGTCATTGCTACAAGACATGAATATATATATATATATATATATATATATATATATATATATATATATATATATATATATATATATATATATATATATATATATATATATATATATATATATATACTGTATTGTTTGTAAGTTGGATACAACTGCAAGCAACACAGACCCTGATCTGTCACTGGATAATCAGCTGCCAGACTGCAGGGTATTACTGTTTGTTGTATTGATTACTCCTAAGAAACTGTATAGAGCCAGATCTGCTAGAACATTATGTGCTAGAAGATTATGGTTGATGTTGTTTGTTTTGCTCATTACTCATAATAAGCTGCATAGACCTAGATGTGCTAGTGCATAATGTGAAGGTATATCTTGGTCTGTGCAGTTCACAGTTGGATCTGACTTGTAAGGAAGAATAATTAATGCATTTAAAGAGCAGGTGAATCAAGATGGTATTCAGAAACAACAGCACAAATTTAGTAATTAAGAAATTTAAAGTGTTGGCTATGAAGAATGGTCAGTAACCTTGAGCAATGCACCCCCTGATCCACATTAATTACTTGTATTACTAATGAATCAACCTTTCTTGTACCAAATCTGATGACCATTCAGTTTTGCACCCATCAGATATGGCTTTACCAAAAACAAAAACCAATGACATGGATAAAATATGATGGCAGCCATTTTGTAGGGATTTTTTTGCTTATTGGACCCATAATTGTTTTCTCTTGCCCACTTCTTATTCCCAATCTCAATTTATTCTACTTTTTGCAAAGGTTCACATGTCTGTGTGCAGTTCAGACAGGTCTGCCTTAGATCACTGGCCAAAAAGTCTAAAATCCACACACAAATTCAGATTCCGACAATGGACACAATTTTGGTCTAAAAAAATCAGGTCCTAAAAGCTTTGTTTGTCCCTCTGCATTTTGTAATGTGAGAAGAAAGTCCAGATTATTTGATATCATTGAAGAGCTAGATCTGTCTGCGTTTTTGCAATAAACCCCTCTTTGTTGTATCTTGAATGATCTTGATGCTACAGAGCTTGGTAGTTAAGGTTACTACCTCATGATGCCTACAGGTGGATTTCGGCTGAACGCCTATGTGACACTGACTTCATTCAAACTGCCTGTATATCTTCTATTACTTCTAACTAATCCTTACCTTTGTATCAATAAACTGGGAGAAAATCCTATTTAAGTTCCCCAAAAGTCACCAGACATTTCAACATAGGGACAAATCTGAACAGACTAAAAAACATCCTCCAACATTTTCAAGAGTTAAATTTCAAATTCAAAATGCTGTCAGAGTGTATGTTTAATTAAACTGTCCAATTATCACTACAAAGGCATTAAAAGGGGCTCAACTTTCCATAATTGACATGACAGAGATTAAAAAGGTCATTGGGTTTCTTGGGAACAGTCAGTAGCCAGAGACAGATTTATTTATAATTGTCTCTGTTGGTAGGTGAAAAGGTAAAAAATTAACATAATGGAAACAACAACAAATAAAACAGCAATTTACTGACATTGAGTATAGGGTCACATGTCACCAAAAGTCACATAAAAGAGTGTCCCTAAAAGATGTAGAGAATTCTTTGCCAGATGTTTTTCTTGGGAAGAGAGCATTAAATATGGAGTAAACCAGAAAAGGTGCAATTGATTTTACCTGTTAGCTGAACAAATTTAAAAGGAAAAGAAGCACATGAAAAAGAATACATTTACACTGGAATCATTCTCCTGCATGGTGACAATGAAATATGAGAGTCACATTGGTGTATTTGTTGTTTTCATTTATGAATCCCCAATTTCTTTTTTTTCCTTTTTCGTAGATCATTGTTTTCAAATTTGCTGAAGGAATCCTCACTTTTTTCTTGCATTACTTTTCATGATCATATGAAATACTTCAAATTTGTATTCAATGATTTATATAAACATCAAAGTAAATTTTTAGACTGAATTTGCGATCTAGTCTTTTTTGTGTATACCATGTTAAAGTTCATCAAGAAAAAGATGAAAAAGCATACTATTGGACCCATGAAGATGCCTTGCATATCCGATTTTGAGTTTCTGTAGTGCAGATATTTTCATCACGATTTAACCCTTAATGGCTTCCTGTCATTTCATTATCTTCCTAAATGTTTCTTGAACCTCAGCACTAAGCTAATGTGACTTTTGATTGGTCAATATTCAAATGATGTGATTTATGACTGGTTACTATTCAAATGATGTGATTTTTGATGGTCAATATTCAACTTATGTAATTTATGACTGGTTACTATTCAACTGATGTGATTATTGATTGGTCAATATTCAAATGTTTTTTTTCATTCAAGTACTTAGTAGTGGTGGAGACTCAGAAATCAAGTTACTGTGCAGAAACAAAAGATGTCATACAGATGGACACCATAGCATAATGCATTCCAATTTGTACATAAGAATAAAAATGAACAAATAAATAATACAGTAAAAACTATTATAAACAACATCAATATTACAACTGTGCACTAATAATGTTAACATCAAGAACCTTAATAACAATGGATAAAACCCCCAACTTAAATGAGACAAATTGTAAGGCTTGAGAAAAAGTAAATAAGAGCAGACCACTCACAAAATATCCATTTAAACATCAGTAAAACAAATTTAGGTTGTTATAAAGGAAAATGAGTAAATCAGAAATGATTTCATATGCTAAGATATGTGATCTTTAAATGTAAATGTGATTTCATTTCTAATGATAGAATTATATCTTTAGTGCTACAATATTTTAGCAAGAACTTTTAGCAAAGAATAGAATATATGTACAGTGATTGTGGTTATTTTTCTTGAAATTGTTCTGAAAATGTACCTTGGAAACTGGACTTTTTGTACAAACCTGCTATGAGTAACCACCTTTCCTGAGAGACTGTTTTTTGTTGGCAGAAGGGACAGTCTCCCATATCAGGTTTTACTGTACAATGCATTCCTGCATCACAGACTACATGTGTGAATCTGCCTGTTATTAATTGAACACTTCAGGCTGGACAAACCAGGAGATTAATTTACCAAGATAATATACATCAATGTGGTGTAAGAAGAAGCATTATGGAGGAGGAAATTATCTTGTTCTTCTGACCACCCAAAATCTGGTTGACAGATTAGGATAGAATGAAGATAAGGGTCAAGATTAAATTAAGAAATTGATTAGCAGTTTGTTATAAGTCAATACATGTAACATTATAGACAAATGTTCTTGAGAGAGAGAGATCTTGAAAGAGAGAGAGAGAGAGAGATCTTGAGAGAGAGAGAGAGAGAGAGAGAGAGAGAGAGAGAGAGAGAGAGAGAGAGAGAGAGAGAGAGAGAGAGAGAGAGAGAGAGAGAGAGAGAGAGAGAGAGAGAGAGAGAGAGAGAGAGAGACCTACCATTCTCTTTCCCAATAAAATCAATTAAGAAATCACTCATAATGGTAGTCCTAACTTTATCTTAACCAGCTAATTCAGCCACAGTGAAATAAAGCATAATCCTACATATTAAACTATAGCCGTTAATCAATCTGATCAAAATGGTAAAAAGTACCATCTGTACTTGCTTTTAAGTCGCATTAAATTGCAAACAAGAAAGATCCTGATATGCTGTAACATAATGCAACTGCAGATCAGGGTCTGTGTTTTTTGTTCTACTGATTACTATCAGATTGCACAGACCCAAATCTGCCTGATCTGGATCAGTGCATTTTTCAGTTAGACTTTTAATCAAGATCATATGGTATATTAGACAGGCAATGGATGTTCATATTCTGCAGTCACTGCAAGAATTTCCTGTCCACTTACTTTACTGAGTCATGTAGACAGTGCATTTCATGTTGAGTTATCTCAAACAATATACATGTATTTTTAATAAATAAAGCTGTTCACTTTTCATGCCATTTTATTTTGGGGATTTCATGCCATTTTTCAGCACATGACAAGCCTGTACATTTGGTGCAGGAAGTTAAAACCACCAACCCACCCACAGGAATCTGCTTGACTTTTTTTTACATACTGGTGGCAGTCAAGATCTGAACCACAGGGACAGAGATGAGCTATCAGGGATCTGTGAAAGGAAGCATCTTAGACCACCTGGATCTCTGTTTACCTTTTTTTACCTTTTTTAATTAACTGTGAAAGCTACAATAAACTTAAAAACACTACACCTACCCCTCTATAATGTTGTCTGTTATCACTGCTACAGTACAAGCATCATGCCTCAATATACATTTTCAAATTCAGAGACTAAAACAAGGAGTCCTTGGCACTTCAAGGGTTATTAACAGGATACTCAAAGGTACTGTTGTGTCCTATTAACAGTTTCATTGCAAAATTAAATCCCATGAGCTGGCAGGTGAGCTACAAGAATACAGATTCAGTGGCAATTCAGCAGGGAAAAATATTAATCATACTAATGATCTCATACTAATGATCTACTGCTAAATCTATTATCCTTCAAAAATACTTTGTTGATTCATGGACTAATTTCCTGCTTTCTAATTATGTGGAAAATAATTATACTTGAAAATATCATGAGTTTTTAAATTCTAGATTCAAAAGTCCTTCCATTTTGTTAACTGTCTCAACCAGACTTTATATTGATTAACACAAAAATCACCAAATAAACATGCATGATTTGAAGGAATAATGAGAAAAAATTTGTGATGAGCTGATTCACATGTGATAAAAACACAAATCACTAATGAACTCATAAGAAAAAGGCATTAACAGCCTGGGTACTCTTAATTAAACAAAAATAGCATTTTGTACACACCCACCCCCAAGCAATTTCCACTTTTATAACAGCATGAATAGAGCTCTAGTGTTAATGGCAAGCATAAAAGAATGTTGATTATCTTATCAAGGTGTAACACACCAACTTGTAACTACTTCAGTACTGTATGTTCTTGCTTATAAGTCATCCAACTGCAAACATCAAAGATCCTGATTGCCAAGCATGTGTGCCTGCAAATTAGGGTCTATGTTGTTTGTTTTACTGATTACTCCTAACAAATTGCATGGACCCAGATCTATCAGTGCATTATGTAATGGCAGCTGTGGGTCTATAAAGTTTGCAGTTGGATTCCTCTTATAATCAAATATTTATGTTAGATATCAACCTACTTGTAGTTACAGCACTACTTCTAAATCAGATTGCCCTAATGGGGATGTTAAGTTGAAAAGTTACAAATACTATAATGGTGAGTAGATGATCAGACATTGATTTCACATCTTTGTCATTGTCTGATTTCACCACATCTTTATCATTGTTCTAATGTCATCACCACTACACCCATCATTAATACTTTTCTTGACTCTTGGCTTACTATAAAAAAAGATTAAATTCTGCATTAAAATCTCCCTAGGTTCCTGCACTTGATGTTTGGGTATAGAATCATAAAGTTTTATACATGCATAACAGTGAAATCCTAAATTGGTGAAAGGCTGTATATAAATGACACATCATAAAGAACAATATGCATCAAGCTTTTCCACAACTTCAGTTCCATGAATCCTCTATAAAATGGCATTGTCTATAAAGGCCACATTCTATAAAAAGACACTGTCTATAAAGGCCACAATTCTGGTGATCATCTGAGTGTCTTGTTTAAAAACCATTTTGAATTTGACTCTTAATGCTAAACTGCTCACATCTTTTTAATGATAAAGCATATAGTAATTTGATTTATCTGAATCTGAGGTTTCACATTTTTTTTTATTGGAAAGGTAGTATTAAAACAATATAAACAATATAAAAATATGCCATTCTGCAAACAAGATAAGAAATAAATGCATTCCTATGTTGACCCTATTATTTTGTCAGACACTGAACATCATACCAAAAAATAATTTAAAAAGGTAAGATTGGAAAACAATAAAAATCTGCATTACTACTGTACAAATATGTCTAATAAGTACATCACTTAACTTTTTGCCACATGTTTTGACATATTTTTCTGCATTATTAATACATCAAGTAAAAGAAATAATTCCATTACCTGCATTGTACAATGCTTAGCCTGCCTGACAAATGTATTCAATTTTTGAAGGTAGAAGCCACAAACCTACAAGGTTAACAAATTTTATCTGACCTTACCTGGTCAGTTTGCTGACCCAGGTCCATTGATTATTATAATAAATAAATATATTATCACCTGCAGGTCAGCAATGTACTTTGCATGATCTAAATAATAATAATAATAATAATAATAATAATAATAATAATAATAATAATAATAATAATAATAATAATAATAACAATAATAATAATAATAATAATAATAATAATAAATTTTATTTTACATGTAAAACAAACAGACTATGCATAATAAACAATAGGCAATACCCATTTTATTCACAAACCTTGAAAATCATTTGCAAGCCTGAGTAAATCTGTACAATGTAAGGAAATGGAATTTAAAAAACACAACAAAAACAAATAACATTCCAATTAAAATGTCACACGAAGACACCCCAAAATTCCCTGCTTATTGATGTGCTTCTTAGTCATATTGTAAGCAAGACTAATTATTTATGAACATTGTTTCACCATTCTTATCTGACTGTTTTATGTTTTACTTGTGTACTAGCATTTTGGAAGAAGGAAGTTATTTGTAGCTATATAACACAGTATAAAGTACTTAACTGAAGCATTTACAATATGCCACACCTAGTGAGAAGTATGTTCCAGTACTTAGATGATTGCATCATTTTACATGCAGGAACCAACTCTTTCCGTAAAGATGCAAGTATTAGCACTGCATTCTAACATGTGTGCATGTGCATGTGTGTGTCTTAGTATGTGTGCATTTGTGTGTGTATATTGCATGCATACATACATACATACATACATACATACATACATACATACATACATACATACATACATACATACATACATACATACATACATACATACATACATACATACATACATACATACATACATACATACACACATGTCAGTAGGTACATACATATGTACATACATGGTTTAATGAGACATCAGTGTAATTTTGGCCATGCAGTTTAAAAGTTAAGTTCAGAAATTCAAAAAAGACACAAAAACAGTAAAACAAGTGTAAAATTCTTGAAATACAAAGTCAATTTTTTATATACTGAACACAAGACATTTTCAGACAGACAGCAATATAGGATGGACAATTAGTGGCAACATGCTCTAGAGTGCACCATTCTACATTTATATTCAAAACGTCCCTGTTTCATTGTAATGAAACTTTTTGGGATTGAATATGGATCAATAAGACCATATGCATGGGCCAGGGTGGGGAAAACAACAGTGCAGAGAGAGAGAGAGAGGGGGGGTCCCTGATTACAGTGTTAGAGACTCTTGATGACAGTGTTGGAGACTCTTGATGACTCCCAAGTTTATGTGCCCTTACTTAACAAGTGTATAAAATGAGGTAATGACATAAATTTATTAAGTATGTAGTACTTCGGTTATCATGAGTTCTGGAAGAAATAAGTACTAGTATGCTAAGAATTTCAGTCATGTTTTTCCTCCCGACCTCAAAACTTTTATCCAATATATATATATAAAACATTCCCTCATTGTAATGATGTCCATGTGAGCCATATAACAGTTAAAGCACCTAACAATAAAGTATTTATATATATATATATATATATATATATATATATATATATATATATATATATATATATATATATATATATATATATATAAGATACTCTCTCATCATAATGCCATCCATGGGAACCATACAGTATACCCCCTTGTAGTGATATTAGTTTATAGTGAAGTATATAATACACATATAATGTTAATATGACAATGAAATGGGGTCCATTACCATACCACCTTAAAAAAGGAATGGATTTATTATTAAGGATTTTGAGTGAAGGTATGCTGTAATTATTATCAAGTTTTCTTTGAATTTTGATGCAAATTCATTTTGTGTTTGCTTTCATATGAAATGGTGAAGGAACTGAGCAAAAAAAAGTTGCATGCATATAGTTTATTCATAACAAAATCTTTGAAACACTGACATTATAACTGAGGCTTCTGACATGGACAATCTCCTATTCATGCATGAACTGGATTCTAGGCTGTTCTTTACCAGTAAAGACACAAAACTTACCTGGATAAAACTGGCCCTCTAATCCAAAATTGTACTACAAATATGCTCCTTCACAAAACCAAGATAAACACAGCAGGCTTCCCATTCACATATATGTATATATATATATATATATACTCCACAATCTATATCATTCATACAAATCCTTCCTACTGACTGAATCTAATTCCACAATCCACAAACATATCCTTTCCAATGTGTATCCATTTCCACAATCCACATATAATTATTGAAATAAACCTTTGTGTTCTAAATTTCCCCTAATTTCATTTATGGAAATTATTCTGTTGAAAAAATTCCTCAGATACACTGGCATGAAAAGACACATGTAAAGAACCCTCAATCAAAAGGCTTGAAATAACTGTCTGCTGTCTATCTAGACATCCATCAAACCAACCAGTCTATTTGAGTGAGCCTACAGTGATGAGGAAACTCTGCTAACCTGACTACAAGTGGATAAATGAGAAAGACCCAGCTGATCAGTGTACTATGGAAAAGCAAATAAAAGCTGCTTTAGCACTTGTATCCAAGAGGGATTAGGGATTTGCAAATATCAAAGAAATTTTGAGTTACAAATACCACATTAATTAGTTTTGCATTTACAAAATGAATCACCATTGCAGATAATTTAATTTAAATAATTTAATTGCCAATTTTTTTCATAAATTTATAGTATTGCAAAAGCATAATATATGGTAACCATCAAACAGATTAGAGTGTGTGAATATTTTAGCATCTGAAGTGACCTCAACCCATGACTCACAATGGACTGTGTGTGTGTGTGTGTGTGTGTGTGTGCATGCATGTGCACGCATGTGCATGCATGTGTGTGTGTGTTTTTTAACTGACCTTAACCCATGAATCATAATGAACAGACATAATTAATATGCTAGGAACCTAATTTATACAGTGGTCATCATTATGCAAATTTCTGATCCTGTAACAGAATTTTTTGATATATCAACAACTGATTAATTGCGTGCATGATGCAAGACTAAATAATCCTAATATTGATTTATACTCATTAAATACAGATTATTATTTTAATGGTTATTAACTATTATACATAAAATTTGTGTCAGTTGGAACATGATTTTCACTTCCAGAATGACTATACACTAAATGAAAATAATAGTAATATATGTAATAACAACAGTAACAATGACAAATTTATTGCTTTCACCTTGCCACCATGATGAAGCCAAAGTACATGGCCCAAACTAATTTCTAGTCTTACAGTTCACATAAAATATGAAAAATTGATGAAAGACTGAAAGATCGAAGAAAAACAACAGCCCTAGAACATATATAATGACAGTGGGGGTGACTACTTGGCTTTACTGATCACTGCCACCTCACCTATGTCTGGGTTCAAGTCTCGAACTTGGCCAATGTGGGTATGTAAGAAAGCTACCAGTTGCTTCCCATGGGTTGGTGGTTCCACAAGTTCTTCCTCTGGCTGTTATGAATAGTCTTTCTTGTGCTGAAAAATGGCACTAAACCCCAAAACAACAACTTTATGAAAGCTCAACTATCTCAAGTTTGCAATAAGGCAAGAATAGCAACTACTTGATCAAAAACAGAACTGCCTCTAAAGCTCTATTATATTTAATTCTACAAATACATTAGACACTGCATGCAAAAATGAAAACAAAAACCACAATTTTATTTTGGCATTGTTAGGATTATTAGCATAAATTAATATCCAACAATCCATTTTTATATTGGCAACAATACCCATTCTACAGGCCCTTTTTTTATCAGCAACAATACCCATCCTACAGGCCCTTTTTTTAAATCAGCAACAATACCCATCCTACAGGCCCTTTTTTATCAGCAACAATACCCATCCTACAGGCCCTTTTTTATCAGCAACAATACACATCATTCAGGCCCTTTTTTTCAACAGCACCAATACCCATTCTACAGGCCCTTTTTTATCAGCAACAATACCCATCCTACAGGCCCTTTTTTATCAGCAACAATACACATCATTCAGGCTCTTTTTTTCAACAGCACCAATACCCATTCTACAGGCCCTTTTTTATCAGCAACAATACCCATCCTACAGGCCCTTTTTTATCAGCAACAATACCCATTCTACAGGCCCTTTTTATCAGCAACAACACCCATCCTACATGCCCATTTTATCAGCAACAATACCCATCCTACAGACCCTTTTTTATCAGCAACAATACCCATCCTACAGGCCCTTTATTATCAGCAACAATACCCATCCTACAGGCCTATTTTATCAATAACAATACCCATTCTACAGGCCTATTTTATCAGTAACAATACCCATCCTACAGGCCCATTTTATCAGCAACAATACAAATCCTACAGGCCCTTTTTATCAGCAACAATACCCATCCTACAGGCCCTTTTTTATCAGCAACAATACCCATCCTACAGGCCTATTTTATCAGTAACAATACCCATTCTACAGGCCTATTTTATCAGCAACAATACCCATCCTACAGGCCTATTTTATCAGTAACAATACCCATCCTGCAGGCCCATTTTATCAGCAACAATACACATCCTACAGGCCCTTTTTTATCAGCAATAATACCCATCCAACAGGCCCTTATTTATCAGCAACAATACCCATCCTACAGGCCCTTTATCAGCAAAAATACCCATTCTACAGACCCATTTTTATCAGTAACAATACCCATCCTATAGGCCCATTTTATCAGCAACAACACACATCCTACAGGCCCTTTTTATCAGTAACAATACCCATCCTACAGGCCCTTTTTATTAGCAACAATACCCATTCTACAGACCTTTTTATCAGCAACAACACCCATCCTACAGGTCCATTTTATCAGCAACAATACACATCCTACAGGCCATTTTTATCAGTAACAATACCCATTCCTACAGGCCCTTTTTATTAGCAACAATACCCATTCTACAGACCCTTTTTATCAGCAACAACACCCATCCTACAGGCCCATTTTATCAGCAACAATACCCATCCTACAGGCCCATTTTATCAGCAATAATACACATTCTACAGACCCTTTTATATCAGCAACAATATCCATTCTACAGACCCTTTTTATCAGCAACAATACCCGTCCAACAGGCCCTTTTTTATCAGCAACAATACCCATCTTATAGGCCCATTTTATCAGCAACAATACCCATCCTACAGGCCCATTTTATCAGCAATAATACCCATTCTAAAGACCCTTTTTTATCAGCAACAATACCCATCTTACAGGCCCTTTTTATTAGCAACAATACACATCCTACAGGCCCTTTTTATTAGCAACAATACACATCCTACAGGCCCTTTTTCATCAGTAACAATACACATCCTATAGGCCCATTTTATCAACATCAATACACATCCTACAGGCCCATTTTATCAGCAACAATACACATCCTACAGGCCCTTTTTTTTATCAGCAACAATACCCATCATACAGGCCCTTTTTTATCATCAACAATACCCATCCAACAGGCCCTTTTTTATCAGCAACAATACCCATCCTACAGGCCCTTTTTTATCAGCAACAATACTCATCCTACAGGCCCTTTTTATCAGCAACAATATACATCCTACAGGCCCTTTTTCATCAGTAACAATACCCATCCGATAGGCCCATTTTATCAGTAACAATACACATCCTACAGGTCCTTTTTATCAGTAACAATACCCATCCTTCAGGCCCTTTTTTATCAGCAACAATACCCATTCTACAGGCCCTTTTTTATCAGCAACAATACCCATCTTACAGACCCTTTTTTATCAGTAACAATACACATCCTACAGGCCCTTTTTCATCAGTAACAATACCCATCCTATAGGCCCATTTTATCAGCAACAATACACATCCTACAGGCCCTTCTTATCAGTAACAATACCCATCCTACATGCCCTTTTTATCAGCAACAATACCCATTCTTCAGACCCTTTTTATCAGCACCAACACCCATCCTACAGGCCTTTTTTATCAGCAACAATACCCATCCTACAGGCCCATTTTATCAGCAATAATACCCATTCTACAGACCCTTTTATATCAGCAACAATACCCATCCTACAGGCCCTTTTTGTTAGCAACAATACCCATTCTACAGACCCTTTTAATCAGCAACAATACCCATCCAACAGGCCCTTTGTTATCAGCAATAATACCCATTCTACAGGCCCTTTTTATCAGCAATATCATCCTACAGGCCCTTTTTCATCTGTAACAATACCCATCCAATAGGCCCATTTTATCAGCAACAATACACATCCTACAGGCCCTTTTTATCAGTAACAATACCCATCCTACAGGCCCTTTTTTTATCAGCAACAATACCCATTCTACAGGTTCTTTTTTATCAGCAACAATACCCATCCTACAGGCCCTTTTTATTAGCAACAATACCCATTCTACAGACCCTTTTAATCAGCAACAACACCCATCCTACAGGCCCATTTTATCAGCAACAATACCCATCCAACAAGCCCATTTTATCAGCAATAATACACATTCTACAGATCCTTTTTTATCAGCAGCAATACCCATCCTACAGGCCCTTTTTTATCAGCAACAATACCCATTATACAGGCCCTTTTTGATCAGCAACAATAACCATTCTACAGGCCCTTTTTATCAGCAACAACACCCATGCTACAGGCCCATTTTATCAGCAATAATACCCATTCTACAGACCCTTTTTCATCAGCAACAATACCCATCCTACAGGCCCATTTTATCAGCAGCATTTTTTCATAGGCACCAATACACACCCTACATGCCCTTTTTTATCAGTACCAATACACATCAAACAGCACCTTTT
Source organism: Potamilus streckersoni (assembly GCA_016746295.1). Classification (NCBI taxonomy): domain Eukaryota; kingdom Metazoa; phylum Mollusca; class Bivalvia; order Unionida; family Unionidae; genus Potamilus; species Potamilus streckersoni. Next base: position 777,732 of record JAEAOA010000548.1, on the reverse strand, counting down.
GTTACCAACACCAATACATATCCTACAAGCCTTTTTTCATCAGCACCAATAAATATCCTACAGGACCTTTTTTTTACCAGTACCAATACATTTTTGGGTTTACATTGCCTATTACAAGGTATCAAGCAATATTTACTTAGTACTTACAATTGCAGACTAGAATAAATGCATTGGTTTGGATGAATTATAATATTTATTTCGGAATAATGTCTCTTCTTTTCTTGAAGGTAATACCATTTTTATAAGCTTGCAGTAATGTAAAAGATGCACTACTTCAAATGTATCTGTAAGCTTGAAAATAATAATAGAATGTTTGGTTTTTGGTTTTTGTGAACTTGAGGACTTTTTATAGCAGATGATACACTATTTATGGTGGTCACTCTGGACAGATAATATTTCAAAAAGTGAATAGTGTGAATGGAGAACCCAGTCTCTCAAGACAGTTGGTCTCTCAATAGCATATGCCTCTAAAGACAGATTTATACTGTAGTAATTTGAAGGTTAATGGCTTTATACAATCCTCACCTTACTTCAATTGTGTGTGTGTGTGTGTGTGTGTGTGAGTTGGATTTTTAATGTAACTTTAACAATATTTCAGTCATATTGCTATTATGTATTGAGTATAGCAGTGTGTGTGTGTGTGTGTGTGTGTGTGTGTGTAAGTGTTACAACTAGATTTAAAAAATGCACAACTAATAAAATATTAACGTTTATGAGATAACCACACAGCCAGCTTCCACAATAAACATATGGAGCAGACATTAGGAATTAAGAACAAAGGAGATATTCTGGCATTTTGAAGGTAAATCAATACACATTAAAGTAGTATGGATCAAAAAAGGTCCATTACCAATTTATTGCAATGATTTTTTCTGGTCACCAAATTGAGCCTCTGAACCATGTATACTAATACAAGAATTGTCCCATTTTTAGAAACATTTTTCCTCTAGTTACCTAATCAATTCAATTCTTCCTCTTTTTTTCCTTTAACTAATTCTCTTATAGGCAAAATTTATTGATAAACTAACAAGAATTCAAACAAAAATCAAGAATATACAGATAAACAGCTAGTTTATAAAAACACTGCCCTCCCCCTTAGAATGGTGAGGTCTTGAAAGTACACAATCATGAAATCAGATTATGACCTTTCAGAAAAAGTTACTGGGCAAACACTGAACATAATTCAGTTCCTTTGCTCCATCATAAAGGTGCATTAAAAGAAAGAAAATGGCAAGGGATTGATTAGTGACCTTGATCATGGTAGTGACCTTGACCTTGACTGATATAAATGATATTCCATCACTCAAAAGCAGCATAGTTGATTCCCATGCCTGAAACATCTTTTGTGATGTAAAGGAGGAACAAAAGAAATCTTAAAATAATGAAATGCAACACTGACCTTTAGAATACATATTCTAATGACAATGTATAAGTTTATTCACTTATCTTAAACATCTGTTAAGTTTAACTGCAGAAGGGTAAATGTGAAATATAAACTACTTACATGTGACCTTGACCTTGAAGTTTCACCCCTTTATTTCAAATAGCTCTAAAATTATACTGTGGAAAAGAAATTTTACAGAAGAATGCAACAAATAATACCATGACAATGAACTTAAAGATAAGACCCCAATGTGTTACACAACACACATGTCAATAATAATGTGTAGTATGCCAAGTGGCATTGCTTAATCTCAAACAATTAAAATATGGAAAACATACTTTACTGACCCATGACTTTAACCCTCAATAAATGCTTCCCAAGGTCAAGATGTAGTGTCAAGATGCACAAGCCAAAACAAATTTAATCTCAATCACAAAAGGCCTTAAAGTGATAGAGATGTTAAAGAGTGATAGAAACAAAATATTGAGCTGAGGGCCTGATTATGAAGATAGCACCCACTAATGTGGTACAAACCATGTGGTGTGAGGGACTGATGTAACTTCTAAATATATTCGAGTACATACCCTGGGGAACTTGTTCAATTATACTGGGTTTGTTACAAGTGAGAGGTTTTCAAAACATCCTTTGTCTTCTGTTTTGTGGCTATGGAAAGTTTAAACAATTGGGAAACAATAATGACCAAAGAAGCTTAAGAAAACAAGTGTACACTAGACACAGACATCTTTGAATTAAGCTTTGTCATCAAAGCCCAGCAAAGAAACAATCTATAAACCAGACCTAGTTATGACTGAGGTTTACTCTGAAAAATTTGTTGTGGGGGAGGAAGAGATTCAGGAACTCTATACTTTCAAGTGATCAAGTATATCACACAAAGTTTTATCACCTTATCTCAAATGACTTTAAAAGTTTTAAGCAGAAAGGAATGTGTAATGGAAAACCAAAAAATACTGATTCATGACCTTGACACAACTTCTAGTAACCATGTATATGAAGTGGTAACAATTATTCTCAAAAGGTTTTAATGTTACAGGGCAGAAGGGAAAGTGTTGTGGGAAACATACAATATTGACTGGTGACCTTGATCTTGTAGATAGGGCCACCATGTGATGATGTATAAAATGACCAATTTCTTAATATCAAGCATCTTGAAACTTACAGAGTGGAAAATATGACTCAGTCACAAACTTTTCTTTGAAATTGGGGGGGGGCAAAATGTATAGACAGTAGAGACAGGCAGACAGAAAGATAGGTAGGTAGGTAGATAAGTAGGAAGACAGACAGACAGACAGATAGATAGATAGATAGATAGATAGATAGATAGATAGATAGATAGATAGATAGATAGATAGATAGATAGATAGATAGATAGATAGACAGAGCAAATGAAATAGACAGATGAATAAATGGATAAATATATATATATATATATATATATATATATATATATATATATATATATATATATATATATATATATATATATATATATATATATATATATATATAATAGGAGCAATTGAGACAAGATAAGTAAATGGATAGCAGTAGTGGAAAAGTAAAAAAAGATATCCTTATACATTTCCAAACAGGTTTTCCTTAGTCAAATGAACTTTTGTGTATAGTGAGGTACATTTTAAAATAATGTATCTGAGATGATCCTTTACCACTTACATACCTGGTGAGGTACATTATAAAAATATTGCATCCAAGCACACACTTTACCACTTATGTGTGTGGTAAAGTACATTATAAAAATATTGTATCCATGCACACCTTACCACTTACATTTATGGTTCTTGTTGTTGGGTTTAACGCCATTTTTCAGCACACGATAGGCTATTCATGGCGGCCAGTATTAATGGTGGAGTAAGAAACCGGGAAAGCACCGGAAAGAACCACCAACCCACGAGAAGCTACTGGCAAGCTTTCTCACTATCCACATTTGCCGAATCCTAGACTCGAACCCACAGACAGAGGTGAGATGGCAGTGATCTGTAACGGACAGCACTTTAGACCACTTGGCCATCGGGGCCCCCTTACATTTATGGTGAGGTACATAATAAAAATAATGTATCCAAGCACAAACTTTACCAATTATGTGTATTATAAAAAAAATGCATCCATACACACACTTTATCACTTACATGTATGGTGAGGTACATTATGAGAAATAACAACAACAACAACAACAATAATTGTAATAATGATAATAGTAATAATAATAATAATAATAATAATAATAATAATAATAATAATAATAATAATAATAATAATCATGATTATGATAATAATAATAATAATAATAATAATAATAATAATAATAATAATTAATATTAATAATAATAATAATAATAATAATAATAATAATAATAATAATAATAATAATAATAATAATAATAATAATAATAATAACAATAATAATAATAATAAAGCTATTTAAAGACAAAGCTCATTTGGTCAACTGACCAATCTTCCATGAGACAGGACATATATTGTCCATAAAACACTGGATGCATGAAAATCACAAACATTAATATCTTCAGACTAATATGAGAATGGCAAAATTAAGAATTCCAGTTGAGGTTGAGATGAAAATGACCAAATGATGACCACCCATCCCTCCATTATGTGAACTCTATTAGATCCACTTCTAAACTTCACTGATTGTTTCATTTGGCATCAGTAACATTACTTTGCCTATATTAACATTCTGCACAGCTTCCATCCTTCCCATTTTATTATGCACACAAGGAAGCCCAGTGTATCTGGAGAAAATTTACATGGTATGATTCTCATAACTTTCCTATTCATGCCGGAAATACAATTGTCAATGGCTTGAATGAATACATTGAGTGCATCATTAAGGGATGAATTGTTTTCAAGGTCATATTAAAAAAAATGTACTAAAAAGGCAGGACATGTAAGGAATCATAATTCAAATATAAATCCTTGCTGAAAATATTTTCCTTTTTATTTTAAGAGAATCAATCTGGTTCTCCCAAAATCAAGCAACTCATCAGCTAATGAATCCAATTCATAAAGCCAACAACTCATCAGCTAATGAATCCAATTCATGATGCCAACAACTCATCAGCTAATGAATCCAATTCATAAAGCCAACAACTCATCAGCTAATGAATCCAATTCATAATGCCAACAACTCATCAGCTAATGAATCCAATTCATGATGCCAACAACTCATCAGCTAATGAATCCAATTCATGATGCCAACAACTCACCAGCTAATGAATCCAATTCATGATGCCAACAACTCATCAGCTAATGAATCCAATTCATGATGCCAACACCTCATCAGCTAATGAATCCAATTCATGATGCCAACACCTCATCAGCTAATGAATCCAATTCATGAAGCCAACAACTCATCAGCTAATGAATCCAATTCATGATGCCAACAACTCATCAGCTAATGAATCCAATTCATGATGCCAACAACTCATCAGCTAATGAATCCAATTCATGAAGCCAACAACTCATCAGCTAATGAATCCAATTCATGATGCCAACAACTCATCAGCTAATGAATCCAATTCATGAAGCCAACACCTCATCAGCTAATGAATCCAATTCATGAAGCCAACAACTCATCAGCTAATGAATCCAATTCATGATGCCAACAACTCATCAGCTAATGAATCCAATTATGATGCCAACAACTCATCAGCTAATGAATCCAATTCATGATGCCAACAACTCATCAGCTAATGAATCCAATTCATGATGCCAACAACTCATCAGCTAATGAATCCAATTCATGATGCCAACAACTCATCAGCTAATGAATCCAATTCATGAAGCCAACAACTCATGAGCTAATGAATCTAATTCATGAAGCCAACAACTCATCAGCTAATGAATCCAATTCATGATGCCAACAACTCATCAGCTAATGAATCCAATTCATAATGCCAACAACTCATCAGCTAATGAATCCAATTCATGAAGGCAACAACTCATCAGCTAATGAATCCAATTCATGATGCCAACAACTCATCAGCTAATGAATCCAATTCATGATGCCAACAACTCATCAGCTAATGAATCCAATTCATGATGCCAACAACTCATCAGCTAATGAATCCAATTCATGATGCCAACAACTCATCAGCTAATGAATCTAATTCATGAAGCCAACAACTCATCAGCTAATGAATCCAATTCATGATGCCAACAACTCATCAGCTAATGAATCCAATTCATGATGCCAACAACTCATCAGCTAATGAATCCAATTCATGAAGGCAATAACTCATCAGCTAATGAATCCAATTCATGATGCCAACAACTCATCAGCTAATGAATCCAATTCATGATGCCAACAACTCATCAGCTAATGAATCCAATTCATAAGGCCAACAACTCATCAGCTAATGAATCCAATTCATGATGCCTATTAACTGTTCTTTATTTAACTTGCACAGAAAATGTATTAAGTTTTAAATTTCCGCATTTATTCTGAGTTGGACATTATTTCCTTCTGATCCCTTCCATGCAAAAGTATTCACATCTTGCTGGATTTCTAGGTTTGATCTCCAATTTTGTCATGAAAAGGTTGCCTATTCAGAGTAGGTGGCTCTTTTGTTTTCTACAAATGCAAGATCACAGCTGCAAGTGCAAGTAGTTGATAGAACTGACATTACAAAAAGTTTTAAACCAACAGAAATTTCATGCAAAGCCATCTGTCCAGATGCCTTTTCACATTTCCATGCTATCATTCTAATCTCTGAGCCAATTCCACAAATACATACATTGGATGAGTACTATGCACTGTGCAAAAAAAATTGCAATGACCTTTTTCTCCCTCTTCACTAAAGCTGGGGAACACAGAAACAGTCTATGTTCATCAATTTTTTTTATTCTGCTGGTCCATCCATCTTGGAACAGATTATTAGACTGTAACCTAGTTTGCTGAAGCTTCATCTCAACAAAAACTCAAATGAGTTCAATAAGAGCATAGATTTATTTTTCAAGTTAGGGTTGGAACTGCTCATTCATGTGTGTGTGTGTATTGTGTGTATGCATGTGTGGAGATTGATGTATGTATGTATGTATGTATGTATGTATGTATGTATGTATGTATGTATGTATGTATGTATGTATGTATGTATCTATGTATGTATGTATGTATGTATGTATGTATGTATGTATGTATGTATGTATGTATGTATGTATGTATGTATGTATGTATGTATGTATGTAGGTAGGTAGGTAGGTAGGTAGGTAGGTAGGTAGGTAGGTAGGTAGGTAGGTAGGTAGGTAGGTAGGTATGTATGTATGTATGTATGTATGTATGTATGTGATTTAACATCATACAAGTCAAATACTAGCTGTATAGTGCCTGCTAAAGGTTAACTTCTAAAAATGTTGTAGGTTTAAATGCTATTTTCAGCACAAGATAGGCTATAAATTGCTGCCAGAATAACTGGTGGAGGAAAAACCCTGGAAGACCCCAATAAGAACCACCAAACCACAAGAAGCTACTGGCAAGCTTTCACACATACCCATGTTAGCTGAACCTGAGAATTGAACCCATGTAAACTGCAGTGATATGCTAGTGATCTCAGCCACTCTAAAAATGTAATGATAAAACTGCAAGACATTAGGAAGATGACCCTTCCAAATAAAGTTCTGTGTAATAAAACCTAAACAGTAAAGATGTTAATAATTTTTACAAGAATAAAAGTAAAAGGTCGTTAAGGGCTATCTTTGTTATATACACTGCATATGTCTTTAAAAGTCAAGTACATCATCATAAAACTTTTATTTAAATTAATTTAAAATTATTAAACAATTCTGTCTCGCTTGGTGGAGGTTGATACAATTTACAGGAATGTATTCCACTTTTAGTGGACACTTGAAAGGTATGTACAATGGTCAAAGTGGTCAATTTACAGGAATGTATTCCACTTTTAGTGGGCACTGGCAAGGTATGTACAATTGTCAAAGTTCACAATTCAGAGGATAGACATAAAGAATGCTGACTCCAGTATACTCCCCAAACTTCATTTACTGGGAGTGAAACAGGAACTACAGAGATGACACCAGGATTTTATCATAAGGGGGGAGAGTTCCCACCCTTGTCACAAGAAATAAGGGAGAGTAGAAAAAAAATAAGAGGGAGGATTAAAATGGCCATGTTCAATCATTACATAACACTTCAATATCCCTCTCTCTTTCTAATGTTAGACCCATATTGTAATAAAATCTTCAGATTTTGCCTCTAGTTCTATCAGCATTAATCTATAGATTTTTTTCTGAGCTTAATCTTTTCCTAATCTGTGTAGGAATATAGTTTTGTGATAAGAGCCCCCCCCCTAAACAGTATGCTGTCTGAAAGAGTATACACATAAGATTTTTCAATAACATAAGCTTTGCCAAAGTTTAACTTTCTTGGTTTAGCACTCTGTTAACTACTATGCCAGATATAGGTTTCCTTAATGCTGCTTTAGGATTTTAAGTACATCAATGCCATAGAGTACTTGTTCAAACAGGAATTTTATAGAATCAATGTCTTTTATTTCTAAATTTCTTTGCAGGGATGTATAAATTTTATAAAAGCTGACAGGAAAATTTTCACTGTTCTAACTATATATGCATTCTCACCATTTCTCATCAACATGTGTGTCAACATGTATTAATTGCCATAGAGTCCAGTCACAATTTCATGCAAGTCCCAATAATCCTTCTGTCTTATGTGGACATGGTAAGAGGACAATGGCCATGTCAGTGGAACCTTCTTGTATAGTTTGAAGTTGTGCAATAAATGGTATTTTTTAAAATCTGTCCTGAATGAGTTAAAAGCACAAATCACCCTGCATATACATAGTCCCCATGTAATCATCAAACTTTCCAATAATCACAATCACTATCCCAGTTTTATGCACATGGGGCATTCCCTGCAATTGACTGATTGACTAACTGGCATATTAGCATTATGTCATCTTATGGCCAGTGGGTTTTCTCTGGGTCAGTGTTTCTTTCCAGGGGGTTTTCAGTGTTCTTTCTCCACCAGTTATACTGGCCACCATACATTTTAAGCAATCCTTTGTGTGGAGAAAGGGCATTAAATCCCATAATAACAAGGACAACAACAACAGCACAGTGTGAAAGCAGATTGAGTCTGTCCAGTTCACTAAAGCAATGTTTTTATTTAAACAAGGTTGATTCTGATATCTGCTGGCAAAATAAGAAATAGCAGATTGGGTCCACATGATTAACAATTGGTGAAAATTATATATAGGTAAATATAGCACAATCCTAAAAGAAACTTTATGATATTCTTAAAGTAATTTGACCACACTCCAACTGGAAAGAAATCAAGTATACAGCTATCTGATGGTAAAACAATTGTATGTGCTAGTTATTATGTACTTTTGAGAGATTGACATGTGTAAGGTGAAGTTGTTTGCATTCAAAGCATGCTCAGTGGAGAGAATGTTGGCATACCTCTATGCAGTTTTGATGTAATGTGGCTGACATTTCTATGGATACTGTACTTTTGGAAATTAGCACACTGCTAACTAAAATGACTGCTCCCTTGTGTTTAAAAAATCTGCCTGAATTTATCTAAAGTACACTATCCTTAGCAGCTATTAAAACAGGAAAAATGCATTTTGCCAGACTACACAATACAAGCTTCTGAAAGTGCAATAAATGAATTACCAAATATTTAAAATGTAAAAAAGTTATCAGCTCTTTTTTTTTTACAATTTACCTCTGAAGTTCAGGAAGAGAAAATGGCCAGTTGGAGCTAGCATTTTTTTGTGAGAAAGCTTGCAAATAGCTTCTCCTATGTATAGCCTATGGTGTGCTGATACAGAGTTGAACCATGCCAGTTCTATGGTTATAGGGACAAATCTCATTACAGGGATTATATGCTTGATAATCCTTCTATGGATAGAATTCCAGATGCATGGAAGTTTGCTCTGGATAGGAATGTTGAGTGAAAGTTGTTTACAGTCAAATATACCAATGTGAAAACTGTCAACATTGCACCATATGAAACTAATACTATTAATGGCATTGCCAGCAATGTTGATGCTCCTATAACTGAAGTGATTACAGAGAACTTAGGAAACTTGGAACATTTTACAGTTTGTCCAAGAGTAATCAGGATTAATGAATAGGACTCACATTCCAAAGTTCAAATCAGGCATTGAAATATGTCTGCCATATGTGTGATAAAATGTCTTATGTGAAGTCAAAGCAGTTGACCACATCACTTGATTTTTTCCCCAGGAGGTCAGAAAATAGTTAACATTCTACTTGTATGGTTGACACTAAATAAACTCTATGACCCAAGGGTATTGTGTTTGTTTCTTCTGTACATTAACTCCTGGAGATTTTTGACATTTTCACCTAAAATGTGAGGGGGAATATGTTTTTGGGGCTGCTTCTGAATACATCCAAATAAACCTGCTTCCAAGAGATTTCCATTTAGCCTGATGCCTAGGTGTATTAGAAACATAAGAAACATAGTTTTTCACGGTGTATTTTGCTCACGCATGTGCAGAAGGGTTAAAGATGATTTGGGGGTGGGGCTTATTGGACCCTTCACTTTTTCCTTTTATTTGAAATCCTCATTTTATCTTACTTTTTCTATAGATTCACCTGTCTATGTGCAGTTCAGAACAGTTTGCCTTAGATCTGAGGCTAAAAAGTCTCAAATTCGATCACAAAATCAAATTCTGACAATGGGTGAAGTTTGAGTGCAAAAAAATTGGATCCCAAAAATTACATTTTCTCTCTGTATTTTGTGATGTGATTAAAAAGTCCAGATTATTTGGTATCCTTGTAGAGCTGCAACTATCTACTTTTCTGACTATAGAGCTCAGAAGATGGGTACTATCTCCTGATACACATAAGTTGTGCCAGGGGTTCGTGAGTTAATACAAAATGCATGCACTCTGGAAGTTAATATTCAGCAGGTACCATCATTAATTCAAATCTCTGGATCCTCCACTTTTGTAGATACATGTATCATAATTCCAGCATTTATAATAATAATAATAATAATAATAATAATAATAATAATAATAATAATAATAATAATAATAATAATAATAATAATAATAACAACAACAACAACAACATCTGGAAAAGTCAGTTGAAGACATTTCTAATTTTAGTAACAGTGGCCAAATTTAATGACAGTGGATTGACATTATTTATAGCTAAGGTGTTTTCTGTAGATTTTAGGTCAAATTCTTTTCAGTGGTTTTTGAGAAGTAATTTAAAGCTTTTCCTATCTAGCAGTCATATCTAAACACAGATTGGCATCATCTGTAAAAATGAGAAAGACCTTTATATCAGTATGCTTTCTGGGCAATTCCATTCTGTTTTGTGGGGCTTTTTATTTTGTTTTTAGAAAAAAGTTATTTACCTTAATGACAGCAATATCTGACAGACAGCCATATTTGACTGGTGGATCAGCACTATTTGTACAAATGTGAAAGGCCTCCATGCCACACTGTTCTCTGCCAAATTTAACTGAAAATAATTTAGTGGTTTTGGAGAAGAGCAAACAGCAATTGTTGACATGCACTACACACCTTATGCCAGATGGAGGACAATGCCATAAGATTGTCTGGCCTTGTAATCAGCAAAGTTAACAAGACTACCAATCATTTCTTGGAAGCTGTTGAAACTATCACTCACACTAAATGTTCTTTTTGGCACACAAACTATACCTGGCCAGCAAGTTCACCTCTTCTCAGCCAAATAAATTCTTAAAAAAAACTGATAGCTGTATAGTGACTGGTACTGCCATGAAAAAGTGCTGGAAGACACCAATTTACACTGAATTTTGAAAGCCAGTCTAGGTATAATCTCTTCACACAAAAAAATAGATCAGTACCCAAATTAATAGTGAAAGTCTTCAGATAAAGTGAAGATTCTATTTCAGGCATATCTTAAAATAAGTGTATTTATCACAGCTCATGTGTTGTAGCTTGGCTTTGGTTCAGAAACAGAAGCTATTCCCAATTTGTGATCTTGACAAGTTCTTGGCTTCTAAAACATATTGCAGTTTCATTCACTGCAAGGTCAACATTAGTTAAATTGTGATGATTTTATTATATTCCAGGAGTAACCAATGACATTTGTTTACCACTTGAATGGTAATTGTTCTGTAATAAAATCATCTACAGGATGTGTAATCATGGATCAATGTCAGATTCTTTTAAAATAAATATTAGCACAAGTGTCTTTCTAGTATGGTGAATAAGCTAACAACATGATATTCAAGCATGGGGCACAGTCCCTGGCAAGTTTTGAATGCCTGTTTCACATAACAAGTACCATAAAAGAATCACACTGTTTATTGTGGGTTTCTTACCATTATAATCTCATTATTGACAAGATGTCAGAAGCAATTTATTTCTAAAGTCACCTGGTGCCATATGAGACTTGATTATCAATTCCAGTCTCTGGTGGTCAGCTTTAAAATATTCCTTAGTGATAATTGCCACAGTAACTCAAACAGCATGTTCATTGTGGCAAACAGAAGCTAGACTGGATATATATTGTCATTCCTAATTACTAATAAAATTAGAGTAGTAACAGAACCAGACTGGGAAGCAATATTCATCAGGTTTCAGGTTTGTATATAACATTTATATGGTACTGAAAAACAGCCAGTTGTGGTCCTTTAGTTTTCTTTGATCTCAACATTATGTTTAATTTTGAAAATTATAGAAAATGATTTTTTAAACTATTATTATTTTTAATTTATAAGTGCAGATAAGTAAAAAAAATAATTGTTTTAAATAAAAAGAAAGATCTTCATTAAATCAATAATGAAGAAATGGAGATTAAAGTTAATTTAAATTTAATTTATTAAGAGTTCTCTCCACAAATAAAAATCTATCAACATAGTGTTTTGCCTGTGAGAATATGACTGCAGTCCTAGGAACATCACTAAACAACCCTAGTAACATTACAAAAAAATTCTTGTGGCTTTGACAATTAAAAGACCATTCTAATCACTCAATTCTCCTGCTGTAATAGCAACATATTGTTACAAGCCAGGGGTCCTTTGCTAGACTGAGCGGTGTCAAAACTCAGACACGAATCCCGCTAAAAGTCATTAAGTTTACCCCATATTTCCAAAGACTTCTATACAACTTCAGTTGTAAGTTGGAAAGCCTGACATGTCCATTCTATACATAAATATTACTCTAATCAATGTAAGACCACATTAATTACAACTTTTCAAATAACCATCAACCACACATTTGCACAGTTTCTCAACATTAACTTTCCGTTCCGCTAGTAGTTCACACCATAGAAACTCTACAAATATCCCTAACATGGGGGATTATTTTAACTGCCCACCTGAGGCCAGTCGATCTATCGTTTCAAGGCACATCACACCAGTAAACCTACATCACATTTGCCACTATGGCGACATAAACGGTATTTTCTGAGTCCTTTCTCATTTATCCCATTGTGTAATTTACCGGTTTTCTACCATAAATACTGCCGATGCAGTCACAACACCAATGTACACCATTAGGTTTATTAAAGTGCTATATCACTTCAGGGACAGTCATGCAGATTGGGTCTGAGTTTGCTACTCATTGACCATGGCATCTTAGAAACTCACTAACACTTTCTCTCGGTGACGTTTGTGTCTAATAATTGACTAATTATTTCGTGCTAAGAAATATTTACCATTGCACCAAATTCCAATAACCAAACATGTAATCACACAAACCAACAAATTGCTTAAACTAAATGTGCATCTCCTTAATTTTTTTACATTATATATCCCTTTCCTACAGCTCTCAATATTTTACCAATTCACTTGAAACCTTGACTTTTGACACCTTGATCTATCATCCCCAAGGACATGCAGAGAATCTGGTTAGAAGTTTAATACCTTTCCAAGCCACTGACCTTGATCATTGACCTTTTAATCTGCATACTAACAGGTACACATCTTTACTATGTTTGATGTATATGGGGCTTGTACTTAATGCCCCCTTGTGCTAAAAATAAACCATGATGTCATTGCCACGATTGCTGCCATATTGTTTCAGACAAAGCCGCTAGGGACGCTAGGGACGCATAGTAACACGAATGCTGGCAGCATTTTCAAATTTATAAACAAGATATATACGCATCCGGAAAAGCAATTAAATATAGTGACCACTGAGCATTGTTACTATGGTTCATGTACAAGTGATTCAAGGTACCAAAAAGATGGTGTTTGGTTCATTAGATGGTCATGATTTCCAAAGTCTGACAAAGAAAAAGGTGTATGCGATGAGTACATCATTATGACCGACACGATTTTGCCATAATAAAAAAATGTGACGAAGGATACATATATATGTAGGTTTCACTAATTAAAGATATTGCCAAGCATAGGATACATGTTGAATAGTCCATAGAGAGAATTAAGAAATTGAGACAGTTAAAGAAAGTAATTCCACTTAATATTCAGCCTGTTTTTTCTCAATAGGTTGTTTAGTCAATTTTCAAAATGCTCTTGTGCAGTAATTATAATCTAAGAAGTTTGAATTATTCTGAAATTCAACATACATATGCAGACAATAAGTTATTTTGACATATTTTGCTGACTTTGTAATATTTGTATCATTTTATGGCTAGCTATCATTTTTAGAAACAGCTGTTTTGTATTACTTTTTCTATCAGCAAATTCAAACAATTATACTTCCAGACAAAATGCAATTATATACTTTTCATTTAAGAAAAAGTGTTATGCACATAGCTGAAATTATATGACATGAAAATAAATATAAATGTTCTCTTTTTTTTAATATTGTTGCCAGTTTACACATGAGACTCAGAAAAAGGATAATGAAATCAGTAATGCATATTCTTAAAACAACTAATATTGATATATTTCTTGATCAAATATCTTTAATATATATGCAAAATTTTATAATAATAATAATAATAATAATAATAATAATAATAATAATAATAATTAATAATAATAATAATAATAATAAAAATTAGAAGATGGAGTATAACAATAGCAAAAATAATCATTAACAGATATAAAAGTATTATTATTATTATTATTATTATTATTATTATTATTATTATTATTATTATTATTATTATTATTATTTTGACTTTATTTAAAGAGGGTAACTCAATTAGCTAAGAACTAATTTACCTTGAGGCCCTCATTCAAAGGAATTTACTTATTTTGCTGCATCTCTGCAGCCACTGTATATACTGGGTTTGGAAAAAGGAAATAGAGTGGGCTTTCTAATCTCAACTTGAATAGTATTCCAGAGCAAAGTTTCAGAGTATTGGAAACTTTTTTAAAAATAATTCCTTATTTGGTTTGGGAATTTTATGTTTGGTTGCATGTGGGGAGTATTTCTGGGTAGCCAATACTTGAATAGTGATTGTAAATATTCAGAAGCACTATTATTGGATATCCTGTAAATTAATTTGGCTTTTCTCAAACACAATCGGTCTTTAATAGGTAATATTTTTAACTTTTATCATTTAAATTACCCCATACAGTATATATTACAGTAGTCTAAATAGGGTTGTATGTAACTGTTATAAAATAGTTTTCTGTGCTTTTCGGGAGAAAGTGTCTTATCCAACTGAGAAGCCATAAACTTGAATTGATTTTTTTACTGATATGTTTGATATGTTCAGTCCATGATAGGTTATTATCTACCAAAACACCAAGTACAGACCATTTGCAACCTTTTATCCTTCCATGTCAGACATAGTTCATCACTATCAAGTTTTGTTCTTTTGTTTCCTGCTGAGATAAATAATATTTTAGTTTTACCAGTATTAACCACCATGCCATTGCATATGCACCAGTTGTCCAGTTTGTTTAGGGCATTCTGTAGAGAAATTTCGAATTCATGCTTTGTGTTTTGAATGTCTGACAATGTTGTGTCATCTGCATAGAGATTTGTAAATGATACAGAGTCCTTTAGTACAAGTAGTAGGTCATTAATAAATATATTAAACAGTAACGGACCAAGAATTGAGCCTTGTGGTACTCTACATCTAATTGTTCCAGGTTCAGACAGAACATTATTTATATAAACATGTTGTGCTCTCTCACTTAAGTATGAAGTAAACAATCTATCTGTGCTTTTTTATGATGATGACAATAATGAAATTACAATATAAATGCACATGAAAAAATAATTAACCAAACTTTCTTGCCGGATAAATGAACCAATGGACATTGTGACCAGTATATTTGGTCAATTTCACAAGCAAAACAAAAATATGCCTTTTTTCTTTCAGAAATTTCAAAAAAATATTTTAATATTTATAAAAAAAAACTTACAGAGGTCTGTAAATCCTGTTAGAGTGAGTTTTATATTAGAAATGATATGACACAAAGAAAATCAGGGCTACAAGCCTGTTTTGGCAAGTCTCAAAATTCTACCTGAAAGCAGGTCCCTAATTGAAATTTGATGAAAGATTATTGGTTTAAGGAGTCTGGTTTAAAGACTGGTATGCAGAACAGTTAGACAATGGCTCGTCTCTAAATTCAGGTAATTGGTAATCTTAGAACAAACCATCAACCAACAAAGGAACAGTGAAATTCCATCTCACTTACCTGCTTGCAAACCCCTTGGCAACATGCAACGGACTCCAAGGTATCCAAGACCACAGTTTGAAAACCTCTGGTATACAGGAAAACATATCAAAGTAAAAGATTTCAGTCCATGTGAAATTCATCAAACAAGCTGTATTAGTGTTGACTGCATAACCACTGTCTGATTAGTGGTTCATGGTAATTAGTGATAGGGCCAAAATAAAAGAAATGTGTTTCCAGTTGGCCAACTGTCCCTGTTTTTCACTGCCAACCCTGACACTTTTTTTCTTCATGGTTTTCTTCTTGGTTTAAAAAAAATAACTTGTTAAATTTCCCAAACTGAACTGTGCACCCAACTGAGCTGTTTTTTTTATCTGAATCCCAGTACATGAAGCACTTAGTACAATAGGAAACACATGTATTTTTTTGTGCCTAAACAACTGACCAACTCTTATTAATGTTCAATTTAATAGATACAGCCTAGTGACAACCAATTTATAATTTTCCATAAAAAGAACAAATATCTCTACTTCAGCTTTATTTCTATAGTTTTTTCAGCATAAGCATCTATTCTCATAATATGACTGGCTCTCAATAGCCAGGATTGTGCTGATGTGCTGTTATACATATATACTCCCAAAGTAAAATCCCTTGAGTATCAATATACTTACAACTGGATATTTTAATGACTACAAATAAACTGACACCTTTCCTATGTGAGGTCATTATGTAGCCACTAATATGCCTTGAATTGACAACTTCCCTATGTGGAGGCATTTTGTGGCCACTAATATGTCTCAAATTGACAACTTCCCTATGTGGTGGCATTTTGTGGCCACTAAAATGCCTTGAATTGACAACTTTCCTAAATGAGGTCATTATGTAGCCACTAAAATGCCTTGAGTTGACAACTTCCCTATGTGAGGTCATTATGTAGCCACTAATATGTCTTAAATTGACAACTTCCCTATGTGAAGGCATTTTGTGACCACTAATATGCCTTGAACTGACAACTTTCCTAAATGAGGTCATTATGTAGCCACTAAAATGCCTTGAATTGACAACTTTCCTAAATGAGGTCTTTATGTAGCCACTAATATGCCTTGAACTGACAACTTTCCTAAATGAGGTCATTATGTAGCCACTAAAATGCCTTGAGTTGACAACTTCCCTATGTGAGGTCATTATGTAGCCACTAATATGCCTTGAATTGACAACTTCCATATGTAGAGGCATTTTGTGGCTACTAAAATGCCTTAAATTGACAACTTCCCTATGTGGTGGCATTTTGTGGCCACAAAAAACAAGAATTGACAACTTTCCTAAATGAGGTCATTATGTAGCCACTAAAATGCCTTGAATTGACAACTTCCCTATGTGAAGGCATTTTGTGGCCATTAATATGCCTTGAATTGACAACTTCTCTATGTGAGGGCATTTTATGGCCACAAATATGCCTTGAATTGACAATTTCCCTATGTTTGGGAATTCTGTGGCCATAAAAATGCCTTTACTTGACAACTTCCCTAAGTGAGGGCACTTTGTGGCCACTAATGTGTTTTGAATTGACAACTTCCCTATGTGTGGGCATTCTGTGGCCACAAAAATGCCTTTACTTGACAACTTCCCTAAGTGAGGGCATTTTGTGGCCACTAATGTGTTTTGAATTGACAATTTCCCTATGTGTGGGCATTCTGTGGCCACAAAAATGCCTTTACTTGACAACTTCCCTAAGTGAGGGAATTTTGTGGCCACTAATGTGTTTTGAATTGACAACTTCCCTATGTGTGGGCATTCTGTGGCCACAAAAATGCCTTTACTTGACAACTTCCCTAAGTGAGGGCATTTTGTGGCCACTAATATGTCTTGAATTGACAATTCCCTAAATGAGGTCATTATATAGAAGTTAAATTTGATGAACTTCTGCTATCAGTGTGACTAGTTTTTCTTCATATATTTTCAAATTTATGCTATTTTAAGGTTTGTAGAGAGATCTCCCAGGCATATTCTGCACAAAATTTATAGCATGCAAATAAATACATGTTAACATTAAAAAAGGTCTTTACATTCTTGTATCATGAATCTAAATAATACTTGTGATAACATATGGTATAACAGACATGTACTGTAGAATACAAAACTGTGTTTAATGGAATCAGTTAGCCATAATATTTTTGTTGGTAAAATATGAATGTCCCCAGCTGGAGACCAAACTCCAGCAAAGTTCAAAACCATTTAACAGTTTGCAAAACTACAATAATGCTATGAAACTAAAGTCAGGTCATGTACATATGCATGCAAACAGACCTACAGAATTTCATTTGCCTAGCTTTAATGGTTTCTGGTCAATATACATACATATATATATATATATATATATATATATATATATATATATATATATATATATATATATATATATATATATATATATATATATATATGATGGCAAATTATTACCAAATAATAATAATTAGCAAAAAATAATGGTTTCAAATTAAAATTTTGCATATTTATTAAATTCAGGCATATTACTGACATAAAATATTTACACAATAACGATAAACGAATTTTATGATAGACTGCATTGGTATTTAGCATACAGAAAATGTCTGCAAATTCAATCTTTTCATTCAATTCACAAAAATGACAGAATCTTTTATCTTCTTTATTTCTAATATCTTTAAAATGCATGCAAAGAACCAGGCTTATATAAAATTTTAAACTTTTTCAAAATAAATACCTAAAGAGGGACATATGTCATTATTGTCTAAAACTCCATCACGATCAAATTTCAATTAAGACTGTTACAATACAGCTGATGGTAATAGGAAAAAATATTTTTTGTTTCCAATGATACAAGTTTGTTATATTTTTCTTTTATTTTGTCTTTATGCAGATTACTAAAATGCAAAGGAAATTTATTAAAAGTCATTCTTAATTTTGAACCTTTTCATCATCCTTTCATTCAGATACAACCCTTTTGTTTCTAGTCAGTAGTTGCCAATACCAATTCATACCTACAATACTTTTCACTGAATTCAAGAAGCTTGGCATGGTTAAATACAGAATCTTTAACATCAGCAGAGTAACAATAGTCATTTCTTGTTAGCAGCTAATCCATGTAACCAGGTGATCAATACTGACCCAGTTGGAATGACCACTGTTATACTTTGGGATGAAAGAATACACTTGTTACAATAATATACACAGAGCTCTGGAAGAGGCAGTTGGAGTGGTCACTAGTAAGTGATCAATATTGACCCAGTTGGAGTGGTCACTAGTACTGACTGGGATGAAACAATACATTTGTTACAATAATATACACAGAGCTCTGGAAGAGGCAGTTGGAGTGGTCACTAGTACTGACTGGGATGAAACAATACACTTGTTTCAATAATATACACAGAGCTCTGGAAGAGGCAGTTGGAGTGGTCACTAGTACTGACTGGGATGAAACAATACACATGTTACAATAATATACACAGAGCTCTGGAAGAGGCAGTTGGAGTGGTCACTAGTACTGACTGGGATGAAACAATACACATGTTACAATAATATACACAGAGCTCTGGAAGAGGCAGTTGGAGTGGTCACTAGTAAGTGATCAATATTGACCCAGTTGGAGTGGTCACTAGTACTGACTGGGATGAAACAATACACTTGTTACAATAATATACACAGAGCTCTGGAAGAGGCAGTTGGAGTGGTCACTAGTACTGACTGGGATGAAACAATACACTTGTTACAATAATATACACAGAGCTCTGGAAGAGGCAGTTGGAGTGGTCACTAGTAAGTGATCAATATTGACCCAGTTGGAGTGGTCACTAGTACTGACTGGGATGAAACAATACACTTGTTACAATAATATACACAGAGCTCTGGAAGAGGCAGTTGGAGTGGTCACTAGTACTGACTGGGATGAAACAATACACTTGTTACAATAATATACACAGAGCTCTGGAAGAGGCAGTTGGAGTGGTCACTAGTACTGACTGGGATGAAACAATACACTTGTTACAATAATATACACAGAGCTCTGGAAGAGGCAGTTGGAGTGGTCACTAGTACTGACTGGGATGAAACAATACACTTGTTACAATAATATACACAGAGCTCTGGAAGAGGCAGTTGGAGTGGTCACTAGTACTGACTGGGATGAAACAATACACTTGTTACAATAATATACACAGAGCTCTGGAAGAGGCAGTTGGAGTGGTCACTAGTACTGACTGGGATGAAACAATACACCTCTACACAACCACAATAATATACAGAGGTCTGGATAAGGAAGTTGGAGTAACCAGTGTTACACTATTGCCCTTTGGGATAAGACAATACACCTGTACACAACTCAATAATATACACAAAGTTTTGGATAAGGCAACTGGAATGACCACTGTTATTCTCTGGGATAAAACAATACACCTGTACCTAACTCACATTAATACACACAGAGCTCTTGATAAGGAGCATATTTGCATATTTTATGGAGACATACTGACTACAAATGCATGAAGAAATCTGTATGTGTTCAAATTATACAAATCTAGTTTTCAGCATGTTACTCCTACCATAAGTACATTTGAAATGGAATTACTGGACCACTTTCATACATAATTACATGTACCCTGAATTAGTCTTGATCACTAAATGTTAAGATAAGCATTACTGATGATTAAGACTGTCTGGAATAGTAAGTTTGCATTCTTTAATCTTCAAAAATTTAAGACCCTCAAAGCAACTTATGCACTACTGGATAAAAACCTTTCCAGGAGTTCAAAACAAAAATTGAAATTCAACTTTCAATGAAAGGCAAAAATGGAAGACACTATTTTAGCATTAAAAGATAATATATGCCTAGACATCTTGACAAACTCGAAACCCCATGTCAACAGAACATCCACTCAGAAGGAGTAGTGAAATTTTCAAGAGCTCAGATTGATGCCAATTTCATTCAGAAATGATACCAAAAGAAGCCTTTTAAGGAATGCTGAGAAAAAGAAGGTGAGGCAATACAAAATTCAAGATGGCCACAATAGTGTACTATTTTGGTGTGGAACTATCTAGACATCCAAGAAATCTGGTTGATTCCCAAGTCAATATGACCATCCATTCAGGAGAAGTAGCTCTTACAAGATTTTCAAGATGAACCCCATAAAAGCTATATTTGATGTCTGAGTCCTGCTACCAACTAGACATGATATCAAGTCTCTGAATGAAACACCAAAAATACAACTAGATATGATATCAAGTCTCTGAATGAAACACCAAAAATACAACTAGATATGATATCAAGTCAGAATGAAACACCAAAAATGCAACTAGATATGATATCAAGTCTCTGAATGAAACACCAAAAATACAACTAGATATAATATCAAGTCTCTGAATTAAATACCTTAAAAATACAACTAGATATAGTATCAAGTCTCTGAATGAAACACCAAAAATACAACTATACATTGTATCAAGTCTCTGAATGAAATACCAAAAACACAACTAGTTTGGTATCAAGTCTCTGAATGAAACACCTTAAAAATACAACTAGATACTATATCAAGTCCCTGAATGAAACATCTTAAAAATACAACTAGATATGATATCAAGTTTCTGAATGAAACACCAAAAATACAACTCAATATGGTATCAAGTCTCTGAATGAAACACCTTAAAAATACAACTAGATATGATATCAAGTCTCTGAATGAAACATCTTAAAATACAACTAGATATGATATCAAGTTTCTGAATGAAACACCAAAAATACAACTCGATATGGTATCAAGTCTGAATGAAACACCTTAAAAATACAACTAGATATGATATCAAGTTTCTGAATGAAACACCTTAAAAATACAACTAGATATGGTATCAAGTCTCTGAATGAAAAATCTTAAAAATACAGCTAGATATGATATCAAGTCTCTGAATGAAACACCTTAAAAATACAACTAGATATGGTATCAAGTCTCTGAATGAAAAATCTTAAAAATACAACTAGATATGATATAAAGTCTTTGAATGAAACACCTTAAAAATATAACTAGATATGATATCAAGTTTCTGAATGAAACACCTTAAAAGTACAACTAGATATGATATCAAGTTTCTGATGAAACACCTTAAAAGTACAACTAGATATGGTATCAAGTCTCTGAATGAAAAATCTTAAAAATACAACTCGATATGATATCAAGTCTCTGAATGAAACACCTTAAAATACAACTAGATATGGTATCAAGTATCTGAATGAAACACCTTAAAATACAACTAGATATGGTATCAAATCTCTGAATGAAACACCTTAAAAATACAACTAGATATGGTATCAAGTCTCTGAATGAAACACCTTAAAAATACAACTTGATATGATATCAAGTCTCTGAATGAAACACCTTAAAAATACAACTAGATATGGTATCAAGTCTCTGAATGAAACATCTTAAAAATACAACTAGATATAATATCAAGTCTCTGAAACACCTAAAAATACAACTAGATATGGTATCAAATACAACCATTTTGTTCAGGAGGAGCTTCAACAATTTTGAAGATGTTCAGAAATAATAAAATCAAAAATTTCAAAATTTGTCATGATTAAGAGGAACTATTTGTATTTAGGATCATCTAAACCCTGTGATAAATGTGTGTGTGGCCAATCCTCATAGTAGTTTAGTAGGATTAGTAATAACAAACTTGTGCTCATCATGGATGTACAGGACACCTGACTGACAGATGACTGACAACAGGCTGTCACATAACAAACACATTTCATGAGAGGCTGTCATACAGTAAGGATTTTCTAACTTGAATAAATTTTCTTGTCTGGTGACAAGAATTTTGACTAAAATCTTTCTTTGAAAAATTGATAAGAACAAATTCCAAATACACAAGTTTACAAAAATAAGATATACACTTTGTAGTAACTTTTAAAATAAATCATACAGATCTCTTTTTCTCCATTAATGACAGTTTCTCATGAAAAAAAGACAACAAATTTGCTGTAAAACTTTATTCTTCTTGTGATTAAACAGCTTTAAGACTGGATTGAGATGTGGAAAGGGGAGTCTCTAGTTGAGTGTGAACTGATACCTGAAAAGGGCATCTAATTGGTCAAGTGCAAATCTTATTGTTTTGATAACCTTTCCTGGCCTCACACCAAATGCAAGTAAAACCAGCTAGTTTCAAAACCCTGTCTATAAAGCTAGCCAGAAGAAAGCAACTTTAAAAGTGTAAGAAACATTTTTATCAATGAGTGGACAGAAAAAGTTGCATAAGAAATTTAAAATTTTGCTTTAAATAGCATGCACTCCAAAACTTTTGATTTCCACCATGTGTAAGAAATGTTTTACAGCAAAAGGTTTCTTAGTGAGTTTGAGTATCTTAGTAGATTTACTATATAAACGTTTTATCATCATAATACAAAATGTGAACAAAAATTGAAATGATCAACAAAATAAACTTTAAGAACTTGCACAAAAGTTAAGTAAACTAAAGACTTACTATGTGCTTCATCATCCTGATCTAAGTTAGCAGTGAAAAGAAGAAAAGGAATTATTTGATCTCAAGAAAATGGAAGAAAAGCAGAAAGTTTCAGAAGTCAATATACTAATTAAGTTTAAGAATTATCTGACTGATAAGAAAAGAAACTGTTTCTTTTTATTGTCTCTGTATAAGTCTACTAATTGGTTGATATAAAAATTTTAAAAATGGAATTCATTGTATTGTCAATATCAAAGTACTATATGTACTAGCTTATGCATGGGCCCAAATGCAATCAATATAGGCCCTCATCTGTCATAACATAATGTGCTACTACATCAGTGTCCATGTAGGCCAATAAATCAGCCCACACCCATGACAATATTGACTGGAATTTTAGGGGCTGATATAGTCTATTAAAACCTGCATATATCTGTAGCCAATTTTTTTTCTCACACAGTGTACATTTTATACATTTACCAGTATTTCTTGCACCTGTGGAGCTACCATTTGTTGAAAGGCTCATTTAGTGACATGTAAATTATATTTCTGGAGCACATCCTATTTTGGGGACTTATGAATCCACATGGAACAGCATAGTTCTGTCCTGTGGACATTTTGAATTTTGTGCTACATAAGGCTGTTACCAAAAACCACTGAGTGTCTAAAGTGTACACAGATGTGTTCAAAAAAATCTGCATGCAGCAAACATCACAATTTAATGAACAGGTGACATCAAGACCTGCATATGGTCCATCAGTATCAACACAAATTTTTGGGGTTGATTTATGGACTATTGTCCATGATTTCTGGTCTACTGCTTACTCCTAACAAAGTGTATAAACCATGCACAATGACATGGGTTGGTGCAGTTTGCAGTTGCACCTGCCTGTATATACATGTTATTACTATAGTAAATCAATAAAAGAACAATGACCCATTCAACACTTCTGAATGAACACTCTTTGGATAACAATATTATGAAAGAAAAATTCCTAAGTGTACAAGGAACCAAGTCAAATACTCCTATGCAGTTAAGTTTTTAATGACAATTTAAAAATGATAATTTAATCCAAATATAAATGTCAGTTCCCAATTGTCTGGTGTTTTAGATCCTTATTAAGGGTACTGCAGTAGCATGCTGGCCTTGTGACAGAAAGGGTAGGGATTTAAATCCTAGCAGTGGATCAGCCTAGATTAGCTTGGGCAAGGTTTTTTTACTCTGATAGTCTTGGCAATAAATTGCTGTGCCATGAAACCCAAACAAAACAAAATGAGATTTTTTTATAAACATTACATTGAAAGGTCAAATGAACAGGTCATATGATTCTAAAATTCAAATGGACAAGTTATATAATTTTAAAGGTCAAAACAACAAGTTATATTATTCTTCCTTAGATTATCCGGACAATGCCATAAAAAGGGACATCATGGTCTGTAGCTGATATTCTCACTTGCAAAATGAATCTATTCATGACAAAGTGATCTTATTTATGTATTTAAAAAAAATGTGTACATTTTTGTCTTTCCCTTATTGGAACTTGTACAATTAGTACCATGCAAATGGTTCATAATCACATATTCATTCAAAAACATGGAAATTATAAACTATTGCTATGATGCCATATAACATAATACAACACAATATAATGCTACATCTCTCTCTTTCACTCACTCACAAACTCACATCATGCCAGTGCTAAACCTCACTAAAAACAATCACACTGCTGACATCATAGCAATATGACTGAAAAATTGTTAAAGCTATGCTAAAATTCTAAATCACACCAACACACACACACACACAAACACACACACTCCACAATATCAACAAACTTTTGTTTCTTTAACATCATCTTTTTTTTCTTTTGTCCTAAATTTTTTAATTTTTACTCTTAAAACAAAGGATATACTTTCCAAAATTAATTTCCATAAATTCGAGATCCGCCACTTCATACTTTTACGTGCTGACTGTTAAACCATTTCTAATATCCATAAGCGATAAGATTTTCCAATTAGCAACTGTAACAGCCATAGTGGATGTAAAAAAGGCACCATGGCAAACTAAACACCATGTAAATTCTTCAGACCTAAGGCCAGTAAAACTAAAATGCCATAAAAATGAAACTCACTTTAATCTTGTTAATGTAAATTAGCTTCCAAATTCCCTCAAACACTGAAAATCATGAAATTACATGTGGTCATGTGACACACTTAGCTAGATTATTTTGAGCTTGTGAATAAAACAGATACTGTAGTAGGCTTATCATTGAGTTAACTGAACTGAAAATATTCCATAGGAATACAAAGTAAAAACAATACTTGACATGTATGCTTATACAGATTAGGACTGAATACAACCAAATCTAAAGAAATGTGTTTATTGTATATTGTTAATTTGTAAACACGTATAGATATGATAATTAATTATGTTTATCTGCCTATTATATAATAAGGATCATTGCTATTCATTTGCATAAATGATCAACAAAATATATTTTTACATAAATAAAATGTGTGGGCTCAATAACCAAGCCTGTGTGATCACTTCTAATACTTTGATGACAGACTGGCAAACAGTTTTCAGAATGAATGCATGTTGTTCAGCTACCTTTTCATTAATGGTTAAACAGCTTTCTTCATTTTGTCCACTCCTACATACACATACAGATGTTCTTTCATAAATATAGTTATTCTCAAAACCAAAAATAAAATTTAGTCCCAAAGTCTTTTGGTTTTAATGGATATCACTGCTTATTATCATTATCATTAAACATGTATGTACTTTATCTTACAATATATTTTTAACTTTTCAATCAAAATTTGTAAAGTCTGTCAGTACATAATTCATACACAACTATTCCCCTGGTACTGACACTATATTACTGTAATAATCACATTTAAAGAACTGAGATTTTCTTTGGTATTCCCATGTTTCACAATGTCAAAACAAAGACTACCACATTACAAGTATTACAAATTATTACAAAGTAGTTCCAGGGCCATTTTGACTGATTCATTGGGAGACAAGTTACTTAATCACAGATAGTGTTAACACAGGGGAGATAACTCATGATAGTCAACAGTTAATACAGATAGGACTGCAATGGGCATTCAGTTTTTTTTAAACATGCTACAATCTTGAGCAAGGACATTTAGAAACTTTTTGTGAGATTAAATGTGTATGCAACTGCCACTTGAGAAATTGCAGAATTTTAACAAAATGGAAGAACAATCTACTTGTCCATTTTCATTAAATTTGGTAATTTAACCTAGTTAAAAAGATTTCCCTCAAATAAAAAGACCCTTCACTATATGAAAGGTATGGTCATAGATCTCATTTCATTAGTTAGCAATGAAATTATATGCATCATGTACTTCATTATAAAGTAGTCTCACTGTATGGTGGTATATTCT
This sequence comes from Potamilus streckersoni, assembly GCA_016746295.1. Taxonomy (NCBI): domain Eukaryota; kingdom Metazoa; phylum Mollusca; class Bivalvia; order Unionida; family Unionidae; genus Potamilus; species Potamilus streckersoni. The sequence goes on along the minus strand of JAEAOA010000548.1, from coordinate 750,841 downwards.
GTCACCCATAGACAACATTATAATGAGGGAAGGGAGTACTGTATATGTATATTAGACTTCATTGTAAGGTAGTCTCACTGTAAGGTAGTATAATGTCACATAGACAACATTATAATGAGGGAAGGAAGTACTGTATATGTATAATGTACTTCATTATAAGGCAGTCCCACTGTGTCACCCATAGACAACATTATCATGAGAAAATACTACAGCATTAAAGTGTCTGTGGTGGTGGTGGGTCTGTCCATGTTATAGTTACACATAATGTTCCTCATACTATGGAAAGGTGTTGTCATTATACATGCACCTATTTCCAAAATTCATCAGAGGCTAGACAACAAAGAAATCCATGTCTAATATATATTTATTACTGGATTATAGACAGCAAGTATCTCCTGTGCTCCAAAAACAAGGGGAGGGGAGGGAATGCAGAAAAGGGGGATGGAAAAGTACAGAAAATTGTACCTACCTACATAAAAAGGGGAGGGAAAGGAGATGGATGGAACAGTACTGGAGAATGTACCTACCTGCATAAACTTCCAAATCCACATCTGAAGTAGATCCTTGACTAGACTTTCTCCGCATCACCACTTCCTCTTGTCCCTGAACAGTTTCCATCACAGACTGGACCGCATCAGAAGACTTTGGAATGTTTTGTGAACTACCTGGAATGCTTTGTGTGATATCTAATTTTATCACAGTTTCTTTTTGGGAATCAGAATATACAGGAATTGATTTAATTTGACCTTCTGTGAAATGGGGGTTTGTGTAATTTTCTTGCATATCACTTGCTGGAGTTTGGTCAGGGCCAGAGTCTTGTTGTGTACCAGCTTGCAACTTTAGATCCCTTACTTGTACACATGGAATATCTTCTGTAAGCGTGGTCATATCACAAGACTTTCTCTTATCTGTTCTCTTTTCATCCTGCAATGCAATCAAAATGTATCACTATAATTGATATTTTTAAGTCTGTGTTATGTGTACAATACATGACAATATATGTTATGTGTACAATACATGACAATGGATGACCATCAAGGACATGATGATGTCTATGTTTTGTGTACATTACATGACAATGGATGACAGTCAATGACATGTTAACATTTATGCTTTGTATGCAATGCATTAAGATGGATGACTATAAATGACATTTTGAAGTCTATGTTTGTATACAATACATGACAATGGATGACTATCAATGACATGTTGATGTCTATATTTTGTGTACAATACATGACAATATATGTTATGTGTACAATACATGACAATGGATGACCATCAATGACATGTTGATGTCTATATTTTGTGCACATTACATGACAATAGATGACAATATATATATATATATATATATATATATATATATATATATATATATATATATATAAGCTAAGGACAGATTCTGGCCAATGTCAACTGCAATAAATCTAGCTTTTCATACCCAGCAAGTCTATAAAAAGTCATATGGGTTGTTGTTGTTGTTGGGTTTAACGCCATTTTTCAGCACATGATAGGCTATTCATGGCGACCAGTATTATTGATGGAAGAAACCGGGAAATCACCGAAAAGAACCACCGACCCACGAGAAGCTAATGGCAAGCTTTCTCACATATCCACATTCACTGAATCCTAGACTCAAACCCACACAGACAGAGGTGAGATGGCAGTGATCCGTAATGGACAGTACTTTAGACCACTTGGCCCCTTTGGGCCCCAAATGTAAATTGTATTTAAATATTAAAGTCATATGGGTAATTATCTCAATAGTCCCTGAGTTGTCATCCATGGGTTAAGTCCCTGGATGAGGGGATGGATCACTGTTGCATACATCATTTTGTCTCCTTGTCCCCAGTAAATATGTATGTTGTTATATGGTGGGGATCTCAATATTTTCAGTTATTACACAAGGTGGTTGCATCCCTGGGGGTCATGATGGACCTGGAGTCAATGCCAGTTATTTGTCTTTTCATGCCAGTAAGTGGCTTATGAGTACAATGAAAATGATGTGAAATGACTTCTACCCCTTTAAGCCCCATTCCCAGGGCAAAATCAACATTTCATAAGAGTTGGAACAATTTACACCCATTAGTGTACCTAGTTTCATGTGCATTATTTTTACAGGAAAGTTCAAGGTCATTATAAATGTATGTACATATATCCATGCAATTTTGTACAGGCTAGGTCTACTTTACATTTGTTGCATCGTTAGACTTTCACAAAATATAATTCTTATTCTGTCTTTGAACTCTATACAACTATTTTATCATCTGCATGAAAACAATTTTGTCAATCTCATATTCTGCCATTTCCTCTAAAAAATTTCAGACCCCAAACATGAACATGTACCTCTAATTATGAACATGTACCTCTAATTATGAACATGTACCTCTAATTATGAACATGTACCTCTAAATATGAACATGTACCTCTAATTATGAACATGTACCTCTAATTATGAACATGTACCACTAATTATGAACATGTACCTCTAATTATGAACATGTACCACTAATTATGAACATGTACCTCTAATTATGAACATGTACCTCTAATTATTGCATACCTAGCCTTAAGGACATAGGTTATTCTTTATAAGTCAACTCATACGAGGGTAAAATGTTATGATGAAATGATCTTCCCATGTGGCTATATTTGCTTTGATCTGAATGTGCTGCCAAGTTAGAGAACTGGTAATAATCTCTGACTGTATAGAAGTGTATAAAGTGAATTTAAATGAATTTTCAAAAGATCAAAACCAGCATTCATAGCCATCAAAACTAATTTCGATTTTTAAGTCTGACCGTAACTGAAACATATTTTTATATTAAATGAGAAATCAGACATGGCAAAAAGCATTCTGTAGAAATTTTGTTGTTTCTTCAGATGTTGTTGGTTGCATATATCATGAAAACAGCTGTTTCATTTATTCTTGATATTTTTATCTTCATCCACAACCTACCAGATACACCTCTCCATTATTGAAAAGCCTTCTATTGGTCTTAAAATAAGTAATAGAAAAAAGCTAAAACCAACAAGTTTTGTAGAATTCAACAACTAATTTATTTCCCAATACAAAGTGAAAATGTAAAATGCTATTGCAAATTAAATCCCAAATAATCCCATAATTATTAACACAAGTCCAAATGAATAAAGTTTGGAATAAATTTTAGTGGTATTCCAATTAATTTCCTATGCTGAAGGAACTTATGTGACTGTATTGGCCTGTAGTTCCAAATGTACTTGTGTACTAATAACCTAAATTTTAATAATATGCCAAGATGAATAACAGTAATATAATCTATTGTCTACTTGTCTGAATTCACTATAATTCCATGTGATTGTCTCTTTCCAACAATATTTTTAGAGCACTTTGAATTTCCAGAGAGGAATAATTTATAATTTTAGTAACAGACTTTGTCTAATTATAGCTTGGATTGTTCTAGAAATGTGGTTTTGTCCTACATCCTGTCTCTTCTTTTGTGTATTAGTTTTTTGTATAATCTTGTTTAGCTAGAAATTATTCATTCATGCTTTATGATCTTGAAGCAGAATCATCCATTGTGTCCAGTATTTAATTTGGGCTGGAATTATTTAATTTAAAACAGAATGTGGTGATCTGGTGAACCTGGCATTTCATGGGGATTTTCCAATGTTCTGGACTCAGATTGAGATAAACAAGTTTAATTTAATTTAATTTGGGCTGGAATTATTTAATTTAAAACAGAATGTGGTGATTTGGTGAACCTGGTATTTTATGGGGATTTTCCAATGTTCTTGACTCAGATTGAGATAAACAAGTTTAATTTAATTTGGGCTGGAATTATTTAATTTAAAACAGAATGTGGTGATCTGGTGAACCTGGTATTTCATGGGGATTTTCCAATGTTCTGGACTCAGATTGAGATAAACAAGTTTATAAAACCAAATCAATGATTTTAGTCAGGTAGAAAAGAAAAAGAACTTGATTTTGGATAAGGTAAGCTACAAAATAGTTTTATATAACTGAAAAAAACAAACAAACCAAATAGCAATGCAAATTAAATATACATAACACTTCTGTTTTTAGAAATGATGACCCTACTGTACAGTAGCAAATCAGTATCATTTGTACAAACAGTTTGTGGTCTAAAGCACTGACCATTACAATTCAGTGCCATCTCACCTCTGTCTGTGTGAGTGTTAGTCCAGACAAGGCTAAGTGGGCAAGTGAGAAAGCCTGCCAGTAGCTTCTCGTGCATCAGTGGTTCTTCGCTGGGTTTTCCAGGGTTCTTCCTCCACCATTAAAACTGGTTGCCATGTATAGCCTATCTTGTGCTGAAAAAATGGTGTTAAACCCTACAACAAACAATTTGAAATTCCTTGATAACAGGATTCTATTGAACAGATTTAAAAAAGATTAATTTTACAGCTTTTTATATTTATAGTAATGGTAATGGTGAACATGCTTAACTGCAGATCAGCATCATGTGAAGGAACTTGAAAGCTCTTTGCCATGAACCTTTCTGTCAAATTTAGTCAAAATCGTTTGAGTGGATTCTGAAAAGTTGTATTTAATGATTTTTTTCCATGCAGAAATAGTGGCTACATTTGAGGTCTTATATAAGTCATTTGTACAAATTTGAAAGCCCTTCATACCAGGATGCTGTCAAATTTTTGGTCAAATTCTGCAGAGTAGTTTTTGAGTAATATTTTATTTTTTTTTCTATCTTTAGTGTGTGTGTGTATGTGTGTGTGTGTGTGTGTGTGTGTGTGTGTGTGATTTGGATTTTTAATGTATCTATAACAATATTTCTATCATATCGCTACAATGTCTGCAGTGTGGCAGTTTATAGTGATGTCTAGCATTGGGGCATCATGCTAAATACATGTAACATGATGCCCCACCCAGTTACATTATCCTTACACCAGGCTGACCAGTCCTAACAATAACCTCTTAATGCTGAGCATCAGTAGTAACAGCCATATATTGTTAAAACCCATCAGGCGATGAGGTTTTCTGCAAATTTTGTCCAATGTTGTTGAGTGGTTTTTGATATGTAGTCATTTAATTGTCTTTCCATCTTTAGTAATGACAGCCATATATTGTTAAAAAAAACTTCATGCAAGGATGTTTTCTGTCAAATTTGTTTACAATTAGTGACTGAAAGGTTTTTCTACTTTAGTAATGGTGGCCATAATTGAAGATGGATCAGAATTATTTGTACAAGCTAGATGCTAAACTAGTCAGATTGTATGAGGAGGTCACTTAAGGAGTCATTTAAATGTTTTTATGTTTTTAGCAACAGATGCCACATCTGAAGGCAGACTGAGATCTCTGCAAATCTGAAACCAGGATGCCTTCAACCAAGCTTGCTGAAATTGGCTTTGTGGTTTTTTTTTAGAAGCCTCTGAGCTGAAAATGGCCAATTGTTGATGGATGAATAATGCATGATGGATAAAGCCCAAATGGCATGAAGCTTACTTAACCTGATCGACAGATGAACCAAAATATTATACTTTTGATACTTCCCAATCTGGACCAATCATGACAGAAAAAGAGAAAGAAAAACAGAAGAAAAAAGAGGCAAATGGATATATAAGTAAAGAATGAAATACATACAATGCTTTTTTTTTAGTAATATACAACAAAAGGATAACATTCCTTCCTGAGACCAAAGGCACAACTGTACACTGGAATCCAACTGAAAAATAGTTCCAATAATTTAATTCACAAGAAATTTAACAGATAAACAAGAAACTCCCGACTTGAAATCTTCTGTACAAATGTAGTCCAGTTTATGCTTCCTAATGCAGATTTGTAGTTGGTATCCTGTACCCAGATAATGTTACAGAAGTAAAGAGAACACAAAATACCTTGGGTGTTAAGTCACATTACCTTAAACTTAACAGATAAACAAGAAACTCCCGACTTGAAATCTTCTGTACAAATGTAGTCCAGTTTATGCTTCCTAATGCAGATTTGTAGTTGGTATCCTGTACCCAGATAATGTTACAGAAGTAAAGAGAACACAAAATACCTTGGGTGTTAAGTCACATTACCTTCTTATCATGTACACTTCTGTAATCTTATCCTTGTCCTCCATAAAGGTGTAGAGTTCAATATCGTAGATTCAGTGCATATGTAGATGTGATCACTTTTTTAAAGGCAAAAACAATTCCTGGTCTCTGTGTTAGTGCTGCATATGTTTATCACACTATTGTAGTGTCCAAGACAACATTATTGTTTCATTATAAATCCTTCAGTGCATGCAAATGCATTGTGTTAAACTGTAAAATGATAAATAGGAGCAATTCGTGCTACAGATAATGGAATTGACACAACTATGTTAACTTCAACAAATTCTGAGAATGTAGGGGTATAAAAGAGCTGATTCACTGTCAGTCAAGGTGGAAGGGGGGAGGCATAAATGAAGACCCAGTAAACTAATTGGCCAACAATCAGGTAAGTAATACAAAAGGTGAACATCCCCTAAATTTGATATTGCTTTTACCAAAGGAGTGAAAGGCACAGAAATAAACAGATCTACATACAGACTTCTTTTGATTGCTTTCACAAAGAACCATGGCAACTAATTTCATGAGAAAAAAAAAGGCTAAATACCTGCAGTTTTCTAATGCCACCCACCCACAGGTCTAAGCTTAAATAATGCATACATTGATTCGGACAAATCTATTCAAGGAGACAAATGCACTCAAGATTCATCAATGCGCTCAAGGGGTAGTCTGTTCAAGTTTGTATGCAGAAGTCAATTTGTCAGAACACCTGATTGAGATTAGACAAATAATCTTAATGACACTTTCCAGTTTTGTAGATACTGCTCACATCAAGTTTCATGCCATAATAATTCTCCTACAGTTCTTACATGTTTAATGATAACCCCAACCCACCTAAAAAAAAGTTCTGGCAATCTGGTAATAAAATAGCAATGGTGTCACTTTATAGGTCATCTAGCATATGGGTGTGTACAGTCACCATCTGCCTTTTTTAGCAAGAAAAGTTTTAAACTGAGTATATATATATATATATATATATATATATATATATATATCAGTATGGCAGGTAAAATATTATCACTATTGGTTTACTGTGATTGCATTCTGAATTCCACAAATGAGCTGAATGGTGTGAAAACAATTTCTATACCACACATGTGCAGGAAAATGAAATATGTTGATTCAACTACAAAAATAGGTGGAAAAAAATTGGCAATTTTGAATATTTTTTGTAAGATGAGTGGTACAAATAATATACAAGTATTCCTTGACATTGCAGTCAAATGTGCATAATAACACATCCTGAAATGGTTTGTTGATCACTGAGCTCATTATCAATGGATCTTTACAATCAGTAGACCAAATGGATATGTGTGACAACTTTGGATCTTTGACAGTGTCCAATTACACTTGACCCCTGCAACAGTTACAAGTTCTTTAAAACTGCAGACTGACACAGTTATTCTACCAGGAGGTAGAAACAAATCTCTCAAAGCTTATCTCTCTCATTACTTATATCTGATTAATACATGTCAGTACTACCATAATATATATTGACTAAGAAAACTTTTTCAAAAACTATAATCAGTTTATACTGTTTATTTCAACTCTATATTGTAACCATAGGAAATACTAAAAATAAAAATATTGGAAAGAAGGGTTACTAATTTGGTGAAATATAATAATCTTAGTTACTGGTATTTCATTAAATGCTTCTTTAAAAAATGCTTTTTTGATCCCTGCAAATCAACTGAGCAGCTAGTTATGCAACAACACAGAAAATACTGATCAAATAAACAGCAATAAATCTGCACAGAACGCATCCCCTATGATGTCACTCAAAATCGACCTTAAGATTCAATAAGTGGACAGGTCATGCCATCCCAAAAGGTGCTTGGTTAGCAAGGTATAGCATTGATGTCACTGCAAAATGGAGTTCTTGAAATTATGAACAGCTTATGAACTTTATGAACTATTCTTGAACTGAACATGAAGCAATCTTTAAATTGGGTTTTTTTTTGCTGATCAGGAACTTAACTTCCTGAAAAGTTCATAAATAACTTAAAGAACAAACAATCATTCAAAAACAGTCAATTTAAAAATTTCATCAAAAAACTTTGTGAATTATTCTTGAAATAGCTCTGGAACGTGTCAAGAACAGTTAAGCAACTAAAAGAAAGGTAGTTAAAATTCTTAAAAATTTGCTGAAAAGATTATAATAGCTGGAAACAAATTAGGTGTACAGTTTAAACCCACAAGAGTTGCAGTTGTGACTAAATAAAAAATGTATCATTCATCTTATTTTGAAATTATAAAACTAGAGAATGTCAGAAAAAGTTGTAATGCATGCCATCAAAATTAGTTTTTGGATGATTTGGGGTGAAAAGGTCAATACAGGTGTGATTAATAAATAAATTGGACAATATAAATTTAAGAACACCCCAGACTAATCATATTCATATCTGATTATGGTTAGAAGTGAAATTCAGTTTTAAATTTGAGTGTTTTGAAGTTTTATTTCAAGGCTTTAAACAATTGTTGTGGTCCAAGTCACAAACTAATTATCTCCATGATGAGCATTTAAGAAGAATTTGATCAAGTATGCTTTGACTTGTTTCTAAATAAAATGAAAATGTGAAAATTAATAATATAATTAAAAACAAATACCTCCAAGTGCTAATAAATCTGCATACTTTCTCAAGTGTCAGGCTAGCCTAATAAAAAAAAAAATATGTCTAAAAAAGCATTTTTGTTGGGTCGGGATAGAGCCATTTATCATTTTCAAACTCTTACATATATTTTTGTTAAAGTTAGTTTTTCACCAGGTTCTGTTGGACTTTTCTTAGGTTTCTAATGTCAAAATGAAATTTTAAATTTTTTTTGAGGCCTGTCAGAAACATGGACATTAACTTATAGATCTTTATTATTTGAGTATTATGCCTTTGTACATTTTTGACATGATAATGCAAGACTGTGTTCCAATTTTATTTAGTAATAGATGCTGCTGCTGCTAAAAGGAATAGGCAATCATGATTAACCTTTTCTCCATTCCTCTACTAGCCTTTGAAGGGAAAGGACGTGTTTCTTGGGGCTCCCGGTGAGGAGCAGGGGGGGGGAGGAAGAAGGACAGGCTGGGGGGAGCAACGATGGACAAAGGAATGGAAGGCAACTCGGAACTGGATTTGGATAATATTAGGAGTTATTCTCTTCAGACGGACTAACAATGTAAAAGGCGGTAAGTATAACGTAAACTTAAGTTAGATATAACGGATTAAAAGTAAGATTAATAGACTATTGAAAAATCACTCTCCTATAAATTCAATTATCCCATTACTTTCCTAGTTAATATCAAATCCAATAAAAAAAGCAAATACACTCCCTGTTACAAATAACAATATTAAACGCTTTATTGTTAAAACAGAACAAACTAAACAGCGATATACATTAAATAAATAAATCCTTGTAAAGTGGGATAAACCTTATTTTACCTCCAAAACCCGAGTATACCTGATTGAAATAACATTTCTTTGTCTTACTATACAAAGTCCGTCTGACATACCAGGATAAATATAGAAGCGCATTACAAAAACGGAACCTCTCTTTAAATAAGCATATTATATAAGGCTGCAGCTGATTGGCCGAATTTTTGACGAACACTTTATCGAATTGGAAAACAATAATGGGCTAGGAAAGGATTGAAATGCAGACACAAACCAGCCAATCAGAATTTGAAATCATGAAGGCTTACACAAAAAACAATAACAATAAATAAATATCAGTAATAGAACAAATTAATCTAGCCACAGTCTATAACAATAAATAAATCAAATAATAATTGCTACTACTATACAAAAGTTACAATAATCATCACAATAAACTTAGGACAAATTAACAATAACTTCAATATAAAGAATGTGATTAGGAAATATTTATTAATAGTTGTAAAAGGTATAGTAATTCTAATCAAGGTCTTCTTTCTTCTTCTTTGTTCTTCCCTGGGGACTCCGGGGAGCACGTCCTTCCTCTTCAAAGTTTCAGAAGGCCCAGCTTGGGGACAAGCGCCCTCTTAAAGGGACATACGCCCAGCCCAGGGCCACAAACAGTCGCACAAATGCCACCATGCAATAAGCGACTATAATCCAAAGCCAAAAAAAAATCTTTTCTCAAAAGAGCAACCTCATTAGACCTGGTTCTCATATTGTTTTCATATGTAAAACCCCCATATCCAAACATATTCACAGGTAAATAATCAACTGTCCATATTTGGTGTATATGACAATGGGAAATTTGCACAACATATTTGGCACAAATAAATGACAACAAAAAGTTTCAAAACACAGTAAAACTGTTGATTGAAAAAAGTTGCAAAGGGAAGGGGCAGGGGCTTTACAAAATAACAAAAAAAGGCTTCAAAAGTACCTGGAACAAACAAAAGTCAATTTATTCTAAAAGTGGAATGTTCATGAAACATTTCTAAATAACCACAGGTATTCAATATACACATTTCAGTTTGAAATAGTAGTAGATCAAGAATTTGCAAAAGCTGGCCAAGACCAATATTAAAAATGGTGGATGGTGTTTGTATGCTTCCTGTGAATTTATTTCAAAAGATATCATAAAGATGGGAAGATTTTTGAATTCTGTACACTCAAATTATGTTGAAAACATTCCATTTTCATATATTCTAAATTTCTGAACAAAAAAAATCCAATTTTGCTATCTTAATGGAAACTGACACATTACCGCATGTTTTATATTGGGAAATAAAAACTTACAAAGACTGTGAACTTTATGCAAATGAAGTAGGATTTATTGCCTTGATGCCAGGCATCTTAGAAATATTCTCCTTCTACTACTGGTTTTATCTTTTTCAGATATTCTCCAGTCTTCAAATTTTATAAAATTTAAATTGAGTCTTTTGATGAAATTAGATTTTGTTCCTTGTCAAGCTACTGCAATGAAGCAACACTGAGTTCAGTCCTATAGATTATGCTTTACACTGCACATATAGCCGATGGTTAGAATAATTGATGGAGGAAGAACTCGGGGGGGGGGATCCCTGGAAAGAGACACCAACCCAGGGAAAGCTACTGGCAAGCTTTTTATATGCCCACAATGGCTGAGCTTCAGACCTGAATCCATAGAGTTGCAGGTGAGATGTCAGTGATCAATTAAGGTGAGTGCTTTAGACCACACAGGGCCCACAATCAACATTTTCCACCAACTTTTGTCTCATTTACAATAATCCCAAATTGCACACAATGGTGCAACTTGCAATAAGTCCTGCTAATGGAAACTGACACAAGTTTACACACACATTTAATTCGTCTGAGATCAACAAATAAAAATAATTTTAAAATTTCCTTTTCTTAAATGGTATCTTGTTACATGTCACCAATTTAGCAGTTGGCTACCAATGACAAGATACTTACCCAGACTGGGCATTCAAACTTGGAATGTGTTCATGGAATAAGAATGGTCTGACAGTAGTGAACAAAAAGCACTTAACTAAGGTATGATTGTTCACTGAACAGATAGATGGAGAGACAAGGTTAACACTATTTGCCACTATTACATTTGTGTAGGGCAGACAATGTCAATACTATTAGCCCATAGGACATTTGAGTAGGGCAGACAAGGTTAATATACCATGGACAAGAACTATTGTGTTACAAAAAATTAAATTATATAATAAAAATAACAAAATACTTTAATATATTTCCCCAAGTTGGCTGATAAGCATAAAGACCCTTCCAAAAAAATGGAGTGATGGTATCATTTATATTACATATCCATTATTTGTTTGCAACATGTCTGATGGTCTTCATCCAACAGTTAGAACCTTCCTACCCTTATATCACTTCATTTTTTGTTCTGTCTGGCATGGACACCTAAGAATATTTTAATGTACATGTAACATAGTGTACTGAAGTACAGGGATAATACAGATGGAATTATTGCAGTGACTGAGTAGTTAGCATGCTGGACTCCTGATAGAGAGGATGCAAGATCAAATCCTACCATCTGACCAGACTGAGTCATTGGTGTGTCCTTGCACATTTTATACCAACTGCCTCGGCACTATATAACCTTCTTGTGATGCTGTGCTGTAATGCAGCAAACCAAACTTATTCTGGATCTGCAAACTAGTATAACTTTTCTCTTGTATTGATGGTAGATTTGAAATTGGAAACTATCTCAAATAGTCATCTCATATCCAACCTGCAAATCCTTTTTCCAAAAGACAAGATGTTGAAATGACCCATTTATCTTGACTGGTATGCTGTGTAAAAATGTCCATGGTGCTATAATATGCAAGTGGTAATGGTTGAAAAACATGACTGTACTTCTAACTTTTTAAAGGTGCATATGTACATTTCTGCAGTGAGTCTCATCAATCAAAATTTAAATATATAAACATTTATTTAATTAGCACAAAAATTAATTAGTAAACATATAACTACAGAGTAACAACCTTTAACATTAATCTGAATAACAAAATCAAACTTGATCTTGCATTAATCTGAATAAAATCAGACTTGATCTTGTGAATAACACAATCCAATCCAACCTGATTAATCTGAACAACAAAATCAGTCTTGATCTTGTGCTAATCTGAAAAACACAATCCAACCTGATTAATCTGAACAACAAAATTAGTCTTGATCTTGTGAATAACACAATCCAATCCAACCTGATTAATCTGAACAACAAAATCAGTCTTGATCTTGTGCTAATCTGAATAACACAATCCAACCTGATCTTGCATTAATCTGAATAACACAATCAGACTTGATCTTGTGCTAATCTGAATAAAACAATCCAACCTGATCTTGCATTAATCTGAACAACAAAATTAGTCTTCATCTTGTGAATAACACAATCCAATCCAACCTGATTAATCTGAACAACAAAATCAGTCTTGATCTTGTGCTAATCAGAATAACACAATCCAACCTGATCTTGCATTAATCTGAATAACACAATCAGTTTTGATCCTGTGAATAACACAATCCAATCCAACCTGATTAATCTGAACAACAAAATCAGTCTTGATCTTGTGCTAATCTGAATAACACAATCCAACCTGATCTTGCATTAATCTGAATAACACAATCAGTCTTGATCTTGTGCTAATCTGAATAAAACAATCCAACCTGATCTTGCAATAATCTGAATAAAATCTGATTTAACCTTGTGTTAATCTGAATAAAAAAATCAGATGTGATCTTGTGATAATCTGAAAAACAAAATTTGACTTGATCTTGCATTAATCTAAATAATAAAATTAGACTTGATCTTACGTTAATCTGAATAACAAAATCAGTTTTGATCATTTATTCAAAATATCATAGCATATGAGAAAGTTAAATAAAGAGTTGGGAAGGGGTGGGAGTGTAGTGGGTGATAGTAAGATATCAACTAAAGGCAAGGCGAATTCAGCTGAACTGTCTTTGCATATTTAGAGTATAAATAAGACAACAAAGGGTGACATCGGCATAAATAAGACAACAAAGGGTGACATTAGTTAAACACTAGTTCAGATCTCTTTTATGATTTAAAATTGAACTGGCAGGGTTTCAACTCAAAGAATTCCTACTCTGCTAAACTTTTTAAGACAGCAATTTCTGCTAAAAGGAAGCCACCACTGGAAAAGTGACTGTTATGTCTCACTTTAAACTAGTATAGGATCAACAATTAAACCCATTGGAAATCTCAATGATGTAAACCTAGTTATGATATTCGATAAAAAGCATATAAGAAACAAAGTAGTGACAAACTCAACCAATCAGATGCATGATCAACAATTAGCATCTGTGAATCTCATTTACACAAACACAAAAATTTGATGACTGAAGTGTATTTTTCAAGCTTATTCAAAATGACATCAGAAAATAGTGTTAATTAGCTAAGCCAATCAGCTGCAAAATGGCTTCATTAATATGCATTGTTCTTGTTCATTATCACAATAATATGACATCATTCCTATAAGCCTATATTCCAAGTTTAATCAAAATCTAATAAGAAAAAACCCTTTCAAGTGGTAACAATACTGGCCATCTCAATGCAATATTATCAAAGACCCTGATAAAAACCCATATTCCAAGTTTGATCAAAATCAGATTAAAATATCCTTTCTATGTTGGTAGCGTGATAGGGCAAGCATATGCAACATTACTTCATTATTGTCTATGTATCTCCCTCAGTGCTAAATTTATTCAAAATCTGGACGATGCAAGCCCATATTGTAACTCTGATCGAAACTGGATAAAAAAAACATGGCTTCCAGATAGGTCAAGGACTAGTCAAATTGCAAGCATGGTCACATCATTAATGTACATAAATCTCATTACTGAACTCATCCAAGATTTGTATGATACAATCCAGCATCACAATTTTATCAAAATCATATCAGAAATATGGCCTTTAGACTCATAACAAGCACTTGTTGATACGGTGTGCACTGTGATATGCCATAAGCACAACTGGCCTTACAGCCAAGAGAGTTAACTTGTGATTTAAGTTAAACTGACCATAAACTATTTTGCTTGAACTGCCTTTTAAAGTGTACCTGAAATTGTACATACATATACATGATTAACAAGCTAATTTCACAAAAAGCAAAGGTACAGACAAGAAGGAATATGAGTGAAATGGATTAATTTGATTACTTTGAAAGCTGCTGGTTTGACAGCAACAAAAGCAACATCAGACAAGGAGCCTATCATTTGATATCAAAGATTAACTAGACCACTAGTGTCCTTTCAGTCACTGACATTAAAGATTAACTAGACCACTAGTGTCCTTTCAGTCACTGATATTAAAGATTAACTAGACCACTAGTGCCCTTTCAGTCACTGATATTAAAGATTAACTAGACCACTAGTGTCCTTTCAGTCACTAATATTAAAGATTAACTAGACCACTAGTGCCCTTTCAGTCACTGACATTAAAGATTAACTAGACCACTAGTGTCATTTCAGTCTCTGATATTAAAAATTAACTAGACCACTAGTGTCCTTTCAGTCACTGACATTAAAGATTAAATAGACCACTAGTGCCCTTTCAGTCACTGACATTAAAGATTAACTAGACCACTAGTGTCCTTTCAGTCACTGACATTAAAGATTAACTAGACCACTAGTGTCCTTTCAGTCACTGACATTAAAGATTAACTAGACCACTAGTGTCCTTTCAGTCACTGACATTAAAGATTAACTAGACCACTAGTGTCCTTTCAGTCACTGACATTAAAGGTTTTTTTTATTTATTTAGTTCCACTACAAATGTGTCCAACAATTTTGAAGTTTTAATCCCTAAAATTTGCCAAAACAATTCAGAAACTAATCAGTGCGGCTTCTTTTGAAACAAACAATTTTATATATCTTCATCTAACACAACACTGTTTTTGCAAAAGTGCCAATTTTGGACATTTACCCTGAATCATTTCTATTAAAAATTTTTTTATCATAAACAAAGTCATTTTCTGACAGTACATTATTTTTGAAATATTAATTTGCTTCTGCAACATCTGTACAACAAGCTGGTTTTAAAAAGATAAATTTTAAGCTATGTTATGGTTATAAGAAAATTTAAATTTGCTACAGCAAATGTCTGAAATACAGATCACTGACATACTATGGAATCAAAAGCCAAAAACACCCAGATTGTGTGAACAAAAAATGTCTTATTAATAAAGGCAATTGTGTCTAAGACAAAAAAAAAGAAAACAGAAATTTTAAAACAAATATACACACTATTATTATTTGTTATTATTATTATTATTATTATTATTATTATTATTATTATTATTATTATTATTATTATTATTATTAAGGATATAACATGCATTTGTCCACCTTTTATGCTAATCAATAATAATATACACTAGGGTCACACAAGTACCAGATTATAGGCTCATACTAATAATGGGATCTATACTGTCTCTTACCACTACAAAGCCTGTGTCAGTGTCAGGAGGGAAAAATGTCTGGCCTTTCTAGAACAGATTAGTTAATTGACAAATTACTGAATGTGATTAAACAGGACAGGAGTCTGGATTTCACTTCATAGGAAATGACTAAAAATTACATTAGATTAATTAATAAGTAAATGTATCATTTTTAATTAGGTAACTCACTGATATTTCCTTGATTTAGTTGCAATGTCTGTCAAATGTATAGATACAGATATAAAAAAGCCTCAAAAACAAAAAGAAAACAATTTATATACATTGTATATTGTGAAACAAGGTGATTGGTATATCTTGGCATGATTACAAATGGGTCCATATGTTTGGAGAAAAAAAAGCTGTGGACTTTTAATATTTTTCATGGGGTACTGGTATTTCTTGGATTCATGATTACTGGGAACCATTAATTAAAGGCCCAACAAAAGTAAGGTACCACATGTAAGTGATGCAGAAGCCACTCTCCATCCAATCTCCCCTGGAAGTATTAAAGTAAAAAAACATTTTTAAGAATTGAAAGAATTTTATATTGCTCCACTTCATTTGTATGTATACAGGATCCATTACATGTCATTTACACTGACTTCCTAAATCCCTGTGCTGTCAGAGCAGTAAGGATAGAGAGAAAAGAATAACAAAACGATGAACAAAAATGAGATTTTCTTTGCTATTTACACCCTTCTTTCATTGAGGTATAACTACCATCCAAAATACTTGTATGAACAAAAATACTTGAACAAAAAAACTGCACTTACTGTACTCTGTACAATTCTGTCATTTAATATTTAATTGGTCATGATCCATCTGAATAAATACTCAAAGTGAAAAAAATATGGATAAATAATCTATATACAGAATAGGTAAAAGTAAACATTTATGCATCTAAGTACAGGTAGCAAATGAAGGCTGAGTAGCCTAAAGTGATCACCATTACAAGATCACTACAATCTCACACATGTTCAAGTCTCAGGCTCAGCCAATGTGGGTAAGTGAGAATTTGCCAGAAGCTTCCTGTGGATTGATGGTTCTTCCTCCACTAGATTTACTAGCCACCATACTGTAGCCTACCTTCTGCTGAAAAATGGCATTAAACACCATAACAACAACAGGAAGCAAACTCTCCTGTTAAATTTACTTCCTCCTGAAAGCATGTGTCATTTCATCTCTTCAATCCAAAGGAACAACATTAAAATACTATAACTACTGCTTGCAGCACTTCAATGATTTTAGACAAAACCAACAAAACACTAAATAAACATTTCAATTAATTGGTACAAAAAACATATATTAATAATAATTCAAGCAACTGCAGAATTACAAAAGTCCTGCTTTCTTTAAGCTGTGGATAATTAGATCTGATATAAGCTGCAAATATTGTTTACTGTCAAATCTAATCATTTTGGTTTGTTTGTGTACAAGGCAGGTGAAAAATAAGAAAATTTGAAACCTATAGGGAACTTCGCTATGACATCATAGGGCATGATCACGTTGGGTTTCCTTGGTCTGGTTGGCAGAAAGACCATAGGCTTACTCTACATTTGATTGAAGATGCTTGTTTACCAGAATATATATATATATATATATATATATATATATATATATATATATATATATATATATATATATATATATATAAACACTATTAACAGTGAAATTGTTTGCAGTAATCATTGATCAGAACAGGTTGTTATACCAAGACATGCAATGAAAGCACTTCAAAGCCAATACACCATCCCACATTAAAAAAATGTTTCCACATTGGAACCACCATAAGTTGCATCACTTTGTCGTTTATAATGAGTAAACATTAAACAATTTTCTCTTCAGCTGTTTATGCATATAATCTTTAATCAACAAAGGAAATGGAGAGTTCATTGATAAACCTGACAATAATCTGCATCTCTTTCTCCTTTTTCTGCATCATGGGTTTATGTTCATGGTAACATCGAGAAATGGGATAATTGTCTGTAAGCTATTACATTCTAAGGAAACAAGGTTAACAAAGTTTCCTTTTGATGAAAATTTATGCAATTGGCATATCACTGATACAGCATTCATACTATACAACTATTTTATTTATACCACATGCTAATACACATATTTGCCCTTTGAACGAAAAGCAAAAGGATTGCAATGAAATAGTTTTTCCTGTTAAATGCATTTAAAAAAACGAGAATAACTGATACTAATGCAAAATAATTTATGGCTTAACATTTTTAGCATGCAATTCCAATGTTTATATATGAACTGCACATTTTAGGATCATAATTTGATATGTCAATAGTGTCAATAGTATACCAGTATACCAATGGTATATCAAATTGCTTGATACCAAAACAATAAAAGCCATGTTATTATATATATATATATATATATATATATATATATATATATATATATATATATATATATATATATATATATATATATATATATAAATAAAGAAAATTAGTTAATGTAACGGAACATCAATATATACAACTTAAAGTATATACCCAACATCAAAACATTAGTACCAGGTATGCAATTAGCACTGCCAATTCAATGGCCTAAGCTGATATATAGATCATCTTCCTTCGTTGCCATGGTAGTTCTGCCAACCATAGCTCTGCCGATGCTTAGTTGTGATGTCATACAGGGAATCTCTGAAGTTCCCTATTGCCTTGCAGTGTAGCTATTATCTCTGCACTCTGATGGTCCTGTACACATAATAGATTCTCACAGCTTGTTAATTGCACTGAACCAGAGATGTTTCTAGCTTACGTCTGAAATGATGATGTTATCTGCATAGCTTGAATTTCACCACTCTTAACCCAATGTGTCAATACTATCATTGTTGGAATGTACTGATAGTGCAATGTTTATCAGGGCGAACAATCTCTGTCATGAGAAATGATACACTTCGGGGAAAGTTGAGCCACAATATTTTTTACTGAACTGTTGATTTAATGTAAGTTTATTAAATGCATGCACATTTTGAAAAGTTTTCATTCAAATAAAATACCTAGTGCACCAAAGTCAGCAGTATTATCATTGCTAAATATTTGACCCTAGTGCTGCTGATAACTTCAAACATTTCAACTGATTATCTTAAAAAATTATATATCATACAATACCGAAAAAAACCACCAAATATAATTGATTTGCCAATAATCTTCATCTTTAGTTCAAACCATTTATCTGAAAGGTTTGATAAATACAAAATGTAAAACAAAACGTATATTCAATTGAAGTGAAAATTCATCATGGCATCTTAAAATTCCCAGAATATATAAGTTCTGATGAGATAGGTTTTAGAGGCCCTTTGTGTTAAGTAAAAGATCTTATAGATATGCTTCAATAACTGCTTGGTTTGATGTTGCAAACTGTATTTGCTTCATTTAATGTCGGGCATTTGGTGTGAGTGATTCATCTTGGCATGTACTTGGTTTGTGCTCATATTTGCAGCAGTTA
Source organism: Potamilus streckersoni (assembly GCA_016746295.1). NCBI lineage: Eukaryota > Metazoa > Mollusca > Bivalvia > Unionida > Unionidae > Potamilus > Potamilus streckersoni. The sequence goes on along the minus strand of JAEAOA010000548.1, from coordinate 731,421 downwards.
TTGTTTTAACCAAACCAACACCTTTTATCTGAATTTAAAAGCAAGAAATGTCTTCTGACCAAAACATTAGAGCTAACTTTGAAATTTGGCAGGAAACAATTTAAAAAAGTGAAGAAAACTAAAATAACAGGTTTCATAGGGAGATTCATTAAAATCAATACTACAGGTATTCAGCTGGTAATGTAAAAAAGACTGACTCAATATTGCAGGTATTCAGCTGGTAATGTAAAAAAGACCACCTCAATAGTACGGGTATTCAGCTGGTAATGTAAAAAATACTGACTCAGTAGTGCAGGTATTCAGCAGGCAATGTAAAAAAAGAGACTGATTCAATAGTACAGGTATTCAGCTGGTAATGTAAAAAAGACTGACTCAATAATACTGGTATTCAGTTGGTAATGTAAAAAAGACTGACTTAATAGTACAGGTGTTCAGCTGGTAATGTAAAAAAAAGACTGACTCATTAGTACAGGTATTCAGCTGGTAATGTAAAAAATGATGCCACTGATTTTACCAGAATACTTTTATTCTCAACTTACTGGGGCTTTTTTAGAATTCACTTTATCTAGATCTGTTGTCACATAATGCACCAGCAGATTTGGGTCATGCAATTTGTTAGTAATAATCAGTAGTAATAATCAGTAGATCAAACAACATAGACATTGATCTGCAAGTGCATTATGCTACTTCTACTGCAGATCAGGATCTTTGTTGTTTTTAGTTTCACTCAACCAATATACTTCAGTAGGCTTAATTTCTGCACACACAAAAAATTACAAAAGCTTGGGTTTTCTTAATCATACACCAATGCCTATTATTGGATTATTTTCTTTACATAACTTCCCTATTAAAGAAAATATCACATAAATTAATATCACAGAGGACTGAAAAAATGCATTGGCTGAAATGTCAGAAACTGCATACAAGCTGTAAGTTTAGCTGAAAAATTTAGTGCAAAATTAAAAAATGCAGTTAAAAGAATCCCAAACAGAACTGATTTTTGATATTTAAGTCAACAGAAAAAGAAAAGACAAACAAGGCACTATCATATATACCAAATTTTTTATTTTTTTTATAATACATATCTAATTATAATACATTGGGATTACAATCACTACCACATAAAGCCACCCCTTCCAAGCTTGATTTTTAGAAACAAAGTGCTGCCCACTTTGGTGGAAGTTAGATAAAGAGTGATCCCCCATGGAAGAAGGATTAGCAATACATCAGATAAAGAGTGAACCCCCAAATGGAAAAAGGATTGGCAATATCAGACAGAGTGATCCCCCCTGGAAAGAAGGATTTTGGCAATATCAAAGAGTGATCCCCCCATGGTAGAAGGATTGGCAATAAATCAGACAGAGTGATACCCCATAAGGGAAGAAGGATAAATCAGTGATTCCCCCATGGAAGAAGGATTGGCAATAAATCAGACAAAGAGTGATCCCCCATAAGGAAAGAAGGATAAATCAGACAAAGAGTGATCCCCCAAAGAATGTTGGCATACCTATATACTACTTTCATGTAATATGGCTTACATTTCTTTGGTTATTGTACTTTTGGAAATTTTAAATGATCTTAGGACACTGCTAACTAAAATGACTGCTCCCTTGTGCTCCAAAAATCAACCTAAATTTGTCTAAAGTACACTATTCTTGGCAGCTATTAAAATATGGAAAATGAATTTTGCCAAACTAGATAATACCAGCTTCTAAAAGTGCAATGACTGAATTACCAAATACATAAAAATGTAAAAAAAGTTATTGGCTCTATTTTTTTACAATTTACCTCTGAATTTTGAGAAGTGAAAATGAGCAAGTAGAGCTAGCACTTTTTTGAAAGGTGCACATCTGGAGTAGGGCAAAGCTGTATACTCTCTAACCCATATTACACCCATCAATCATACATCAAAATAAAGGGAATTAAAGGTTCTTTGAACAATACCCAAGATATACAAAGTCTCTTTTAAATAACCAGTATAACTAGTGAGGAAACCCGGGGAAACTCTTTTTCTTTAAAATATTAACCCTATGCTAAATACGAAACTGTAGAGCACCACCATATCAAAGAGTGATCCCCCCAAGGTAGAAGGATTGGCAATAAATCAGACAAAAAGTGATCCCCAAATGGAAGAAGGATAAATCAGACAGAGAGTGATCCCCCCATGGAAGAAGTAGTGGCAAAAAATCCTGTCCATGCCAATTACTACTACCAGAGTAGATTTGAAAGGTAGATTTGAATGTAACTGCAGAAGACTTGAAGGTTGTGCCGATAAACATTATCAAAGAATCATTTTACTTTAAAATGTTGTTTACTCTTCCAATACATTACCTGATGATAATACACTAAGAGAATAGATGAGGGGAGTTATATCCCCTTATCCAAATCTCCAGTACCATACAGTATGAAAGCTGCTTTAAATTTTATGTGATACAGGCTGGGGTTAGCATATATATATATATATATATATATATATATATATATATATTTATATATATATATATATATATATATATATATATATATATATATATATATATATATATATACACACACACACACACACATATATATGCTTTCTCACTGCCTGTGAGAAATTTGTCTTCTGCAAACAAAACAAAAACGAGTGACCATGTCACTGGAAGCTGCTAACAATCCCAAAAAGCTACTATAGATACCACCAGTCAGATTGAGCTCTTTTGGAGGAAACATCTCTAACATACGAACTAGAAAAGTCATCGCTGCCCTCGATCCCACGTCATGAATATGAAAGTGTTACACTTAAATGCTAAACTAGTGGGTACTGCACTAACCTCATGCATTAATATGCACAAAAAAATCATTTGATAATCATATTCACTGAGTCCAATGATGAAGGACTTGCACATAAGCTCTTCTGGTCTTTGACTGTCAGAGCTACAACTCCTGCAGAAGTGTACTGTCTGTATTAAAGCATATAGAAATCATGCTATCTCCACCGGGTCATTCCAAAGAGTTTGGGGAACAGAATAAACAATTTTGTGTTCTTACCATCTGCTGAATTTTCTGTTGAATTCCCTGTATAGCCGTGGTAGGTGATGGTGGCGGGAAGTCAGGGGTGGGTGGTTGATGATATCCAGTAGGTGTAATGGGGATATTTTGCGTTTTCATTGATCTTCTGGCTAAATTCAGGTGTAAACTATCTGGTTTTTCTGCAGCTATGCTGTTGTTTGTACTGGCAGATTCTGAAATATTTAAATGATAATATCCAAGAAATGTGCATCAGTAAAACATTCACTGACTATATCAGGTAGATCAGTCCAACAATAAAACAAATGATGATTCTGAATTAAAATTACCAACCTTAGTTAAGGTTATCAAATTACTGCCATTCTAGTTCTGGGGCAGAAGAAAAGACAAGTGTCCCTCTAAAAGACAGACACTTTACTGGAGAAAATAAATTTGTATAAATCCCCAATAAGTCCCTTTCTTCTCTCTTTTTTTTTCCAATCTGGATATTGAAATCATGAGAGTCTCCAACATTCTAAATGTGGTAACAAAAATAATGAATTAGGATCTTCATGAGATGCAAAAGTCGTCATGTTTAGTTTTATTCTGAACCTCACATTGAGGCTGGAGGATCATTAAAATCCTCATAGATACTGTCAGGACATACCTGCAAGCTAATTTTGACTCATTCCGTAATTAATATTTAAAGAAAAAAAAGAACCAAGTTACTGCATTATTTAATATATTCTTTAGATATATCCACAAACTGGGCAGGGGTCCCCGAGTGGCAGAGTGGTCTAAAGAGCTGTTCATCATGGATCACTGCCATCTCACCTGTCTGCGTGGGTTCGAGTCTAGCATTCGGCAAATGTAGATATATGAGAAAGCTTGCCAGTAGCTTCTCATGAGTCGGTGGTTCTTTCCAGTGATTTCCCGGTTTCTTCCTCCAACATTAATACTGGCCGCCATGTATAGCCTATCATGTGCTAAAAAATGGCGTTAAGCCCAACAACAACAACAACAATAATAACAAACTGGGCTTGCAAAGACTACATTAAAATGCTCACAAGCCATCACAGAAAAAGTCCAAGTCAGGACATCAAATTAATGTCTGAGTGGTGACTACAAGTTTGGTTATTGAAAAATAATATAATGTCAAACATAATGTCAAGTCACAGTATACATATGCTAAAAGAGGTACAACAAGCCAAGAAGTGTCTCTGAGCCCAAGTTTAACTTATTCACAGTAGTAGTGATAATAATATATCTGAGACAGCAAGTATGGATGCCATGTTGGAGGTGAGATCTGAGTTATGTTATTTTTCTTCAGGGGTGCTCTACAGTTTCATATTTAGCATAGGGTTAGAATTTTAAAGAAAAAGAATTTCCCCAGATTTCCATACTAGTTATATTGGATATTTAAAAAGACCTTGTATATCTTAGGTAATGTTCAAAGAACTTTAATTCCCTTTATTTTGGTGTATGATTGAAGGTTATAGAGTATACAGCTTGGCCTTACTCTAGATGTGCATCTTTCAAGAAAGTGCTAGCTCCATTTGCTCATTTTCACTTGCTGAACTTAAGAGGTAAATTGTAAAAATAAGGGCCAATAACTATTTTTACATTTTAAATATTTGATAATTCATTTCTTGCACTTTCAGAAGCTTTTATTGTCTAGTCTGGCAAAATTCATTTTCCCTATTTTAATAGCTGCCAAGGATAGTGTACTTTAGACAAATTCAGGTTGTTTTTGGAGCAAAAGGGAGCAGTCATTTTAATTAGAAGTGTGCTTAGATCATTTACAATTTCCAAAAGTACAATATCCAAAGAAATGTAAGCCACATTCCATGAAAGTAGCATAGAGGTATGCCAACATTCTCTCCACTGTGCATGTTTAAAATGCAAACAACTTTACCTTACATACATCATTCTCTCAAAAGTACACAATAATTGGTGAGTGCCACCTCAATATTGATAACAATATTTTTGAGATGGCCAGTATGGTGCCGGTTTGAAGGTCATATTAAAGCCATTTTCATTCACAATGAGCTACATATCTGATATTGTTTAAGTGAAACCCCCAAACTGATAAAAGCATAGGAATAGCAGCCATTCGATGATTTTCAAGAGGAAGCCATTTTGGCACCTGATCAGCAGCATTTTAATCTAGGACCAAATACACATTACAAGAAGAGTGAAACCCCCAAGTCGATAAAACATCTGTTCTGTAGCCATAACAAGATTTTTAAGATAGGTGCTATGGTGACCATATTGAAAGATCATACTGGCACCAATGGCATTAAGCTGCAACTACATATAAAAAGAAGTCTTACAGTAAAACCCCATGTCAATATGACCACCCATACATGATGAAAAGCAATAACAAGATTTCCAAAATGGCCACCACTGCAGCCATTCTAGGTGCAAGATTGTCATTGTTTTTATTTAGGACCATTTATATATCATAGGAATTCTTTTAAGGATAAATTCATTACAATAACAAGATTTTCATGATGGCCACCATGTACAACCATCTAGATGTCATAAGTCTTTAATGGAGACCCAAGTATCCATTCAGGAAGGGAAGCAATAACAAGATTTTCAGGATGGCCACCATGTACAACCATCTAGATGTCATAAGTCTTTAATGGAGCCCCAAGCATCCATTCAGGAAGGGAAGCAATAACAAGATTTTCAGGATGGCCACCATGTACAACCATCTAGATGTCATAAGTCTTTAATGGAGCCCCAAGTATCCATTCAGGAAGGGAAGCAATAACAAGATTTTCAAGAGAGCTATATTTAGATCCATTTACATTACATGTCTAAGAAGTCTAGCAGTGAAACACCCCACCATCAACATGATTTCCAGAGGCAGCAGTAGCAGTCATATTTAATGTCCAAGAGACACTATTTTTATCTAGGACCAACTAGATTTCAGGACAAAATTATCTCCATTTTCATGACTTTCCTCTAGGTAGCTTAAGTATTGAAAAAACAAACAAACGATGCCAGACAAGAAAAGCAGCACTACTGCAAAAGCTTTTCTATTTTTTGACCAGCAGAGCCAAGAACCAAAACTGCCATGACCAAAAGTAAGCTTTGGTTTTTTATCAGAGGTAAAATGATTTTAAAGGTTTTCAAAGGTAGAAAGATGATTTTAAAGATTTCTACTTAGGAACCTGACTAACCAAAGTTGGGAACTTCAGAATAACAATAAACTTTTACAATGATCCCAACATAAGTGAAGATAGAAAATGTTTACAAAATACAAGATGGATTTTATTCAGATTAACAAGTATTTTATTGAGATTATATAAGGATTACCTGCAACAAGGAAAGACCTTGAGGGCTAAGCTGAGACTTTCAAGTATTTCCCAAGTGCACATAGTAAAACACTCTTCTTGCAAAATACCAACATTCCCTATACTGAGTGGGCTTGGAGATATAGAAAACTGACCCTGCTGCATGTTGTAAACAGTGTCTAATTTGTGTTAGAAACATGGTTTTTCATTGGCTCTTTCACCTGAGCATGAGCAGAAGGGTAAAAGTTGGACTGAAGGTACTTACTGTGAGAAGTAAAATTAGGGACATGAAGGTAGGTATCCTGAAGATCAATGGTGACCACCCAATTGCCATGTCATATAGTCTCCATCTTGAATGGCTATTCCAGCAGAAACCTGTTTAGGGAGCAGGGTTGATAATTAGATGAAACTTTCCCACTTTCTATGGTACCAGGAAAATCTGGGAGTTAAAGACTGTAGACTGGATGCTGAACACCATCTCTACTGCACTCTTCTAAAGATGTGAGTGTACCTCTTCCTTCATTGCAACCAATTAAACTGGAAGAGCATCAGGGACCTACTAGAGGACAATGATCCTGAAACCAAAGCCAGTATCTTCCTTTTATGACAGAGAGGATCCAGCCTCTGAAAAGCCTGGAACCTACAGGTTGTTTTTGGAGCACAAGGGAGCAGTCATTTTAATTAGCAGTGTGCTAAGATCATTTACAATTTCCATAGTTATGCCTCTGAAAAGCCTGGAACCTAAAGGAACCCATGGAATAGGAAAACATTGCATGAGGGAGAAAATCCCTAGCTGTACATTCCTTGCCCTTTACCACAAACTTTTTTTCAGGGACCAAATGTTGCAGGGGAGCTCTAAATTGGGGTTGTTGCTTTGACTGGGGCTATATGGCTTCAAAGAACTTTGCAAACTGGCCTTGTGGTTAATCTGAATTATTTCACTTCATGGTTTGTCTTAATAGGCCAGGAGCAGTATTGTTATTCTCTTAAATCCTGTCAACCACAGAGACAATTAGCCCTCTGAAAACAGTATCTGCTTCCTGGAAAGAAACTTTTGAGAAGTACTCACAGTACTTCAGCACCCAAAGTGGGAGGTTCAATGGGCCAGAAGAGCTATGCACCTTATAGTTTGATGCAGGGACCAAGGGGCCCAACACAGAAGGGGGTGGGGACAGACCAGCCCTAATGTTTTCTGGCAAAGTTCTTATCCTTACTAAACTTTTGGGAAAGCTACTTAATCATAGAAACAACAAGAGATCTGGCTCAGAGTTAGTCCCATAAAGTTCTCCAAACTGTAAAGAACATTATTGTCACCAGATCTAGTCTAAGGAGCTTTTGTTGGTCTTTGAAGATAGCCAATTGTCAAAAAATAGAAGAATAGATCACTGGGCATGGTCGACTTCATCAACCACTTTGTCCAGCTTCTCTGCTTTGACAGATGAGAGATAAGGTGGCGCTCTACATTTTCGTAATAGCATGGGGTTAGAATTTTAAAGAAAAAGAATTTCCCCGGGTTTACTCACTAGTTATACTGGCTATTTAAAAAAGACTTTATATATCTTAGGTATTGTTCAAAGAACCTTTAATTCCCTTTATTTTGGTGTATGATTGATGAGTGTAATATGGGTTAGAGTGTATACAGCTTGGCCCTACTCCAGATGTGCACCTTTCAAAAAAGTGCTAGCTCTACTTGCTCATTTTCACTTCCCAAACTTCAGAGGTAAATTGTAAAAAAAAAAGAGCCAATAACATTTTTTACATTTTATGTATTTGGTAATTCATTCATTGCACTTTTAGAAGCTGGTATTGTTTAGTTTAGCAAAATTCATTTTCCCTATTTTAATAGCTACCAAGAATAGTGTATTTTAGAGAAATTCAGGTTGTTTTTGGAGCACAAGGGAGTAGTTATTTTAGTTAGCAGTGCTAAGATCATTTAAAATTTCCAAAAGTACAATAACCAAAGAAATGTAAGCCACATTACATGAAAATAGCATATAGGTATGCCAACATTCTCTCCACTGTGCATGTTTAAAATGCAAATAACTTCAACTTACATACATCGCTCTCTCAAAAGTACATAATAACTGGTGAGCGCCACCCAAGGGTCATGAAAGGATGGAGGTGTGGTGGGGTGCATATAGTCTTGTTCTATATCAAACTAAAGTGAACTGAAAGGGACAGAAAGGACATCTTTGGCCAGCTCCCACTACTAGGAGGCAGGACTATGCAACCCAATGTTTCTGTTGCAGGGAGACTTGGGTGTAACTAGTAGCAGACTCAGCAGGAGGAAGAGAGAAACTCTCTACCTAATGGGGCTTTTTGGAGGAAGACGATCTGTTCCAATCCCTCTTATCTCACCCTATATTGTGAGAGGATTTTGTAGTTCCATAATCAGCAACACTGACATCTTTGTCATGTGACCAAGGCCCTTAAGTCCATAGCTAAATGCTGGGAAAGGACCATTCACTTCCCTGCAATGATTTCTGCCTATCGCAGGCTTCTTACATAAGCAGGCTGTCTTTTGACTAATCTAATTGTTTTAAATATCATGAAGAAACTAAAATTAGTGTAAATTTAAAGTCAATGATGATTTCTTTTGGGAATGATTAAAGTGAACAGGAACAAGTAATATTGTGTGGATCATAAACATGGGAGAGCGCAACATATATAATTATGATTTTGTTAAACAAATGCACAAAAAACAAAATTGATGTAATAATGATAATAATAATAATAATAATAATAATAATAAGTAGTAGTAGTAGTAGTAGTAGTTAATGGCATTTATTTAAAAATACAATTTAAAAGTGAACCTAAGAACAGCCAGTTTCCCTTTTTCCACACGCGTGACTGATATTGACATGTTTGACTATATTATGTAAAAATTTGATATATTTGCATGGACTAAGTCTATGCTAACATGTATCAGCAAGACCTTACCATTTCCAGGTGTTGTCTCAAATAATTAAAACAACCACTGATGTTTAAATGCAACATGGTTAGCAGTACTTAACTCTGTACTGAAGATTAGAGAATTAAAACAACTAATACTACTAAGGAATAATCAAATATGATGTCAATCAAGCTTATTCAGGAACTGGAAAGAAATAATTAGCAAACACCTAACACAAACAACATAAAAGATGCTGGCGTGCAATCTGCTTTCCATGAAAAAAAGCTCATACAGGTCACATTGAGAAGAATATGAATTCTGATGATGTGCTAAACAAAAAGACAGAATCAAGACAAATCTGCTGAAGAAGGGGTAACTAAGAAAGGTATAAAATAATTCACAAACACAATAATAGTTATAGTAACCTAACTGATGTCATAACCTAAATGCTGGATTATAAAATAAACAAAACCATAAAAAATGCCAATGACATTTAATTCCACATAGTAAAAAAGTTGAACCAAAGGGTAATTCAACACCATAAAAACAATGACACATATAGAAAATGCACTGATTGTGGCACATGACTCAAAGCTAAGGCAATTTTCCCCAAAGTGAAATTGCAAGCATCAGTAATGTCTGAGACATCAAAATATTTTTTGGATAGTGTCCATTGGCAAAGTAGCTATGGGTTAACATTCTAAATTGTCCTATGGAAGAATGAATTCTCATCATCTGGTCGAGGGTATTTTCCATCAGGAAAAGAGAAAGATATGCAATTATTTATTATTTATATTAAAATATGTGATCCACGCCTGACTTCAAATTATAAGAAGGTTAGCAAGTTATCTGAGCATGAATTATTTAGGTGTATGCACATACTCTGAACCATGTTTCATATCAACCTATCAAAACCTGCATTATTAGTTGAATTAACAAGGTTGTTTGCCAGATGGAAGAATGTACAGATGGATGGACACAAGGAATCCTACCATATATACTTGCCTATAAGGAGTAATCATTAGAACAAACAACATAGATCCTTATCTGTAAGTGCATTGTGCTATGCACATCGGGATCTTTGTTGTTTGTAGTTTGACTTTTGAGTTTATATGGTGTGAGTTTATATGGTAGATACTGCTGCCTATACAAAACTGTGGAGGGAAAAAAAAAACTGTACTTGTACAGCATGCAAATTCTCCATGTTCAAGTACAGCTAAGTAAAAAAAATGCACGTCAAACCAGCTAAAACCTGTTGTGGATAGATACTGATGTTATTTCACAATAAATATGAAACTGTCAAGACTGTTCACACAATAAGTATATATTTTTGTCTAACTTTCAAATTGGATTGCTTTTAAGCAATTAAATTCATACCAGAAACTGTATCTGAACAATCAGAATCTAGTTCTTGCTGTGCATTGACTTCCTCTTCTTCCTGCTTTGGTTTTTCCTCTCTCTTCATGTCCCATGTAGTTTCATATAAATTTTCTACCTCCTTTTGTAGAGAATCCTGATCCGGTTCTAACTTCCATGTAATGTCTTCCTCTTCTTTCCTCTTTTGTCTTCCTTCCATATTCACGTTCCATGTGGTTTCATACAGATTTTCTACCTCATTTTGCAAAGAATCCTGACCAGAAGAACAAGAACTGGAATCTGGTTTCTCCATGGGAAACACATAATCACTTTCTACTGAAGTTTCTTTAGAAAGCTGGTCCCTTTTAGTGCCTGAAGATTCACTCTTTGTACTATTTTCTCTTTTATATTTTTGAAATAGCAAACCATAGTTATCGTCATTAGCACTAGTTAATGGAGTGGAATGCACAGAAACGGGAGGAGTGGAACCAGTAGATGAGACTGGGCTCATATCTATATAATCAAGTTCTTCATTAGCTAAACGTTCAGTAGAAACAGTAGTTATTGAGTTATCTTGCTTATTTTCGTTTTTTCCCTGAACCTTACATGGTGTTGGTGGAAGAGCTCTATTTTTGAAACAAGATGGCAATAGCTTTAGTTCCTTTACTAGATCTCCACTTTGTTGGACCAAGTCGCCTTTTTGTGGTTTGGAATGTTTGTCACTCTTTTCTGGAATGTTTGGAATTTCCATGTACTTATTTTCATCAACACATCCTATTTCCGTGTATTTATTTTCTTCAGTTGGTGTGCTTGCTGCATCAGTGCTGTCTACCATAATGGGTCCTGTGGGTTTATGTGCCTCTGATGGACGTTGTGGGCATGGAGACCTTTTTGTTCTAGGTGGTTTCTTTATTGTTGTCTGTAAAGAAAAAAAAAATGAATTTCAAATACTGCCAAATCCCAAATGATCATTATAGTGTGAGCCCAAAATGCAAGTTTTTCAAAGAACCCAAAGAATTTTTTGGCAAATGTTGATACCTTAAGAATAGTTCCATTAAAAATACTAAAAGACTAAATTTAAGAAATAATTTAAACATTTCCCGTGCAAAAAGAATGACTACTGTACTTATTCATTTTCTGGTGTAGTGTTAGGTTTAATGGAACAGCAAGATAAATGTATATTCATGTGTGTTTATAAGGCCTCACCGTGTACATCAATGTCAACATGAGATGTGGATATACATGAGTGACTATAAGGTCCCACTGTGTACATTTATGTCACCATAAGAGATATGGATATACATGTACAAGAGTGTCTATAAGGTCCCACTGTGTACGTCAATGTTACCAAAAGATATGTGGACATGAGTGTCTATAAGATCCCATTGTGTACATCAAAGTCAACATAAGAGATGTGGATGTACATGAATGTCTATAAGGTCCCATTGTGTACATCAAAGTCAACATAAGAGATGTGGATGTACATGAATGTCTATAAGGTCCCACTCTGTACATCAAAGTCAACATAAGAGATGTGGATGTACATGAATGTCTATAAGGTCCCACTCTATACATCAAAGTCAACATAAGAGATGTGGATGTACATGAATGTCTATAAGGTCCCACTCTGTACATCAAAGTCAACATAAGAGATGTGGATGTACATGAATGTCTATAAGGTCCCACTCTGTACATCAAAGTCAACATAAGAGATGTGGATGTACATGAATGTCTATAAGGTCCCACTCTGTACATCAAACTCAACATAAGAGATGTGGATGTACATGAATGTCTATAAGGTCCCACTCTGTACATCAAAGTCAACATAAGAGATGTGGATGTACATGAATGTCTATAAGGTCCCACTCTGTACATCAAAGTCAACATAAGAGATGTGGATGTACATGAATGTCTATAAGGTCCCACTCTATACATCAAAGTCAACATAAGAGATGTGGATGTACATGAATGTCTATAAGGTCCCACTCTGTACATCAGAGTCAACATAAGAGATGTGGATGTACATGAATGTCTATAAGGTCCCACTCTGTACATCAAAGTCAACATAAGAGATGTGGATATACATGAATGTCTATAAGGTCCCACTCTGTACATCACAGTCAACATAAGAGATGTGGATGTACATGAATGTCTATAAGGTCCCACTCTATACATCAAAGTCAACATAAGAGATGTGGATGTACATGAATGTCTATAAGGTCCCACTCTGTACATCAAAGTCAACATAAGAGATGTGGATGTACATGAATGTATATAAGGTCCAAGTCTATACATCAGAGTCAACATAAGAGATGTGGATGTACATGAATGTCTATAAGGTCCCACTCTGTACATCAAAGTCAACAAAAGAGATGTGGATGTACATGAATGTCTATAAGGTCCCACTCTGTACATCAAAGTCAACATAAGAGATGTGGATGTACATGAATGTCTATAAGGTCCCATTGTGTACATCAAAGTCAACATAAGAGATGTGGATGTACATGAATGTCTATAAGGTCCCACTCTATACATCAAAGTCAACATAAGAGATGTGGATGTACATGAATGTCTATAAGGTCCCACTCTGTACATCAAAGTCAACATAATGTGAACATAAGAGATGTGGGTATACATGAGAATTTATAAGGCTCAACTGTGAACATCAATGTCAGAATAACAGCATAAGAGATGTGGATATACATGAGTGTCTATAGGAACCCATTTATACACAAGTGTCTAAAATAAAATCCCAATGTATACATCATTATGAATGTAACCTTCTTCTGCAGTCATTCAGGAAATATGTGCAATTTCTGAGGAATAAAGCATGTACAAAACGTTTTTCAAGGTACTGTTCAAATCAAAGAAAAGTTTTACAATCCTGAAGCAAATCAAGGTATTGTTGTACATTTCTGAATCAAAGTACATTTGTACAATCCTGAATCAAAGTACATTTGTACAATCATGAATAAAATCAGTTGTACAATCCTGAATCAAATTAATGTACATCTGTACAACTGAATCAAATTAATGTACATCTGTACAATCCTGAATCAAATCAAAGTACAGTTGTACAATCCTGAATCAAATCTAGAATAACATCAAAGTACAGCTGTACAATCCTGAATCAAATTTTTGACTGGAACACATTAAGGAATATACAGGAGTCTAAGATGAGAAATATATATCTTCCATGGCATGAGTCTTATCACTTAGAGTAAATGTGATGCATTCCATTCAAAATGGTGGGGCCCCGAGTGGCCTAAAGCGCTCTCCATTATGGATCTCTGCCATCTCACCTCTGTCTGCGTGGGTTCAAGTCTAAAATTCAGAGAATGTGGATATTTGAGAAAGCTTGCCAGTAGCTTCTTGTGGGTTGATGGTTCTTTCCGCAAATTTCCCGGTTTCTTCTTCCACCATTAATACTGGCTGCCATGTATAGCCTATCATGTGCTGAAAAATGGCATTTAGCCCCACAACAACCAACCAACCATTCAAACAAGAGTCCCAAGAAAGGACCAATGTTCTAGTAGATACAAGAATTTTGTAGAAGTCCACAAGAAGTGTGTTTCTTCTGGAGATTTTTTAATTGCTGCATATTGAAACCATGTCATATACGTTTGAGAAACTTCAACCTACAAAATAAGTTATAAACCAAAACCCTCCCAACTAACATAGAGTGCATAAATGTCACATATCTCTGGGTCTAAACTGTGGGCAGTTTCTAATTTCAACTTATTGCAAACAGATCAGGTGACCCAAAAGTGGAAAAATCCACAGAAATTTCAATATGTATGCATAGCACTCTGTGTCAAAGTTCTGGCCCCTTTCCTGAGAATGAACTGGTCATGGCACTCAACCTGTCCATGAAATGTCTGATCTAGGCTGTTAAATGTAAATTTCTCTCTGTACACCTTAAGAGAAAATTACATATAAGAAGGCATAGATTCAGTGATATTGCCGCTTTCCCCTACCTTCTTCCTTTTCAGAAGGTAGGCCAACACCACAGAACTATCATAATTATGACTATCTTTATATGACCTTTATTTATAGAATGTTAATATGGAGATGTATATCTTCTTGCTGTCATCTGCCACTGACCATGGTGAAACTGGGCCAAGAAATGGACTACCTATCCATTTGCAACTGACCATGGTAAAATTAGCCAAGAGATGGGCTCCCTATCCATTTGCAGCTACCCATGATAAAAGGGGCCAAGAGATGGGCTTCCTGTAGGTTTGCCACTGAAAATGGTGAAATGGGCCAAGAGATGGCTTAAAGGTGGATGAAAGCAGGTAGGCATATTGTCTCAGTAGATCCAAGTTTGCTGAAACCATTAGTACATTTCCTGTTGGTGAAACTGGGCCAAGAGATGGGCTTCCTGTAGATTTGCCACTGAAAATGGTGAAATGGGCCAAGAGATGGGCTCCCTATCTATTTGCCATTGACCATGGTGAAACTGGGCAAGAGATGGCTTAAAGGTAGGCATATTGTCTCAGTAGATCTAAGTTTGCTGAACCCATTTGTGCATTTGCTATTTGTAAAACTGGGCTAAGAGATGGGCACACTATCCATTTGCCACTGACCATGGTAAAATGGGCCAAGAGATAGGCACCCTATCCAATTACCACTAACCATGGCAAAATGGGCCAAGAGAAGGTCTCCCTATCCATTTACCACTAACCATGGTAAAATGGACCAAGAGATGGGCACCCTATCCATTTACCACTAACCATTGTAAAATGGGCCAAGAGATGGGCTCTCTATCCATTTACCACTAGCCATGGTAAAATGGGCCAACAGATGGGCACCCTATCTATTTGCCACTGACCATGGTAAAATGGGCCAAGAGATGGGCTCTCTATCCATTTACCACTAACCATGGTAAAATGGGCAAAGAGATGGGAACCCTATCCATATCATATGCCACTGACCATAGTAAAATGGGCAAAGAGATATGCTCCCTATCCATTTACCACTAGCCATGGTAAAATGGGCCAAGAGATGGGCACCCTATCCATTTGCCACTGACCATGGTAAAATGGGCCAAGAGATGTGCTCCCTATCCATTTACCACTAACCATAGTAAAATGGGCCAAGATATGGGCTCCCTATCCATTTACCACTAGCCATGGTAAAATGGGCCAAGAGATGGGCACCCTATCCATTTGCCACTGACCATGGTAAAATGGGCCAAGAGATGGGCTCCCTAACCACTTAACACAAACCATGGTAAAGTGGGACAAGTGATGGACTCTCTATCCAATGAACATGGTAAAATGGGCTAAGAGATGGGCTCCCTATCCATGTGTGACTAAACATGGTAAAATGGGCCAAGAGATGGGCTCCCTATCCATTTGTGACTAAACATGGTAAAATGGGCCAAGAGATGGGCTCCCTATCCATTTGTGACTAAACATGGTAAAATGGGCCAAGAGATGGGCTCCCTATCCATTTACCACTAACCATGGTAAAGTGGGACAAGTGATGGGCTCTCTATCCAATGAACATGGTAAAATGGGCCAAGAGATGGGCTCCCTATCCATTTGCGACTAAACATGGTAAAATGGGCCAAGAGATGGGCTCTCTATCCATTTACGACTAAACATGGTAAAATCGGCCAAGAGATTGGCTCCCTATCCATTTGCCACTAACCATGGTAAAATGGGCCAAGAGATGGGCACCCTATCCATATCATATGCCACTGACCATAGTAAAATGGGCAAAGAGATGTGCTCCCTATCCATTTACCACTGATCATGGTGAAACTGGGCAAGAGATGGCTTAAAGGTGGATGAAAGCAGGTAGGCATATCATCTGAGGAAATCAAAGTTTGCTGAAACCATTAGTGCATTTGCTATTGTGTAATGCATGGACCTGTTAATTGCCTTGGTAATGTGAGTCATGGATACCCACACATGATCCTGACTTACCTATTAGGTCAGTCAGTCAAATAATTGCTAGCAACTTCAAATGAAGATTTGAGGAGGTAACAACACATGTTGCACACCAACTTAGAGTAATGTGCAAGATAGTTGTGTCCACTTTATAAAACAGTGCTGTAATGTTTTCGTCCAAAGACAGCAACTTACTGCTGTATGCTGGTAAATGTATGCAATACCACCATAGAAATAGTGATGATGATAGCTGGCTTCTTAAAAGAAAGCCTAGAATTGCCTGGATCATGCATTTGATCTGTCAGACGGTGTTATCTATTTTTTTATCTCCTGGTACACGATTTTATCTAATTTGTATAATTTGTATTTGTGTATAAAAATCATACAAAATATCCTTACAAAATTTGCATATTGACCTGAGTATGTGTTGGCAATTATTAATAATAATCTTAATAAAAAGACTTAAATGCAGCAAAACTGATCGATCCACTAACCAGATTCCATTCAAGTTCCATGCTCATGACAAGGATTCCAAGTGAGTAATAATGAACTGTGAACAGTCTTATTACATGGCAGTACACTCTATGGCTTCCAAAGATAATATTATTGTGAGGGTCTCCTTGTGATTTTGTGGGTTTAATATCTTTTTCAGCACATGATAGGCTATACTTGAAGGTAGTGTATATAGTTGAGAAATGACCAAAGAAGACCCTGGGAAAAACTAGACTCACAGGAAGCAGTCTCAACTACTCATGCATGATGAGCTGAAACCCCATTATAATGAGGAAATTCTACACATGTTCTATCACGTCAGTTTTTCTTGTAAAACTATCATTGAATTGATAGAACTGAAAAGCTGGTATTCCCCAAACACAATAAAAAGCTGTGACAGGACATTTTGTGTTGGTAATTATAAATGCAGATAGACAATCCACTTCTAACATATCAAGTCTGAAAAATCTAACAATGTAATTTACTCCATTAACTACCTTTCTACATCTTTATCTTCTGATAGGTAATATAGATATAAGTAACACTTGAGAGGTAATATACATATATATGTTACACATGATAGGAAATGAACTTGTATATGTAACACCTGATAGGCTATATACTTGTATATAAAAAACAGGGGACCTGAGTGGCTTAGTGGTCTAAAGCACTCACTGTTAAGGATCACTGCCATCTCACCTCTGTCTGCGTGGGTTCGAGTCTTTGATTCGGCCAATGTGGTTATATGAAAAAGTTTACCAGTAGCTTCTTGTGGGTCAGTGGCTCTTTCTGGGGTTTTTCTGGTTTCATTCTCCACCATTTATACTGGCCACCATGTATAGCCTATCTTGTGCTGAAAAATGGTATTCAACCCTACAACAACAACAGCAACAACAACAAAATATGTAAAACATGATAGGTAATGTACCTGTAATATGTAAAACCTGATAGGTAATATAACTGTATATGTGACACTTGATGGTAATATACCTATATATGTAACACCTGATAGGTAATATACCCATATATGTAAAACCTCATAGGCATTACATCTGTGTATGTAGCACCTGATAAGTAATATACCTCACTGAACATGGTAACACCTGAACTCTCATGTATATTCTTTTTTCTCCTGACAATATCAGCACCAAATCTCAATATGATTCCCCCAACTCCCATAAGATGTGTGCATAATAGGCAAACCAGTTTGCTCGATTTTTGTATTAATTTTATGCTAAAAAATAAAATGTCCTTCCAAGTTTGACCAGTGACCAGCTGCATTCTCTTAGGCATAACCATAAAGGTTCAGATGATATAATATCAAGCCATATATGAGAAAATCTTTGAACCATTCAAAAGTCAGATAGATCCAGTGCTTTAGTTTCCTTAACACCAAATGCCCTTCAGAACATACCTTGAAAAATGATAACTGCATCAACGTTCCAATAATCGATTAAAATCCAAAATATCCTGAAATATTTTCTTTCAATTCTGACATTTTGTATAACTGGATCTTTACTCTGGAGTAACTCAGTTTTGACTACACAAGGGGGGGGGCTGGTAGACATTTTTCTCATTACAGAGCAAATACTTGAATTCTTGTCATCTCAACACCCTGCATTACAAAGGAAGATTAAGATTATCCCATCCTTGATCAATTCAATGACAAAGAATATAATATAAATCCAACTGCTAAATTTAAACATAGTGAAAACTAAAACTGTTCATAAAATATAAATATCCCTTATATTATGGCAGTGAAATTCTTTAATTCATGTGCAAACCATCAGCAGGTGTCATGGATGGATACAGAACAGGCCTAACAATAAAACAAACAAGATTTTTTCAGTAAGACAGTCAATATTCAATATTTTTCTGCAAGTTGGAAACATTTTTCAGTAAGGCATAACACAATATCACATAATGCTATTGCTGACTTGGAAAAAATTTAAATGTTCGGAAGTGTAATCTGAGGTAGATAAAATGAAGGCAAACATGATTTTCAACTAAAAAGTTTGTTAAGTACACTTACACCTTAATTACCTCCAATACAGTTTGTAAAGCACACTTACACCATAACTACCTCCAGTACAGTTTGTAAAGTACACTTTGACTGTAATTACCTCCAGTACAGTTTGTAAAGTACAATTAAACCATAATCACCTCCATAAAAGTTTGTAGAGTACACTTGGACCTTAATTACTTCCAATATAGTTTGTAAAGTACACTTGGACCTTAATTGTCTCCAGTACAGTTTGTAAAGTACACTTGGGCCTTAATTACCTCCAGTACAGTTTGTACACTTAGATTTTAATCACCTCCAGTACAGTTTTGTAAAGTACACTTGGACCTTAATTTCCTCCAGTACAGTTTGCAAAGTACACTTAGACCTTACTTACCTCCAGTAAGAGGGCCTCAATGTAAATTAGTTCCTAGCTAATTGAGTTACCCTCTTTAAATAAAGTCATAATAATAATAATAAAAATGTACATTTTCATTAAGTTCCAATTCCCATTGAGCTCAAAGGCTCCTCCCAACTTGACATACTCTTCAGGTTTATTCTGAGTTCCACATGGCAATGGTTAACATCTCTCCTGCCATGAGACATACTTAGATCTACACATGGCAATGGTTATCATCTCTCCTGCCATGAGACATACTTAGATCTACACATGGCAATGGTGATCACCTCTCCTGCCATGAGACATACTTAGATCTACACATAGCAATGGTTATCATCTCTCCTGCCATGAGATATACTTAGATCTACACATGGCAATGGTTATCATCTCTCCTGCCATGAGACATACTTAGATCTACACATGGCAATGGTTATCATCTCTCCTGCCATGAGACATACTTAGATCTACACATGGCAATGGTTATCATCTCTCCTGCCATGAGACATACTTAGATCTACACATGGCAATGGTTATCATCTCTCCTGCCATGAGACATACTTAGATCTACACATGGCAATGGTTATCATCTCTCCTGCCATGAGACATACTTAGATCTACACATGGCAATGGTTATCATCTCTCCTGCCATGAGACATACTTAGATCTACACATGGCAATGGTTATCATCTCTCCTGCCATGAGACATACTTAGATCTACACATGGCAATGGTTATCATCTCTCCTGCCATGAGACATACTTAGATCTACACATGATGCCCAATAAACATAACTTTTCATGCTTATTTATCCTAAGAATCTGACATTACATTTTTATTTATGTTAATTTAAACATTGTTATTCTTCCTCATCTTGAAAGTGTGTTTTTTCATTAGATGCCATTTCTAGAAAATGGTATATAACCAACTGCTTGATAATATAGATACTTTGCATGAAAAAATATGGGCCATTTAAAGCATCACGAGTACCCCTGTGAAATTTGACTGGTTATTTGACAAAGAGCACTGAATCGGTGTGTGTGTGTGTGTGTGTGTGTGTAGATTTTTAATGTAGCTTTAACAATTTTTCAGTCATATTGCTATGATGTCTGCAGTGTGACAGTTTATAGTGATGTCTAGCACTGGGGCATCATGCCATATATATGTGGCATGATGTCCCACCCAGTTACATTATCCTAACACCTGGCCAACCAGTCCTAACACTAACCTCTTAATGCTAAGCACCAAGTGAGGCAACTGTTAGTTCCATTTTTAAAGTCTTTGGTATTACTCAGCTGGGG
The DNA here is from genome assembly GCA_016746295.1 of Potamilus streckersoni. NCBI lineage: Eukaryota > Metazoa > Mollusca > Bivalvia > Unionida > Unionidae > Potamilus > Potamilus streckersoni. The sequence continues at coordinate 710,788 of JAEAOA010000548.1, read as the reverse complement.
TTCAAACCCACAGATACCTCCAAAACATGGGTCTCAAACTCAGTTGCCATGAGGGCCACATTAGGACTAGTACAATGGACCGAGGGCCACAGTTGTGAAGAAGAAAACCACATTATTGTTTCACAAATTGCATGTCATTGTGGGCCGCAGGCATTAAATTCCTTGGACGCAAGGGACACATGCTTGAGATTCCTGATTTATACTCATTTCTATACCCAGTCCAACTGCAAACTGCACAGACCCAGATCTGCCATCATATAATACATTGGAATATCTGGGTTAATTCAGTTTGTTAGGAGTTATCAGTAAAACAAACAATAAAGAACCTGATCTGCAGGTGCATCATACAATGGCAAATCAGAATCTATGTGTTTGCAGTTGGACATGACTTATAAGCAAGTACGTATGGTAGCTATCCATTTAAAAAATAATTCATATTCAAGAGACATGCAGGTGATGTGATGCGATTATAATTTTTAACATAGCTTTAAAAAATTTTCAGTCATATCGCTATGATGTCTGTCGTGTGGCAGTTTATGGTGATATCTAGCACTGGGGCATCATGCCACAGACATGTAGAATCATGTCCCATCCAGTCCTGACACTAGGCCGACCGGTCCTAACACTAACCTCTTAATGCTGAGCACCAAGAAAGGCAGCTGTTAGTACCATTTTTGCAAGTCTTTGGTATGACTTGACCAGGGATCAAACCCACAACCTCCCACATCAAATATGGACGCTCTAACCACTAGGCTGAGCACTCGAGACATGCAGGTCTGAAGTCAAATATTTAAATGGTTGTTCCTGTTCTGGTCACTCCAAAATTTAGGCAAGTAATTGATGTCTGTTTGGACATTCGATGTGTACTTCTAGTCCCCCTCTTGAATGGCCCTTCCTGACCAGTGGCCACCCACTCCTTACAGCCAGAATCCGTAGGCACCTACAAGTTTGTGTTGAAAAGTACTCCTCATGAAAGGCCACTAATGCGACTAGCGGCCAGCATATTAATGCAAAATTATAAAATTTACCCCTCACATGTGGCCACATTTTATTTTTTAATATGTATCCAGAACCAGTATTTTTTTCTATAACGTGTGTTAAGTAATCCGATATCTGTTTCCCATTGTCAGAATTTTGTTACAGAAAGAAGTGTTGACTAAAGTACCTGTACCATTAAGGACTTAAGTACCTGTACCACTAAGGGTAATATTATATCATTTACACCTCACAAAAAGCCGTATTTTTTCCATAAAGCCATAAAGCAGAGAAAGATTCAAATTTTAATCCATACAAAATGGTAAGTACACATAATCTGATTAGCCTTACTGCTGTGTTTTCATGAGAGTTTAGTCTCTCTGATAATTGTTAAGATTACAATTATTGAACAATAGTAACAGCTGAGAAGTGGCGGTATTGATGTGCAGTATACAAGTCATCTGGGAAAATGGTTTGAAAGCCTTTATGGCTTCCCTTAGCAAAGTGTTGATCTTGTTCACTTTCATAATTAGTGGCTATTTCTATTGATAATTATCATGGAATTGTATAAATTTATTTCTTTATTAAATACACGTACTTTGGTTTTGTTTCTGTTTTACAACGTTACCGAGGGAGATCGATGTATATTCTACATTATTTCAAAACAAGTGATTTCGGTTCATCCTATGCCGCATGCGCAAAGTGCTTTTGATGGGAAAACCCAAATACATGAATTGCACAGATGATGTACAGCTACATCTGTGTATAAATACCTCACAGTGTAATCGGTTTGTTACATTAATAACCGTTTTGTCAATTGGATGTGCACTTTGAGACCTGCATATATCCAGATGTAGAGGTATTTAATTTATTTATTTATATGTACTGTGTAAGTTATAGCTATTGGACTATCATGTTTATTTTTGTATAATCTGTTGCTTTGATTTGCATAGTATAATACTAATATTTTCTATTCTTATCTGTGACTTAGCAAGAACTTTACAAAGTTGCATTTTATTAAGAACCATTTAGTGCATTATGAATCGTATAATTCACCAGTTCACTTCTGAACCTGTTTATTGTTTTGTAATGCAAGACTGATAATGTATCATTTAAAACTCACTGTATATAATGTCGTTATGTATTAACGTATATACCAATGTCATGCATAGTACATGGTATTGGATGTATTTTTCAGCTGCGTATGCTGCATGTGCAGTGCTGTGCATGAGTTTAATTCGAGTTACTTCGAGCTGTTTCAAGTGCTTTGAATATTCCAATGATGTTTGGAGTGATCTATGCTAATCATTGCTAGTCGGGTTGCAGGTGATCGGACATTGCAGACCAAAGTGGTGGGCACTAACTGTCTAAACCAGGAATCAATGGTGGTCAGTGACTACAAATAATCTTTGCTTGTTTGGCCAGTGGAACTGGTAGCAAAGGCATGTAATATTTTGGCCTTGAGCTATTTTAGGGGTTTTGTAATACCATGTTTTAGAGGTGAAGAGATATCTTGTGATGTCTGCTTTGTTGATATCAGTTCACTATTCTGAATGAGTGAAATGTCAGTTCACTATTTTGAGTGAGTAAATTATCAATTCGCTATTTTGAGCAAAAACATCATTTGTTTTGCTATTGTGAAAATCATACTTTTATTTTGTGATATACCATGAATCGTTCTTTCTTTATTTGTCCTGGTACCATATATGTCCATGTGTTTGCATTTTTATTTGATGCATTAGTAGGATCGTGCTAATTATGTTAATTCATCCAATATTTGGACACATACTTACTCATATCAATCATACTTCATTTCTTATTTTCACACATCATTAAATATTGTATTTGCTTTACCAGTGTTTTGATGTTAATCAGGATATGCCAAACTCGATTATCTTCTTACAATAATAAATGTCAAGTTTACAAATCCTAATGGCCGCAAGGTGCAATTGCTCATGTCAAATCTGTGTACATATTGAAGTCATTTTGGCTTCTCTCATTCAGTGTCAAGAAATGTAAAAACAATAGGGTACCAAACTGCACCTAATTAATCATGTGACAATCGATGCCTTTAAAATCACATGGCATTTTGTTTAACTGCAAAAAATTGTTTTATCAGTCTTGTAGTTGGCAACATTGATGATTATAACAGGATGAAATTGTCAAGATCACAGGGTCAGCATAGGCTAAAAATAGAAAAAAATGGGTATTGAAAAATCATGTGACAACACATTTATCGCTTCCTTTATGAAGGAGGCATTTCATCCACTCTACAAATGTTTCATCTGCATAATTAAATTGCATACAGTTAGCAACATCCAAATAAATCATTACCCAACATTAACATGTCATCACATAAACGGGGATGATTATTTCAGAAAAAGTTATTATAGTCTACGACATCAGGGGAGGTGGGGAGGGGTGACTTGCAGAACAATTATAGGTAGAAAGAATTTTTAAAAAACAATTTTATGTTGAAAAGACTTGAATAAACAACCTTGTAACTGATAAGGAAGTTATTCAGCAACAGTGGGAAACTGGTGCAAATGGAAAGAAAATTAAGTATGTACCAAGAATTAAATGACATTTTTGAATGGTTTTGCAATGTGCATGACAACATCAGCTCGCATATCACACTTACTCCAAGAATAAGAACTATTAATGCATATTCAGTCGAAATAAGTCAATTATTATAACAAGAACCTTTTAATCCTTTCATCACTGCAGGCCATAAAAACGGTCATGGGGAATTAAGTCTGTAAACACTATGGACCGATTTTTCAGTCTGGGGTAGTGTTCTTCTTTAACATTATAGTACCCGACTAAAAAACTTTCGGGGTACCTCTAATAACTTCCATCTTGTAATGTAGATGTTATATTTGGATGATCTTGTGAGTTTAGCTTGTATACAACTAGAAATATCGAACAAAGTAGGAACTTTTAAAGTGTTTTCTGAATGTTGAAATTTGTATCCAAAATGGCAGCGTTTGAAGAAATTTGAGAGAAGAGTTATCAAAGGGTTTGAATAATTTCGACCTGGTAAATTTGGATGAAAATAGAGAAGACATATGGAAAGACAATGGAATGCACTAGTGGGTGACTGATGACGATGAAGAGGACTTTGAAGGTTTTGAACCAGAGGAATTGTACACTCCATGGGATTTTGTTTGGATGAAGCCAGAAAACCAGAGATTTGTTTCAGTTTTCTGACAGTTGGGCACACCTGAGTGTTAGATGGCTCCAGGAAAGCTTCGGAATATTTTCAAATATTCTATTCAGATGAAGTTTTTGGAAACATCGTCCGTTTAACAAACTTCAATGCGATGATCAAACGTGGCAGTGGCGATATAGGTGTGTGGACAGATCTCACCTTGGAGATCATTTTGGTTCATTTTATAGAATTTTATATATTATGGACACCATGAAAGAAAGACTTGTTTTGCTACTGTGATTATTCATTAGTACATCTTGGGTCAATTGAACACGTTTTAAGAACTTTCTAAGGTTTCTAAGAGGTAATAAAATAATTACTTGTATTTTACCCGTTGTGTTACCTGTTTGTACCTGCATTTTAACAGTTGTAATAGATATGCACATTTTAATGAATTAGTCATAATTTTAACCTTGATTTTGACACCTAATCCAGCCAGATATCTTTAACATTGGTAAAGTTATGTAGTTTCAAAGTCCACAAGTGATTTTGCTTTACATCTCCAAAGTTACTTAGTGTTAAGGACTCTATGCCTACAAAGTTACTTAGTGATGAAAAAGGGTTAATAATTAATGTTACTTTTAAACAAAGATATTAAATAAATATATTAAGTGCCTTGAAGAAGGTAGCTTTCTTGCTATATACATTACATATACTTCTCACAAAAACTTAAGGTCGCCCTCTGGAAGAGCCACCCGCCTTATGCGGCCACTTTTCCTGTGCAGAAGGGGTGGCCATATAAGAGGGGGACTACTGTAATTAGTATTTCATATGGTCAGTCTTGCTCAACAAGATTTCTTGTGATCGTATCCAGTACCATGGACTGAATAATAGTTTCATAATTAACCCAATGTTGTGTAATCACGATGGAATTAGGACACCAACTTAAATATACCAACCTTTAATGGCACAAGTAATTTCCAAATTCAGGCAAGCATGCAAGGTAAGATTTTTATGTTTGTAAGTGCATATCCCAATGATAAGTGGCTCTTGTTAAGAATTTGTCACTCTCTGAAACACCAGTAAAATGTGTTTTCTTTAAAATTTGTCATTTAGAAATAATATAAAATGAAATGAATTTTAATTTAATTTTTCTTGTTTTTTATTATTTCAGTGCCAAAAGCAAGCATGTCCAGTAATCAAGTTTTTTTGCTTCAGAAATTTCAGATCACATCATTTACTTAATATCGCTGATATGATCACTTTTAAAAGCAACTTGTCCAATTAGAAAAAATTTAGTAGTTCCTTGATAAAACTACTTGTCCAATTGGAAAAAAATTATAATTCTTTGATAAAACTACTTGTCCGATTGGAAAAAATTAGTAGTTTTGTGATAAAACTACTTGTCCAATTGGAAAAACAACTAACACCTTGTCAAAACTATTGTCTAATTGCAAAAACTATTTGTTCCTTATCAAAAACTACTTGTCCAATTGGAATAAATTAGTAGTTCCTTGATAAAACTACTTGTCCAATTGGAAAAAAATTATAATTCCTTGATAAAACTACTTGTCCAATTGGAAAAAATTAGTAGTTTTTTGATAAAAAAAACTACTTGTCCAATTGGAAAAACAACTAGCACCTTGTCAAAACTACTCTCTAATTGCAAAAACTATTTGTTCCTTACCAAAACTACTTGCCCAACTAGAATAAGTACTTATTATTTTCCAAAACTGCTTGTCCAATTAGAAAACTAGTAGTTCCTTGACAATGTGCTTGTTGAATTGGAAAAACTACTAGTTCCTTGACAAAACTGCTTGTCCAACTGGAAAACTACTTGTACCTTGACAAAACTACTTGTACCTTGACAAAACTACTTGCTATCAAGAAGTGGAGAAACTTAAAAATCAAACCCTGGGATAATTGGACAGTTTAAAGACCAACTTCATCTGATGGCCATTGACTCGATCTCAAACTTTATGTTTATTACTTCTTCCAACCTTAATGCTTAATTCCAAACTTATTTGCATCTCGGGTCAAAATTTTGTTGATTAACTCAGGCCTACATAACTCACCAGTGTTCTCTGGATTGTTTCAGGTGATTTGGGAGGGAGTTCCCCAAAAACTGACTGGGTCTTCCCATCCATTTTGAGGTATTCCGTTGGTGGGAATGATGGTGGTACAGCAATCGTCTCTGGAGACCCTGTTGAATCTGATATATGATACAGTGTTAGTGAAAATATTGCAACAACATAAAATTTAATAGTCAGTCATCACAAATACAGTAGATTCTTAGTATAGATTTCCTAATTTAAAACCAAGTTTTGGAGTAAAATGTTTCTCTGATTATAGTTGACAATCATAAAACTTGTTATATATATGACCACTGCCTCAGATGTCCAATCCCCATAAGGTGAACATTATTTTAAAAAAAGTGCAAAATTTATCTGCCTACCAAAGTACTAGTCAGACACAAATGATCTCCCTTTACTGGGGATTGGCTTTAAACTCCATCCATACTTCAACCATCACAGTGGTGGATAGCAAGCTCTGACAGAATTTACACAAGATACACACAAGAAAGATTATTTATGCAGTTTAACAGGAAATTGGGACTTTTACAATATTACAACACAGAAAACATTCAAAATCATTGTTTATTGTTTAGTTTTATATATACAATATATACTCAGGTGAAGAGAAAATTAATTTCAACTTGTGTGAAATTGTACGCAGGCATTGGTATAAATATGTTATCATGAAAAACAATAATCTAAGTGCCTACATACACAAACTAGCTTTTGAATCATAAATATATATAAAAAAATATCTGTTCAAAAACTTAAAAAGTTAATTAGACTTTAATTTTATTTATTTATTTTGATGGAACAAAATTTTGTAAATGGTCATGTTTTTTTTATCAATCTCAGATTTGTTTTCTTTGCACATTTTTGAATGACACACAGAAGTTCACAACACAAATCAAGTATGTCAGTATGAGTTGACTCATTTATATATTATAGAATCCAAAAATCAAACCAAAAATATTTCTCTGTAAACTTTAATTACACTGAATCATCAACCTATTATTCTAAATTAGTGTTATGAAAAAGGGCTTATTATCATGTCTTTGTTATCTAAATGACTGGCCTTGTTGATCTAGCTTCAACATGTCAGGTGATAAAAATAGTATAATTGAGGTAATTTTCTCTGAATGACAACACAAATCAAATGCAAAACGAGTTAAACCTGGCACCATAGGAACATTATAACAAAGCCTTTGAAATTTGGCCATGGAAATTAAATTTGAACCCTCTAACAAAAAAATCCAAGCATGTGATCCCAGAACAAAATGTGTTTTAGTGTTTGAATACCTCCACAAAACTGTTTATTTTATCCATTTGTCCTTTGCTCTGTCTATTTTGTGGGCAACAATGTTTAAAAAAGTGTAAGCTGATAACTTTTCTTATTTTATAAGAATATGTACCACCAATTGTTATGTCTGAAAATCAGGAAAAGCCAGATTTATTACATACTCAAATGTGAAATATAGAGACTTATTGGCAAATAATTTTCAATTTTATTTCATTCCTATATATTCACATGTGAAAAAATTTATCCTTGTATTTTCACATGCGAAATATATATCCTTTTATTTTCACGTAAAATATAAGATTCCCCATCATGTCATGTGAGACACAATTGTTTGTGCCCACAAAAATTGCCCACCTGCAGCTATAAAAATTAGTAATTTGTGAGTTTTAACAAACAGAAACTGCTTTATATTGCAAACATTGAAAAAAAAATCTGATAAAGAAATATCAACAGAGAGCAGTCACATTTCTCAGAAGTTATCTCCCCTTAATTTCTTGACACTAACAATAAACCTGCTGCAATGCATAGCTGAAACAGACTAACACTGTTTACAGACAAGGTCAAATAGTTTATAAAATGACAAAAAAATTGTAATGCAGTGAGACAGATTAGGTCAACCAAATTCTACCACTTACTTAGATTGTATATATTTTTTTATAAGATCAGCCTATGAAAATGATGTGAATTTATGAAACCTCTAAACTTAGATTCGGGAGCAAGTTTGGTATATAATTAAAAGAAAATTCTTTTCCTACATTAATAACGAATATATTCATCATGTGGTACAAAAAACATATTTTAACAAGTGGAGTATTGATATGTAACTGTAATTAAATTTGACAAATTACACTTATGTTACCTTAGTAAACATTGTATTCATGATTATAGTTCTAAATCTAATCTACATTTTCTTGGACTTTCTCTAGCAGACCAGTTCCAAGTTGGTCAATATTATTATGATAGTCACAGTGTACAAGGGTTGGGCTCATTGTAAGACTATAGACAGACAGTGTTCCAAAATAAAATATAAACCTAAATCTGGCTGCCAGACCCAATTACCATTTCTAGTCTGCATCTTAATTGAAAATATTGCAACATTATATGACTAGATCTGGGCCCATGCAGTCTGAAATGGGACTTATAAGTGAGTATATACAGCATTACTACTAACAACAGTATTACTAATAGCATTGCCATTAATTCTATACCATCAATATTATCCTGTAGTTGGCATTGGTGTTGCTACCACTAATCTTGATGATGATGATGAACTACTACTCTCGAAAGGGGCCCCAAGTGGCCGAGTGGTCTAAAGTGCTCTCCGTTACGGATCACTGCCAATTCACCTCTGTCTTCATGGGTTCGAGTCTAAGATTTGATGAATGTGGATATGTGAGAAAGCTTGCCAGTAGCTTCTCATGGATCAGTGGTTCTTTCTGTGGATTTCCCAGTTTCTTCCTCCACCATTAATACTGGCTGCCATGTATAGCCTATCGTATGCTGTAAAATGGCGTTAAGTCCCAAAACAACAACAACTACTACTCTCGATACCACTACAAGAACATCCAATGATGAAAGAACAAATTTTGTTATATATTATCAAATCAAAAGATATGAAAAATGCAATTAGGTGTTTTAATGATCCCACTCACCATTTTTCCTCCTAGGAGATGGTGGGCTATCTGTGCAAACTACTGTTATGACCCTAGGAGGCAAAGGAGGGGGCTCATCAATGGACACTGAACTCTTTATCTGGTCTCTATAAAAAAAACATGGAAAGAGAAAGTGAAGTCACTGAATATACAACTCACCTGTACCAATCTTTACTTTAGTATTTTCCACAGCCTTTGCAGACATTAATTATATGTTTAAAAATTATGTTCAGATCAAAGTTATGTTGACAATGAAATGTTGGCCTATTTTCTAGCAGAAAAGAGGTGAAGTTGGGGAGATACAATTTTTCTACTAAGTTATGCAACTTAAAATCTTCAAGAAAATTAAAATCTGGCACTATTTCATCCATCTATCTGTACATTTTTTTACCTACCTACCTACATACATATTTTGACAGGGCATAAAACAATAAAAATGGAACAAAGTAGAGACAGTGTAAGATGCATATCAAAACCAAAGATTAATGTAGTTTTTGTGATTTAAAAAATCTTTATTCTAAAACTCTGCTTCAGAAGCTATTATGATTGTCATAAACTAGAAGTCAGATTTTACTTGGTGAAAGAAATAGGCTTTGAATAACCTTGGAGTGACAGCCTCCAGTACTAAGTTCATACATCATGACCTTGGCTAATCACCACAGGCAAGGCCTGACATGAAATACATCCAGCATGTAGTCCACTGATATTATTCCAATGATTATTCACATGTTTAATACAGTGTCCACCTGTTGCAGGTAACCTATTACAATACATTGTATCACAAAATAATTATTTAATAATATGGAAAGTTTGCTATTGAATAAAGATATTTACTAAATATTTTCTATTGCACTGGTCAGGGCATTCTGTGAGGACTAGGATCCAATGAACTCTGAACACAATATTTCGGCAAAGTAATTGAGGCAGGTCTCATTACTTTAATTTAATAAAGTAAGGATAAAGCATGCCAAAAACAGCTAAATCAAGTAAATACAGTCTTTTCTAGTAAGGGTGTGGTAGTAACTTACTATAATACTCTTCAAGAAGCATGTTCAATTTCAAGATTTCATGTATAACAATATTTATACAGTGTGAATAAAACCGTACCTAAATGTAGAAACCTACAAACCTGGTGCAACGAAAGACGACTTGCTTCAATAGGAAAGGAAAAAATTCTAGTTACACAGGGGACATAACTCTAATTTTGTCCAAAAATCATGCAAATCAAACCAGACCAAGAATTTCTTACTATAAATGTGCATATCAAACTTAAATTCAGTCAATGGAGTCTATCAAAACTTTTTGATCAGAAACATTTTTGTGATCAGTGGATGGACAGACTTGTTTGGTGGACATGGATAATGCCATATGCATCATGGGAAACATTAAAACATTTCAGAATGATCAAGAATAAGAAAAAGACGTTACAAACAAGGGATCTGAATTTGTGCATTTCTACATTGTTTTTTTGCAGAGAAAAACTTTGCATGATAATATTGTCCAACTTGTTCCCATTATACTTATGTTGAAAGGTATAAATGGAGTCATCGCTATAAGTAGATCTTAAAGACTTCTTTTAATGCTGTGCCAACAAAAATATTTTATCATAACCCATGCATTGATCAGTCTGTTGATCATGTGCTCATCAGATAGACTGGTTTCCACTTTTGGACTGGACCAACTGAGGAACACTGGCCATTCAGAAGAAAAAAATAATATGGTACAACAAATCAGGAACTCTCTGATCCAAGCTTTTTCATTTTTGACCACCTTTGGTCATAACAACACTAAATAAAATCAAGCTGACATTTATGTACTAATTATGGTCATTGCACCATGTATATGGGCAATATGACTTCAAATGAACTCAACAAAAACTAAGCACTGTAATTACTTCAAAGTCTTATGAGACCAAAATTACATTATGGTCATTGATGATGGGTACAAATATTTCATGAACTGTCTGGTTCCAAAAACAGTCACAGTAATTTTTTAATAGATTCTTTGTGAAGTTGAGGTTACCTACCTGTGACATCAGTTACCACAATGGTCTGAATACATGATAATGACATTTAATGTAATGACATTTGTGTATCTGTTATCCTGAAGAGGTTGTTTTAAACAATTTTGAAAATGTTTTGCACTTTTCTCACAATATTGCAAGTTAAAAACATTTTTTAAAACTAATATTTTCATCTTTTAGTAATTATAATCAAAATATTTAGAAATGATTACAATAATTAGTTACTAAAGTATTCATTATAAGTTATATGGCCAAAAATGTTGCAATAACAAAAAAGTACATAAACAAAAAAATCCCTTGCACCTAGGGATTTTGCTTACTAACCGATCAGTCCCTTCCTCATGATGCCTGTCCTTTTCTACCATGGCATAGTGAGGCTCCTCAAGCAATGGCGCAGTTTGTACTACTGGGGAAGTCACAGGGGAGGTAACCTTTGGCCCAGCCAAAGATTGGCGTGGCTTTGGTTTTGGCATTGGTTTGGTGGGTGTCAGTGTCTCTTGGGAAGTGGTAGGAGGAGGAGGGGGTGGAGGTTCATCTTGTGCTAGTTTTTGCATCTTATTCATATGATCTGGAACAAAAAAAATGAAAAAGATGTTCTCATAATTATGCATTTATATCATATAATGAATTAAATATAAAAGTGTCATTTGTTATTGGACAAGTCTGAATAGTATTTAAAAATGTCTGTAATTAATAAAATTCTACAAGACTCCTCTTGTCATAGCCCATCTCTCAGTAAAGCCATGTCACAAGGTTTTATAACCTTTCCTACAGTAACAAAAAGGTAAATAATATAAAATTAAACACAAGTTCAAAATTACAGAAATGAAACTTACTTCTGAATTCATTTCAATCCATCCTGTCATTCAGAATTAACAAAGAACTAGAAAATGGGTAAGTAAATAAAAAGTTGAGGTTGAACAGAGGGCAACGACTCTGTCACAACAGCAAAAGAGAAAACTAAATTAAACCAAACCTAAAGTGTACAAATATCAATTTTATACCCTTGTTTTTTTTCTGAGTCAATCCATTTTTACGAGGTTATAAAAAGTACATTAAATAATTGGTGTTCTGTATTCTCCAGATTTCTAATGTATACTTTTAAAAAAAGATTAGGCATTGATGTTTTATGAAAGATGAACATGAACATGTATTTAACAGTGTGTAAGCCAACATAAACTATAGAGTTGCATTGGTCTGTCTGTATTTTAAATATTGATTTACTCCTTAGTTTTGAATTTTCAAAGATCTTGCATCATATCAGCCATGTGAATGGATTTAATCTGCTGTCACAGGCAAGTGAATTTCTCTTTACTTCTCAGCTGTCACGGGCAAGTGAATTTCTCTTTACTTCTCAGCTATCACAGGCAAGTGAATTTCTCTTTACTTCTCAGCTGTCACAAGCAAGTGAATTTCTCTTTACTTCTCAGCTGTCACTGGCAAGTGAATTTCTCTTTACTTCTCAGCTGTCACAGGCAAGTGAATTTCTCTTTATTTCTCAGCTGTCACAGGCAAGTGAATTTCTCTTTACTTCTCAGCTGTCACAAGCAAGTGAATTTCTCTTTACTTCTCAGCTGTCACAGGCAAGTGAATTTCTCTTTACTTCTCAGCTGTCACAGGCAAGTGAATTTCTCTTTACTTCTCAGCTGGAACAGGCTTTGGACTAGGAAGTGATCCTTTTTCTTACAATTTACTTATTGAATATACACTCTACTTCAAGCAAAATTTCAGGTCAAATTTTACAGACCAACATTAATTAAATACATTCAAGTTTATACAGGAAACTCATTCATTTACAGTACATTCAAACTATCTATTTTTATGTTTTCAATTAATTCAAGAAATTATTGATAAAACCCCCCACATAATTGAGAAATCAAAGATTCTTTCTCTTTCTAACATGCTGATTTTTAATGTTTATTTGGATATACTTAAACACAAAACTTCTAAATAAATATTGCAGTATTAATATGTTTTCTTCTCTTTATTTTCAACTTGAACTGTAGCAATAATTTAAAATCTGAACATACATTTCCGTCATTGTCGCACAATGATTTTGCTAACACTGTACACAACAGATGTAATACTTCTAATTGCTAACACTGTACACAACAGATGTAATACTTCTAATTGCTAACACTGTACACAACAGATGTAATACTTCTAATTGATATCACAATCAATATGACTGCTACTCTTTGTGAAACGTCTACTTTTATCTTGCAATTGTTTTAGCCTCAGATCTACTAAACAAATTTGAATCCTCTGTAATTTTAATAGAAAACTTCTAAGTCCCTCCATTTAATCTTGCTCCTAAAACAAATACAATTCAACACACATATTTTTGAAATTCTGAAACTTAAACTGATTTTAGCTATGTTGTGTAGTTTAAATGACTTGCATTGTGGAATGTCTTGTCGGAATTAAACATAGGTCTATGTTGACATGACTTATGTACAAAGTGCTCTCTCTCTCTCTCTCTCTCTCTCTCTCTCTCTCTCTCTCTCTCTCTCTCTCTCTCTCTCTCTCTCTCTCTCTCTCTCTCTCTCTCTCTCTCTCTCTCTCTCTCTCTCTCTCTCTCTCTCTCTCTCTCTCTCTCTCTCTCTCTCTCTCTCTCTCTCTCTCTCTCTCTCTCTCTCTCAATTTCTCTCTCTCTTGATCTCTTTCTCTTGAGATCTCTCATGATGTCTATCACTCTGGTGACCCAAGTGGTTAGAGCATCCACCATGGATGCGGGATATCACAGTTTTAAACCCCAACCAAGTCATATCAATGACTTATAAAAATAGTACAAGCAGCTGCCTCGCTTGGTGCTCAGCATTAAGACATTAGTGTTAGGACTGGTGGACCTGGCATCAGGATAATGTGACTGGGTGGGACATGATGCTACATGCCAAATCATGATGCCCCAGTGCTAGCCATCACTATAAGCTGTCACACTGCAGACATAATGGTGACATAGCTGAAAAATTGTTAAAGCTACATTAAAAATCCACATCTCTCTCTTTTTCTCTCTTGCTTCATCTGAGAACTCTCTGTCAAACATTTTGCATAAAATAATGTTGTTCCTCTCCAGGAACATAATTTATTAACCAAGACAAGGTGAAATATAAATCGCTTTTTGCTGCTCCTCGTATTCTCCCATTATTCCCAGTGTAAAAAGCTGCCGTTTGTTCAAAATAAAACTGCATTTCTTACAATTACAAATGGTGTTGGCAGTTGTATTACTTAAAATTTAAAGCAATAAATATTTGAGATATTTTATAAGTGGAGTATTATAACTTGAAAAAGTAGTTCCAGGCTGGATGTTTAATACAGAAATTTTAGGTGTGCAATGCAGAATTACAGACTGTGGGCTGTACATGGGACCCAGAGAAGGCACTTTTAAAGTGGGTACTCACAGATAGATGCAATTTAAAACTTGTTATCATTTTAATATGAACATTTTGAAATCTAAATACCCTGGCATATATTTTTTAAAAACTGTCTTTCCTGTGTACCATGTATGTTTAAACTGAACAGCCCTGAATGACTGTACTGAATACCAGACCAATGTATGTAATAAAAACCAATGTCTAATCTGTGCAATATAGCATCACTCTGGAGCCAACTTAAAGATTAACAAAGAATATAAAGACCAAACTATAACACTAGATGCCACTGCTTTAGTGGAGTGACACCTGCACTGGGTAAAGCCTGTGCTGGCTAGACCAGAATGGAAAGCAGACAACAACTTAGGTATGGACTAGATAAAGAGACATAGGTCATATTACCCCCTCCGCACAAAGTATGAAGTGAAGATGTGTATGTTTTGGAATTTTTTATGTAGCTTTAATAATCTGAGTCATATTGCTACAATGTCTGCAGTGTGGCCATTTATAGTGATATCTAGCACTGGGGCATCATGCCACAGTCATGTAGCTTCATGTCCCACCTAGTCACATTATCCTGACATCAGGCTGAACAGTTCTAACACTGACCTCCTAATGCTGAGTGCTATGCAAGGCAGTTGTTGGTACCATTATTATAAGTCTCTGTTATGACTCAGCTGGGATTCAAATCCAGAACCTACCACATCCAAGGTGGATGCTCGAACCACTTAAGCCACTGGAGTGGTCATAAAGAGGTAATAGTATAATAAAAAAAGCACCATACAAGAAGACACAAGACCTATTATAAGACACAAGACCTATTATAAGAAACAAGATCTATTATAAGACACAAGACCTATTATAAGACACAAGACTATTATAAACCTATTATAAGACACAAAACCTATTATAAGACACAAGACCTATTATAAGACACAAGATCTATTATAAGAAACAAGATCTATTATAAGACACAAGACCTATTATAAGACACAAGACTATTATAAACCTATTATAGACACAAGACCTATTATAAGACACAAGACCTATTATAAGAAGATCTATTATAAGACACAAGACCTATTATAAGACACAAGACCTATTATAAGACACAAGACTATTATAAAACTATTATAAGACACAAGACCTATTATAAGAAACAAGACCTATTATAAGACACATGACTATTATAAACCTATTATAAGACACAAGACCTATTATAAGAAACAGGACCTATTAAAAGACACAAGACCTATTAAAAGACACAAGACCTATTATAAGACACATGACCTATAATAAGACACAAGACCTATTTTAAGACACAAGACCTATTATAAGACACAAGACCTATTTTAAGACACAAGACCTATTATAAGACACAAGACCTACTACACAAGACCTATTATAAGACACATGACCTATTATGGCCTCTTTGATATCTGTATAAGACTTCTCAGCTGACTGATGAACACTAATAAGATCAAGTACTGTCCTTCCGTTACTGTCCTTTGCTTCCACATCGACACCTGCAATAATAAAAAAGACCAATTTAGAATTAAAATAACAGGTTTTTTTAAAAATGTATCATTCTTTTTTTAGCAAACAATGCATTATTCTTGCACCTAGAAGTCTACTCTCAAAATTTTACTTCCATATATATATCCAAACAAGGCAATAACGTTCTTGTATGTGAGAACACTAATGGTGGCTTTACAGTTCATCTGCCATTAAAATTTTACAGCAAAAGAGTTTTATTCCCCATCTCCTACTTCTAAATGCAATTCATGCCAAAAAAATACAAATTTTAAAGATAAATTATTACACTGAAGAATCTTTGCCCGATTTGCTTATTAGACTAATTCATTCTGATACAATTCATATGAGCTGAATCTCAATTAGATTTGTGTTTGTAAAACAAATTAGCACCATCAATGAAGTTCAGAAAGTTCAACATGAGTAAAATGAATGACTCAATCAATATACAGCCACCCCATGTTTAACAGTCCACTTTGTGGGCACTAGTAGTGTTCTGTTTACTCAAGAGATTAGCGGCCAATGGATCTCAATAACCCCATCCTATGGTCAATACAGTATTCTTATGCATAAAAACCATCATTTTCTTATTCTGATGTTTATACTACAGAATCTAAGTGCAAGTTATATGCAAAGTTTGGTCAAGGAACTTAATCTCGAACAAAAGTTATCTTGCAAATTCTATTATTTTTAAAAACCACAATGACCTTCTGACCCCCAAAATCAACAGACCTCTTCCATATTGTGGCAATATAGTATTTACATTCTGTTGCTACAAATGGTCTGACAGTTACAGGTCACCTAAGGTCATCTCCAGGCTCTCACTCAGTTGTAACCGTGTATGTCTTATGATAAGATTAGTGTGAGAAACTTGTGTGCCTGTGTTTTCACTATTTAAATCAGTTGTATTCTAGCCATTAAAGTAGTTAGACCAAATCATGTTTTGTGCTATATAGCAAACCATAACACATATCTGAAGTGCAAATCTCCATGAACTCTAGTGAAGACTGAGGTTTATAACTAAACTTGTAAAAAAAAAATATTCTTGCAATGACCGTTGACTGTTGACCAATTTTTACCCCCAAATCATTAGGCTTGTTTCTTACTTAATGTGTAAATCATCCACAACCTTTATTGAAGGTCAGTAATCAATGTCTGATATTTTTGTCAAGAAGCCATTTGACCTTTGACAAAAATCAACTAGTCTTTTCCTTTCTCAAGCCATCCAAAGTTTAATCTATGATGTAAAACTAATGTTATTGTGCTGAAAATAATTTTTTTCATTCACAGTGGCCTTCTTCTTTTGGATTCCAAAGTCAAAGTAGTTCTTCCTTAAAGTGCAAGTCATCCACAAAGTATGGTAACTATGGACTGTAGACGACTCAAGTTTTTGTACAGAAACTATTTTCTCCTTCATTCATTAAGAGTGACACTGAGCTTTGAAACTGAATTGAGAGTGTCCTTCCTTAGTCCAAGAACAAGCCATGTACAAAGATTGATAGCTGATGATGGTGAACTCCTCATGTAATTGTCTGGAATTGAAACTGGTAACAGACAGATGGATTGTTTGATGATGGATGGATGGACATCAAAGAATAACATGCCCTGTCTCATTATAGGCATAATATACCTAACCAGGTTATCTAAATATAAATCTGTCTATGTCTAATTTCATTTGTTGACCTAAACTGTATTTTTCTTAATCATTCTAAAGCAACTTTTGTAAAAAAAAAAATCTAATACTAAAGAGAGGATTGGTTTGTGTGTGTATGTGTGATTTGGATTTTAAACGTAGCTCTAACCATTTTCAGTTATATCGCTATGATGTCTGCAGTGTGACAGTTTATAGTGATATCCAGCACTTGGGCATCATGCTGCAGACATGTAGCATGATGTCCCACCCAGTCACATTATCCTGACACCACACCTACCAGTCCTGACACTAACCTCTTAATGCTGAGTGCCAAGCAAGGCAGTTGTAGGTACCATTTTTACAAGTCTTTGGTATGACTCAGTTGGGGGTTAGAACCTGTGACCTCCTGCATCTGAGGGCTGGTGAGCAATTTACTCATGTAAATATACCATTGTATCCCGAGGGTCCCTTGAAGGGAATGATTCTCTATCTGCAAAAAGAATTTCCAGGAATCCAAGACATGACTGTTTCTTTTTAACTGTTGAGAAATGAAATCATCTAATGTTCTTCAACAATAACAACAAACCGCTCCGGTGGCATAGCGGTTAAAGCATCTGCCTCGGATGCGGGAGGTCATGGGTTTGATCCTCGGTCAAGTCATTCTATAGACTTACAAAAATGGTTTTAAAAGATGCCTAACTTGATGCTCAACATTAGGATGTTAGTGTTGGGACTGGTTGGCCTAGTGTCAGGATAATGTGGCTGGGTTAAAAATCATAATCACATCACATCACAACAACATTTTCCTTCTTTTAGATTCTGACCTCAAAACATATACTGTTCTTCCTTACCCCTTGTGCAAGCTCCGGTTTGATAAATGGACAACTTGAATGTACAGGAACAAAATGTTTATGAGTCACATGGATGGATGGACATTATTACTCAATTTGCTCTACTTTATGGCTGGCGCATACAAATTGCAAAAGTGAAGTGGTTTGTCTGTGCATGCATCTTGATATAATGACCACAACCATGTTCCTAAATTTTATGGTGATCATTAGAAAATTGTTAGACTAGTTGTGTAATGCAGTACAACAGGCTCCATGTCAAAAAGGGCAATAACTCTACCAAAAATCAAAAAGGCATAGAAACTTGCCTAGTATATGCAAATCTTCAAAAGATGAACATAATGTTTAACAAGGCTATCCATTAAAATCTGTGAAACTAGTGGCATTCAAGAAACTGTCATACACTGCATTCAGGTGCAAATCCAAAAGGGCCACAACTCAAAAACTGCAGCAACAGAGTAATTTAACAATATGTGCATCTTCAGGTGATGGCCATTGTATATGCCAAATTTCATGACTATTCATGATCAGTTGAGCTATAAAAAAAATAGTTTCCTATACTATTACAACTGAATACCTTTCTCTAGTAGCAGCTTTACAACCTCCAGTTTTCCATGAAGTGCTGCTTCGTGTAAACCTGTTCCCATGTCAGTCTGAAAAATTAAGAATGTTTAAAACCAAGCTTTAAACAACAACCAGTAAATATAACTTGACACTGATTTTTTGGAAAATAAAAGGATGGGATCCGAGGATGGGATTTATCTGCTGGTGAGGGGAGGGCAGAGATAATTAAAGGTGGAAGTGTATACATGTAAACTGTATGTGATTTAACGTATATTGTTTATAAAAAAAATAATGGATGGCAAAAATTTAGCAGGATACAATCTTTCTCTCTCTCTTCTAATGGAAATTTTAGCAAATTGCAATGGAACATCTTACGACAGAAATCGTTTTCTGATACATTTCATGTAACTTAAAATGACATGCAATCTACAAATGAAATCTTTTTCAGTTCTAGTTAAGAAAATGTAGGTTCTTTGCAGTTGGTGGGGGTAACTAAATTTTAATATCAATAATAAATAACCTGTTGCTACTGCTTAACTGAAATTTGCAAGTTTGGTGGGAGGGTGATGATCTGGCAAAAAAAACAACAATGGTATTCTCAACCTCAATGTAGAACAGAAGACTATTGCTAGATGACATGAATATGAGCCATTTCTGAGCTACAAAAATCGGACCCAAAGGACATATGCCTTTGTTTGGGTGGGCCAATGAATGAATATGAGTCATTTCTGACCTACAAAAATCAGACCCCAAGGACATATGCCTTTGTTTGGGTGGGCCAATGAATGAATATAAGCCATTTCTGACCTACAAAAATCAGACCCAAAGGACATATGCCTTTGTTTGGGTGGGCCAATGAATGAATATGAGTCATTTCTGACCTACAAAAATCAGACCCAAAGGACATATGCCTTTGTTTGGGTGGGCCAATGAATGAATATGAGTCATTTCTGACCTACAAAAATCGGACTCAAAGGATATATGCCTTTGTTTGGGTGGGCCAATTAGCAGTGGTAAAAGGAGAATGTAGTGTGAGGCTGAAAACATAGTTTTCATCACATCCTCCAGAGATGACTGGGTAAACCTCATGGGGTTTAATTTTTGTGACTGAAAGGCCCCTCTCCATAAGTGACTGATAATCTCTCTTGATAGTTAATGCTATCTACCTCAAAATGGTGGAAGCTGAAAAATTAACCCCAAAGAGGGAGTAAAAGATGCCTCCTACCATTTATTCTCCATTTAGAAGCTGTCAAACAAAAGTCTAAAGCTCTAACTGGAAATAAAAGTCTATCTTGATCAGTACAGATACGACTGAGTCTGGGGATCTCAATTAGGAGTGGAGCAGAAGGCTGGTTATCTGCTATGAAACCTGGATGTCATGGGATTTTCCTTCAATCTTAAACAGCCTTGCCCTATGGATTGAGCATGAAAACTGATCATTCATCTCATGGAGACCAAGAAAAAAAACTCTTGAAGGTAAGGTTCTCAAAGGAAGCTTCACCCAAATGATCATAGGAGTTTTCAGTCAGAAAAAAGACACAAGAGAGAATCCAGCATGGCATTAAAAATGCAAATCTTTACAACTCTAAAATCTGAGTGTACTGGATAGGGCTGACACTGTAGTTCTTGTTTCTCTTCTGAAAAGAAAAGAAGAAAATCAGCCACTGCATTCAACAGAGAGATAGTGTTAACATCTTTTCTACTGCACCAATCACAGAAGATTCTCCTCTTGGCATTTTAGATGGTCTCCTGGACTTGTGTTGTTGTTGTCATGGGGCTTAATGCCATTTTTCAGCACAATATAGCAATATAGGCTTTACAGGGTGTTGAGTATAACTGGTGGAGGAAGAACCCAGGAAAACCCCAGGGAGAACCTCCAACAAAAATAAGCTATTGTCAAACATTTTCACAGACCCACATTAGCTGAGCATGAGAAGCAAAGCCATATAGAAGTGAGATGGCAGTGCTCTGGAAAAATGAGGAATTTAGACCACCTGGCCATTTAGGATCCCTGGACTTTGTACTTTGTGACTTTGCTCAGAATCTTGTCCATGCAGAGATCTTTTGAGATGAGCCATATGCCTCAATCCCATTTTTGAAAACAGGCTTCAGGGATTGAAAAGGTACTGCTCTGCCCTATGGGGGGGGGATTGATTCGCTTTCAGTGCTGCTCCACTCTCACTGACAGAAAGAGATACACTCCTTGCCTTTCTAGTGGATAAGTTATTGTGCTGCTGCACTCTTAACAGGAAGAATGAGATACACTCCTTGCCTTTCTAGTGAATAAGTTAATTTACTGTTCCACTTGCACAGGCAGAATGAGATACACTCCTTCCCTTACTAGTGAATAAGTTAATGTGCTGTTCCACTCGCACAGGCAGAATGAGAAACACTCCTTGCCTTTCTAGTGGATAAGTTATTGTGCTGCTCCAGTCTCAGAGGCAGAATGAGAGAGATACACTCCTTGCCTTTCTAGTGAATAAGTTAATGTGCTGTTCCACTCACACAGGCAGAATGAAATACACTCCTTGCTTTTCTAGTGAACAAGTTAATGTGCTATTTCACTCTCACAGACAGAATGAGATACACTCCTTGCTTTTCTAGTGAATAAGTTAATGTGCTGCTCCACTCTCAGAGGCAGAATGAGATACACTCCTTGCCTTTCTAGTGAACAAGTTAATGTGCTATTTCACTCTCACAGACAGAATGAGATACACTCCTTGCTTTCTAGTGAATAAGTTAATGTGCTGCTCCACTCTCAGAGGCAGAATGAGATACACTCCTTGCCTTTCTAGTGGATAAGTTAATGTGCTGCTCCACTCGCACAGGCAGAATGAGATACACTCCTTGCCTTTCTAGTGAATAAGTTAATGTGCTGCTGTCAGATGTTGCAACTTGCTCTTCACCCTCACATAATTTGGAGGGACATGTATAGGTATCCAAGGGGTTTTACTTGTGGTCACACCTACCCATACCCTATTTAGCCATTGCTGCAAGAGGAAGTTGAAAACATTTATTCAAAATGCTTCTATGTAAGTATTATGAAGGTCATACTGGTGCTATTTTTATCTAGGACCCACAAGAAAACATGAGTTGTCTACAGATAAAAATCCCATGCTATGGCTGCCATGTTGGAGGTCAAATCATGAGATGCCTTTTTATCCTATCTGTAATTCAGTAATCTTTCCAGTCAGGATCATTAAAAGTAATTAAAGTACCTAATTTGTTTCACATGAAGAGTTTTTAATGTATTATGTACTTATAGTTACATATAATGACACTGACCTAAAAATTTATGGAGTTTACAGATTGGATAAAACTCACAATGCTGAGTGGAATTAAAGTATAATAACTTTTGGTTTCCTAAATATTAAAAGTATCACTGTGTACTATTTCAGATTACCAGCATTAGAATATTGCATAATTGATACAAAAATGCTTTGTCTGGTAGAGGAGGAAGGAGGTAGAGAGATATAGAGAAGGATGCATATGTATTCCATTGCAGTTTTTCTTCTTGCACCTTGTGATCAAAATAAAATATGGTCAGATATATATATATATATATATATATATATATATATATATATATATATATATATATATATATATATATATATATATATATATATATATATATATATATATATATGTGTGTGTGTGTGTGTGAGAGAGACAGAGAGAGAGACAGAGACAGAGATCAGCTCTTCATGGGGGTTTTGTTGGGGGTATTTTTTAACCTTATTGATCCCATGTTGGTGAAGCTTTTGTCAAAGAAAGAAAACACTAACAAAAGAAACAGTAAATGTAAACAATGAAAATACATACCATATTCCTTCAAGGTTTAAATATTCACAATAGTTCTATCCATATAGTCTCCATTAGGGTAAATCCCAAGAATGACCATTTTGCCTGCTAATTTTCTTTGCAAGTATAATGACTTTTCCATCCCTAACAAATAAGATTTTGTTTGAAGTGCATGTACTCTTCCTGTACTTAGGCGGCAAATATTTCTGATCTTTGCTCATGCTAGATGTACTTTAAATTGCTGTCTGTTCAGTAGGCAAGTAAAAAAAATGTGACTGGCTGAGAAATTTACACTAGTAACCACCTTGCATTTCCTTTCTTTATATGGTATGGTATTCAAAATACCCATAGGTAGCCTCATTTCCTATTGGTAGCTTTGCTAATCTTATCTGGTCTGCCTAATCTTGACCTCAAAAAGGTGACAACTTAAAATTGCTGAATACAGCCCTAGCATATTTAATTAGCAATTAAATACCACTAAAAAGCCATATCATTCTTTTATTAATGGAAGTGTTAAAAAAACTAGAAGCTTATTAATTGATAATGGAATACAGGGCTGCACTGGTACATGAATAAGATCAGTAATCAGGCAAGTGAACAATATAAATTTATAATCAAGAAGACATTTGTCTGGCTCTCTCTCTATGGGGCATACATTTTATATGATCATTAGGTGCAAGAAGAAAATTCTCCCTCCCTCCCTCCCCCTCTCTCTCTCTCTCTCTCTCTCTCTCTCTCTCTCTCTCTCTCTCTCTCTCTCTCTGGCATACATTATATATGATCATTGGGTGCAAGAAGAAGATTGTGATGGAATATGTATTGGTCATGGTCATTCATGTTCTTAGTTGTAAATTCTAATGCACATATATGTAATCAAATTTAAACAATGTATATTACAATGTATGTGACTAAAGCATGCTGGCTTAGCGCAATTACATCTGACCTATGTTAATCTTTAATACTGATGATCATGTAATTGTTTATAATACTCAATATGGGATCCTATATTTTTTATACATGATCTCTTCCCCAAAATTAAAAGTTTACGAATTATTTTTTGTACTCTTGGAGAATTATCTTCCATATGAAAAATATGATAAAGCAATTTGGCTGACGCAATCTATATAAAAGTCAATTCGGAGTATAAGAGGAAACCAAGATTTTCAGGTAAAAAGAAATGGACTTTTAGGCCGGCAAATCTGGCAATATATGATTCACTACTTTATACATCACATCAAATGTTGATTCATTTACGCAAGAAAAGTATCACTTTCTTGCATCATTTGGAGTCGGACACTAAATTTAAGCTCTTTTTGTTCTATATAATTTTATCTGACTGTTGGGCAACAAGTGGAGTGTAAACTTTGTAGCTTGCATCCGATACGAAATAAGGACATGCTACTCCACTTGTTTTTACAAGTTTCTGCCTCATGGCATAAAATAGTAATGATGAACAAAGGGAAGAAAACTCTGCATCTGCAAATGATGATCATTTACAATGTTACATTTCAATAGAAGGCCAGTGCCATGCTAATTTCTTAGATGAAAAGATGGCAGAGACGTCTTAGCTACCAATTAAGTATACTCCACAATAAAACTCATGACAGTCAAACCTGTCTATAATAGTCATCCATGGGCTGGCAGAAACTGATTTTTAGGAGCTGCTGACCTTTATCCAGGTACAAATGTGGACTAAATCTTGTTCTAATACTCTATATGACCTTAAAAAAGGTGACAGATATATAAGTAACTGCTATAGCAAGTCTGACCAAAAGTTTCTTTCATCCTTACAACAGTATTAACACTGTATCCATTCTTCAAAAGGCAGTCAACAACATCTCTGTGTCCATTGCGTGAGGCAAGATGTATTGGTGAATGGTTGCAGATAGCCTTATGAAGTAGGTCAGGATTGGACTCTAACAACTCCTGGACAACTTCAAGCTTGCCATACTGTGCAGCTAGATCTAGAGGGGACTCCTCCCTCAGGTTTCGAATCATGGGGTTTGCTTTATGCTGAAAAACAGTATTAAATATGGAATTGTATCAATAAGAATCATAAATTCAAAAACTTCTTTTTGCTTACTGACATGTTTATTGAGTAATCTATTACCAACTCTACCTTTCTGCAATGTACTCATCACTTTTAATACCTCATTTTATTGTAACTTAATAGTATATACAGCATAAATTTATTGTCAAAAATTCTTTTGTTCATTTTCTTAGCTTGTGAATAAAGCATCCTTACATTTTCCCAATGAAAATATACATTTTCCCATCTGGTACTGTAACACCAGAGCAAGTGCCATTACATGAGTGATACAAATCAAGAAAACAAAAAATATTTAGTGACCTAAACTGTGATTTTTTAGTCAAAGGAACAATTTCTGCCAATAATATCTAACAATCTGCCATTCAATTTTTAACAAAATTACATCCCCTGCTGATACTAGCATTCCAAGAACCAGAATCCATTTTGGGGATTTGCCTGCTTATATTTAGTTTATTAATTAAATTTTTCTTCCAGAATATAAGAATGTGTATGATTTGGATTTTTAATGTAGCTTTAACAATTTTCCAGTCATATCACTATGATGTCTGCAGTATGGCAGTTTCCAGTATTGTCTAGCACTGATGTGAACCATCATGTCCCAACCAATCACATTATCCTGACATCAGGCTGACCAGTCCCAACACTAGCCTCTTAATGCTGAGCACCAAGCAAGACAGCTGCTAGTACCATTTATGTAAGTCTTTGGTATGACTCAGTTGGGGTTCGAACCTGCAATCTCCCATATCCAAGGTGAATACCCTAGCCACTGATGCCACTGGAGTGATCCAAAAATATGAGAAAATAAAGACATCATTTGAAAACTACATAAACTGTACACTTTTTATTAAACACTGGCAGGCACACAAAAGAACTACATATATATGTAGTATTAATTGTTTTGATTAGTCTGTAGTTACACAATTCTCTAACTTCGCAATTTTAAGTAAAAAAATTGGTAAAACACAATTTGCACTATTTCAGTTCATGATCAGAAATAGGTACAAAAAAAACCCAAAAAGGTACATAATAAAACAAAATGGTCTTTCAGGAATCGAGATCTGCCATATTTGTTTTGCTACTTAAAAACATATTTTCACTCAAACTGGTTTCATAAGAATATTCTAATTTGTACCATATACTGAAACATAATGGACATGAGCTCTGGAAGTGAGATTTCTTCAGTAACATTACTTCTATCATTCAAATGCATTAAGATTTCCAACCTAAGCATCATTTCATTATACTTCATATGACATTGTTGCATACAGCAGATATTGCCATTTCAAATGTAAATTAAACATAGAAGACGACAATTTTTTAAAAAAAAAAAAGATTATATGGAGCTTTAAATCTGACAAAAACCAGACATATTTCCTAAAACTCCTTCAATACTGATTATTTTTTAGATGTTAGACCTTTTTTTGATGGACTTTTCATTCTTATTCATCAAATCCAACTCCTAATGGCAAAGATCCAGATTTTTCTATCGCCTAATTCACGGGCAGATCTAGGTCTACACATCTAAAGCATACACAGCCTCTCATCTGCCAATACATTATACTATGTCAGATTAGGGTCTATGTCGTTTGCAGCTAGACTCAACTTATAAGCAAGTATATATGGTACATCCTTCCTATATTTTCTTTATCACACACTACAAAAGAACTTGTAAATAAACATTGTTAAGACTTCATCAAGATGTATTGATAAATTTTAAGAAATTGTGATAATTATATCTTTTCTTGCAATGTAGTTCATGCAGATGAAATGTGTGTGTGTGTGTGTGTGTGTGTGTATTTTGGATTTTTAACAAAGCTTTAACAATTTGTCAGTCATATCACTATGATGTCTGCAGTGTGACAGTTTATAGTGATGTCTAGCACTGGGGCATCATACCACAGACATGTAGCATGATGTTCTACCCTGTCACATTATCCTTACACTAGGCCAACCAGTCCAAACACTAACCTCTTAATGCTGAGCGCCAAGCTCAGCAGCTGTTAGTACCATTTTTAAAGTGTTTGGTATGACTCGGCCGGGGTTCAAACGAGTGACTTCCCGCATCCAAGGTGGATGCTCTAACCACAAGGCCACTGGAGCAGTTCAGTGCTGACAGATAAACTTTATAGTCTTTATATGATAAATTGTATACAATCCTGATTTGATAAACTGTAAATAGTACCAATATAGGATAATAAAAGTAATAAGATTATTAATAGATAATACAGTATCTTAAACAAGATCAAATCACCAACTCTTAAGACATTGATAATTATGTTCCTTTACTGTGTAATATGAAGCAAATATGAAGGTCTCTTGAAATACATGTAATCGTAATTAAATGTTTGTTTTTTCTTCTCCTAATAGAGGATTTTATTATTTTTTTAAAAAAATAATAAAATATTCAAGTATTCATATGCAATTTCTATTAAAATGATATATTATTTTAAGAAGTTACCTGCACCAACACCTTTACAACAGCCAGGTAACCATACTGTGCAGACATGTGTAAAGCTGTGTCTCCACTGCTATTCTGAAAATTGGAAAGTTAAAAATCTTCAGATTGTTTCTTTCATATTGTTTAGTAGAACTGATATATTCAGCATTCTTGAAAATTTAACTAAAAAGTTATTATGTATACAATTTACATAATGGTATTATGGAAATTTTAACTGCTGAGTTCAAACTGATATAATTCATATATTTATAGTATGGAAATTTGAAGTATCAAGTTCAAATTTATATAATTCATGTATTGGTAATGTGGAAATTTGAAGTGCTGAGTTCAAAATGATTAATTCATAGAATGGTATTGTAGAAATTTGAACTGAAGACTTAGAACCACTACAAGTAGCATACTGATATTATAGAGCTGACCTGGAGTGTTAGAATTTACAATAAGTAAACAATATGGAAATCTAAACTGAAGAGTTAGAACTGATAACTCAGCAACTATTATTGTGGTAATTTGAATTGGAGAGTTAGAAATGATGCATACAGCAGATAGAATTTTCGAAATTTGAACTGATTCGACTTTAGCATAAGATTGCACTGGAAATATTAAATTATGAGTTAAAACTGCTGCAATCAACATACTATTTATAGTCTTAAACATTGTGTTTTTTTAATAAAAATTGTATTCATGCAGAGTTGGGGTCATCTTATAATTCTTAATAAATCTGACCATAATCCCTTAGACAACACCAGCTTTGTTTTCCCAGTTGACAATCCTTTGATCACACTGTGAATTTGGTATTTGTTCAGTGTCCTATATTCAATTAACTGTAGGAGTTTGTTTTAACTCTCTATGCCATTGCTGCACAATTGATACCTGTTCAGTTCCAGTCATCATTTAAGGACATTTCACAGACTGTATGACCAAAGTGTCCCTTACATAGCCCAGTCTCTACATGTATAATGGCCCAAGTTTATGAGTCAATGGGGTGTTCTATCAATACCTTGTCATTTGGATATCAAACACTATGAAATTGCTCATGGATGTTATTTATCATATATTGCCAAAATAAATTTAAGTTTCACCAATAATGGGGAAAATGCAACATAAGTTAAATAGTGATGGGTTTTTCAGTGAAACAAAAATTGCACCAGAACCTGAATTTGGTGTAATGGAGAAAGAATAAGTCAGATATTGGTTATAGTGCCATGCAAATGGGAAAAAAAAACTTGCATAATGGTAAGCCTTATGCAAAATATGAGTGTAGTTTGATTAAAAAATTCTGGTACAGTGTCAAAATGGGCATTTTAACAATATAAATACCATTAGAATTAAGGTTCTTTCTACTGCCAAAGCTAACAATAGTGAATCAGGTTTATACTGGATGATTTATGTGATCATTGTAATGTCATGGACTTGCACTCAGACAACACAGAACCCAGAAACCACTTGTAGATGATGGAAAAATAGTGGACAGATAGTTAGATTTTTTAGAAACAAGAGAAGAACTGGAAATATAGAAGAAATTCCCATCATTTATATACCTAGGCAATTTTACTGTACAGCCAACAGGAGACAAACAGTCACAGTTGGGACTTCGAGAAATAAAAAAAAAGTATTCATTGTAGTATAGTATTAAGTTGTATGGTAAATTGCATAAATTAAAACCACTGTGTTTCAATGCAAGACTATATGTAAATAAACTTGAAAAAAAATTGAGCTGTTGTGACTGTTAACCCTAAGGGATGGTAGACAAAGCAATTTGGTCTGGAATACTAGACCTGAACCTAAGAAACTGCTTGTGTGTGACATGGCCTTTTAGTGCATCTGATGCAGCTGTGAAACAGACGATGTGGTGACATAAAATATGTGATCCAAGCAGTATAACATCAATACAGTTACCATTGGATGTCTGCCTAAACAACCCATTTAAGGCAAGCATACTGGGATTCTATATATGCCCTAAGCATGAACAAAGCAGGAAATCTGAAGTGTCCAGGGATTGATTTACTATCTCAATTTTTAAGTTATACATAGAAGGAACTTTCATGGTCACGTCATTTAGAAAATGTGACATTTCCAATTTTATGGATGAAATGGAGGACCACAAACTATTCAGTAATTTCATCTGAGACAAGATTAACAACAAAGCACCAACATACAGCTTTAAATTTGAGTCAGATAATAAATCAGATGACAATTCAGAATCTGGCAATGTCAATGGATGGCAGTGGAGAAATTCATAACTTTATATTTAACTCAAACAATGATGAATTCTTGGGTTCTGAAAAGATATGGATGGGTAGGGAAATTTGGCCAGGTACAGCTGAGTTGGTTTTAACCAGATTGGCTGTTACCATTCCCATTTTGTCTGTTTTTTTCCTACTTCCCTTACTTGTAACTATATCTGTCAACATAAAATAACATTATTTTTAAAAAAATGTTATTACAGCTGGAAGAGGGGAGGGGGGAACAACCCATAAGACAAACATTTTATTAAGTATCTGTCATCTCTTGTTCTGATTCAGATGATATTTAAATGAGAGTGAATTGCAAAAGTGTGGATTAAACTTTCATGTTTCTATGTAAGACAACTGTAATTAATATATTACAAGATATTGTAAATCTAATGATGCTTCTAGAGTCTCGAAAATTATAAACAAGCTCTGACTTCAACAAAATTCAGCAAGCTGATACCGACATGGTCATGGTCCTAAATGTAAATATGACTTGAGACAATTAGTTGAACAAGCAATATCAATCAGTAATTTGTATTTTGCAGCTGTTACTATTCAAACATGAATATATCTGATCTGGTTTAGTATGTATGATTTGTGTGCCTGTTCATTTTAATATAGTGTAATTGTTTTAGATTGTATTGGTACAATTGCCAGAGCTAGTGTTTTCATGTTACCCTGACTACATTAAATAAAACATTGTGTATCTTGGACTTTGTACCTACAGGTGGCAGAGGAATCCTAAGCACTGATATTTGGCTGTTTAATATGGACACAGGCAGAAGCGCCAAGGTCCATAATATTAAAAAACATAAATCCTATGGGATTACCACATTAAGCACATCTTGTGATTTCTGATAAAATTAGGTCTTTAATACATATCACCAAGAATTTCTATGATCATGTTCTGTGAATATTTCTTTCCACAACTGACCAATAAGACTGCATGTAGTCCAATTTTATTTATCCTTCAAGATTCTTGAATCTGCACTGTCACACCAAACATAATGGGCAAAATCATTCTTAAAAGCCAATCTGACATATTTTATTCAGTGTTTGCATAATGTGTGAGACAACGCACCTCCAAAGTTGAGAGCTCAAATTTAGACAAATAGAAAAACTCTTCAATTTTGTATGATTGTGTGTAATTTATATTTTAACATAGCTTTTAACAATTTTTCTGTCATATCACTATTTATGCAGTGTGACAGTTTATAGTAACGTCTAGCACTGGGGCATCATGCTGCAGACACGTGGCATGATGTCCCACCCAGTCACATTATCCTGACACCAGGCCAACCAGTCCTAACACTAACCTCTTAATGCTGAGTGTCAAGCAAGGCAGCTGTTAGTACCTTAAGGAAGCAAACATTTATTATAAGTTATAGCTTATATTTTATCACTTTGTTCAGTTCTGTGTTATATTTATGCAGTCGATAGATTTTAATTGCCAATCATATGTTTTAGTTATTATACATTTGCACTTCCCATTGATCGGGAAACTTTTAATTATTTACCATCATTACCATTTTTATCGCATTACCTTTCACTGTTTGGTCTCCAATCACTGGTTGATAAAATTATTTTACCAGTTTTAAACATAAAAGGATATAACATTATGTTTGGCGCTAAATAGCCTTAGAGTGCTGATGCACCATAAAAATATAAATCAATCAATCAACCATTTTTGAAAGTCTTTGGTATGATTTGTTCGGGGTTTGAACATGCGACCTCTCATATCCGAGGCGGACGCTCTAACCACTAGGCCACCAGAGCAGTCTTCAAGTTTGTAAATACACCACTCCATCCAAAAACATAGACCATAAGTGAGGGTGTGAGTTACCAGGAATCTCCGAACAATTAGTGATGGTATCCATGCTGAAAATCAAGAAAACCACAGGAGTGGGGTGTGGATCAACTTATTGGGTAAATATATGTTTTATAATCGAATTGAGAGTAATTGTCAATGAAGTGCTTTTTATAACACAGTTGTTCATTTTTCTACATCAACTACCTTTACTTTCAAGATGCCCAACCTCTCAAAGATCATTAACATTAGTCCACTGGTTTCAACATCCTTTACATGTACACAAAAGCATTGTATTACATCACTGCATTTTGTTCTTGATGATAAGTGTTGGTTCCCTGTTTCATAAGGTCCTTCCATTGTAACAAAAGAAGCAAATAAAATAGCGAACTAGACTCGTTGATTCAAACCAATCAAGATTCATTTATTTAATAAACTAGACATTTATTTTGTCAAACAAATGCCAATGTTGAAACTCATGCTTTTTAAAACTGTTCTACTAGAAAAATATTGATTCCAAGATTTTATTGCAATCAAAAGTGAAACTTTTCTCATCCTTATGTAAATCTCAGAATGCCAATTCAGGAATTTTAAGTTAACTACAAACATTGAAACTTGCGTTTCCACAAAGAACAGTACTTGTGATTGATCAACTGAGTTGACCTGCTGTATTTATACACCTATTAGTATTATACTTATTATTTCACCACCCTTTATTTAATAAACAAAGCCATAATTAACATAATATTACAAAAGCAAGTGTTTTTAATTCAGTGCAACAATACAACAAATGTTTCCACCTGACAGATATCAAAACAAGGTTGACATTTAATTTGGACATAGCAGTTACAGGTGATCAACATATTTCATGTTTAAATACACAATGGCACATTGCATTTATGATGATTACACTTAAACTGAACTAAATGACAGAACTAAAACATGTACTTCAATAAATAAAACTGATTTCATTGGTATTTGTTTATTGAAGTCCTGCCTCCAGTAGGCATCAGTGACATTTACATTGATCAAAATTTTCTTGATTATTGTTATTCATGGTGTACTATGAAAGTTGTTTGGAAAGAAAAATAAGAAAGAAAATGAAACAAAATATATGACTTTTTATTTAAAGTTGAGAATTTTATAATATTGATTCAAATTTCCTGGTCCTATCTACCATTTTCGATGACAGAACAAGTAATATATCAGTTACTAATTTTGATCATGATTTTCTTTACATTCAACATATTGGGGTAAATGTTTGGGTATTTTCAAGTTTAAAAAATGTTATATATACCTGATCTTGCACTATAAACAGGTTTCCAAGTTATCAGGGCACAAGCTATTGAGGGAGTGGTGAATGCATGATAAGGTAGTTGTTTATAATATTATGTCATATCTTATTATGATAGGCTTAAGCCTCATGAAATCAAATCAAATAAAAAAAATCAAATAAAAATTGCACATTGTCATAACTGCCAGAATGTCATCCCTAATGACACCAGCATCACCTCCAAACCCTCCCTCTCTACAATTGATTTCAATGACAGATACTAGTTGTATTTTGTATACAATGTTCAATATGTGTGTGTGATTATTGTGAGTGTGTGCACTGTGTGTGTTGATGATATTTGACAATGCAAGGTCTATCAATTCTTTCTGTCTGAAAGTGCATTAAATGCCTTTAAAAAGAAACATTTTCTTTTATTTAAATTTGAATTTCCAGTCATTTTCTATGATAACTTTTTCTTAGTTGTACAATGTCATTCTTGGGGTTGCATGTACTGACTCTCTTAAGACATAAACACTTTATTGGTTTTAAAAAAAACACGTCAGGGAGGTTGGCACATATGCAATGTTTGTGTGTGTATGTGTGTGTGTGCATGTGTGCGTGCATGCGTGCATGCACATATGTGTTAGAGATCTGGATTTTAATGTAGCTTTAACAATTTTTCAGTCATCTTGCTATGATGTTTGCAGTGTGGCAGTTTATAGTGATGTCTAGCACTGGGTCATCATGCTGAAGATATGTAGTGTGACAGCTTACCAGTTTATTTACTTGCATATGTGTAAATAAATGAGGAATCAAAATATCTTAATAACACATATCTGCTGAGAAATAGTTGATGAAAATGGTGACTTTTAGTTGCTATATTATTATGTAAGAGTTACAAGTCTATACTCTTAAAATAAGTAGCAGAAAAAAGTAAAGAAACCAAGATTTGTAAAATTTAACAAATAATTTATTTCCCTGGAAAACAAAGTGAAAAATGAGAAAAATGAACTTATGGTACTGAAAATTAAATCCTCAAATAGTCCAAGAGTTAAAGACACAAGTCCTAGTAATAAAAAGTTGTGAATAAAACTCAGTTCAAGGTCCGAAAAGATCCAAAATTGAAGGCGATGATGTGTCTATTTTGGCCTGCAAAGTGTTGATGTGTCAACAGTCTCTTCTTGAATCGAAGAAATATTATTCTGGGTTTGGATTCAATATCAATTCCAAGGAATGTTTTAATCCAAGAATTTTGTCAGAGCACTTTGTATTTCCTGAGAACATAATCACTTAAACAATAATTTAAGAAAATAACATTCAGCCTAAACTGATGCAAGGTATTAAAGCATGACTGGTCAAGTCCTCAAAGTTACAAGATAATACTGTTCTCTGCTTTGACCTCAGACCGCAATTAGCATTTTCTAAAAACAGCCATTACCTCATGGAAAAAAGTAACCTTTTAAAATGATCAAATGAGTTTTGTTTGTTTACAAAACAACAGCCTACAAAATTCACTTAGGAACCTCCAAAATCCTGACCCTGATCAACATATTTACTCCTTCTTGTTTACCTTCTAATGAACTCAGTTTTGGACAAGGTCAAGTCCAGCAGACACTGTTACATTACAATAACATGAAATGAAAGAAAAAATACACATAACAGTAAGAAATAGGTCAATCATAAGATGTAAATCAGCAACCTACTTTATGTCAATGATTACATAATTCCTACAATAATTACAAGTATTAAATTTTAAAAGAACACAGTCAACAGATGGAATTCAATCTAAATATAACACCAATTTCTCATATTTGTAAATATATAAATACAATAATATTAATAAAACACTATACAAATTGTATGCCCCACTATGAATAACAAATGCAAACAATAATACAATGCAACCTGAGGGAATAATGTATGATTGAGTGCTTGTGATATACAGATTAACCCCTAGGCAGATGGTCTTTATTTAGTGATGGTATAGTCTTCCTTCCACCAAAACATGATTATGGCAGAATAGGAAACCCATGACTTCCCAATCCTGTGTCTTCCCAATCCTGTGTTAGCCATACAAAACCATTTTAATTCATTAACCCCTAGTGCTTCGTTTATGGGGCAGGAGGTGGTAGCCTACTTCTGAGCTCTGTAGCGTTAAGATCATGTGTGACACAATAGAGTGGGTGGTATTATTGAAAGGTAGACAGATGTAGCTTTACGATGATGCCAAATAATATGGATGTTCTAGTTGCACTACAAAATACAGAGGGAAAAACGTCACTTTTTGGACCAGAATTTTTTCCAGCCGAAATTCGACCTACTAAGGTCGGAATCCGGTTTTGTGTCCGGATTTTAGACTTTTTGGCCTCAGATCTAAGACAGACCAGTCTGAATTGCACACAGACAGGTGAACATTTTCAAAAAGTAGGATAAGATGGGCATTTAGAATGAAGAGTGGTCTCAACACGAAAATAATGGGTCCATTAAGCAAAAGAACAACAAAACAACATAAGTCAAACTTTTACCCTTCTGCTCATGCTCATGCAAAAGAGCCAATGAAAAACCATGTTTCTAACACAAATAGGCATTAGGTTAACCAAAAATGTCTTGGAGGTTGATTTATTAGGATGTCTTCAGAAACATCTCCCAAAATGGATTTCCTACCTGCATTTCAGGCGAAAACAAAAACCTCCAGGGGTTAATGGAAAGAGGGGGGAAGGGTGCTTACCTGTACATTAACTTTATTGGCACCAGTTTTTGAAGTGAGAAGAAGCTGACAAATTTCTCCATTTCCTCTCCAAGCTGCCAAATGAAGCGGTGTACAGCCCTGGTTATCTGCCAAGTCAGCTGCTGCATCTTCTGACACTAACAACTTAACAACATCTCTGAAATGTAGGACAAACACATTTACCAGATTGTGACACTACAAACTTATTTATTTATTTTTGGGCTACCAATTCTCATGGATTGCAAAGTAATTATTTACTTTTGGGCTACCAGTTCTCATGGATTGTGAATTTACTATTTACTTTTGGGGCTACAATTCTCATGGATTGCAAATTTACTATTTACTTTTGGGCTAACAGTTCTCATGGATTGCGAATTTGCTATTTACTTTTGGGCTATCATTTCTAATGGGTTGTGAATTTATTATTTATTTTTGGGATACTTTTTTTTTGTGTTATCAATTATCATGGACTTCACAATTATTAAAACCATGAATTTAAAGGCAAAATAAAGTATTATTTCATATGAAAACTGGATCCACTTTTTTTTAACCAGTACCAATTAATTCTACAAAACCCTGAAAAACAGACCCACAAAAATATATCAATTCAAAGTTTTCCTCACTGATGACTATGGGGGCACTCACCAGTTATTATGCATGTTTGAGAAAGTGACATATGGAAGGTGAAGTTGTTTGTATTTAAATCATGCACAATGGAGAGAATATTGGCATACCTCTATGCTACTTTCATGTAAAGTGCCTGACATTTCTTTGGGTACTGTACTTTTGAAAATTGTAAATGATCTTAGCACACTGCTAACTAAAATGACTGCTCCCCGGTGCTCCAAAAATCAGCCTGAATTTGTCTAAAGTACACTATCCTTAGTAGCTTTTAAAATACGGAAAATTAATTTTTCCAGACTATACAATACCAGCTTCTGAAAGTGCAATGAATGAATTATCAAATATTTAAAATGTAAAAAAAGTTATTGGCTCTATTTTTTACAATTTGCCTCTGAATTTCAGGAAGTGAAAATGACTAAGAGGAGCTAGCACTTTCTTGAAAATGCACATCTAGAGTAAGGCCAAGTTGTATACTCTATTACCCATATTACACCATTCAAATTCATACACCAAACTAATGGGAATTAAAGGTTTTTTTAACAATACCTAAGATATACAAGGTCTTTTTTAAATAGCCAGTATAACTAGTATGGAAACCCGGGGTAATTCTTTTTCTTTAAAATTCTAACCCTATGCAAAATACGAAACTGTAGAGCACCATCTATGGCACAAAACTAGCAAAGGAAGTTATTTTCCATATGTATGTATGTATGTATGTATGTATGTATGTATGTATGTATGTATGTATGTATGTATGTATGTATGTATGTATGTATGTATGTATGTATGTATGTATGTAGGTATGTATGGTATGTATGTAGGTATGTATGTATGTATGTATGTATGTATGTATGTATGTATGTATGTCTGTATGTATGTATGTATGTATGTATGTAGGTAGGTAGGTAGGTAGGTATGTATGTAGGTATGTATGGTATGTATGTATGTATGTATGTATGTATGTATGTATGTATGTATGTATGTATGTATGTATGTACAGATGGATGGATGGGGCTTAATAGCACATCAGCACAATCCATACTATATACTGGCATTCAAAAAATAGGCTGCAAAAATGGTAAAGGCAAAAAAACCTTGCTAACATCTCTGAGAAAAATATCAACTCCTCTGATATTTAATCAGGTTTGCAATGTGCAAATCCTCACCAATAGCCAGGCCTTTTGAAAATGTGAGTGTGCTCGACTGGGCTGCCATTGATACTGACAACAGCACATTTTCTCTCTTCAAAACTAAAGAGAATAGACTGCATTGAGAAAGAGATAGCCAGGATCAACACATTTCCTACTGCACCAATCACAAAAGATTCTCCACTTGTCATTATAGACCTTGGACGGAGATCATCTCCTGGACTGAATTTGCTCAAAAATTGTCCTGGTGGTGAGATTGTTTTGAGATAAACCAAGCATGAAGCTGGAAAATATATGGGCTGTTTTGCAGCATACAGCCCTTGTGCTGCTGTTGTTTCTGTAATTTACATTGTGCATCAATGGAATTATTTTACACTGACTGTTCCCCATGGCAGTTTTGTTTTGTTCACTCTTTGTGATCTCCAGCATCATGTAGTAAACATGTCTCCTAGGATTCAAATGCTGAACTGAATTTGAGACCGCCTTCATTTACCAGTGGAATGGCCATCAGAACTGAATTCTAAAATAAAACTGCACTGCCATCCATGATTCAAAACCAGCTTTTAAATTCAACTGCAAATTGAAGATGACAAAACTCATTTGAAAGAAAAATTGTATTTATTACTTGGGGATTAAATTATCTGTATGGTCATCACTTTTTTGTTTTATTTCAGCTAACAATCTGATATTAATCAAGCTGTTTCAAATATGGTGATTCAAAGCTGCTGGCTGATGTATTGGAATCATTTCACAACTTGTCATTTATATAGAAATGTATTAGATTTTTATATGGCCAAAACTTATAAAAAAAAACTTATACATTCTATCAAACTGGTGAAGACAAAATTCTCTATCCCTTGGTGAGGGAGGGGAAGGTGGAGGAGGAGGAGGAGGGAGTGGCTTTTTTGTGGCCCAAATTCATTTCTAAGTGAAATGCCAAATTCGCATATCAAATCCTGATCTTTCAAATATATGTCACTTAAAGATGAGGTATAAGTAAAGTCATAAGTCACTTAAAAGTCCTTTATAAGTAATATATATATATATATATATATAAGTGACGTATAAGTGAAGCATAGATTTTTCTGTATGGGATGATGCTTCATGGTTATGTACAGCAAATCTCTTGTCTGCAAACAGTAGCTAATTCTTACAGCTTTCATCCTTATTATATTTACCCTCCAACATGTTGAATAGTGCTCTATCAAGCAGTGAAACTAATATTGATTATTGTCTTATCAAGCAGTGAAAATAATATTATTGTCTTATTAAGCAGTGAAACTAATATTGATTGTCTTATTTTGGCATATATAATCCTACCAACTAAAAATATAAACTTTAGAATAACAAATATGCATATATACAGAGAAGCAGACCTTTGTAATTTACCACACTATTGTTCACTAAAGGAATAACTTGCCCATTACTACAATTTAACTAGAGAACTGTGAGCAGTATAGACTTCAGCCAGTTGAGTTGTCACAAGCTTAGTCCACCACAACTGTACTTACTGATTGTTGGAGAAAGAAACAATATGTAAACAAGACCTTTGGATTAGGTTTAGTCAGTAACATCTTTATTGATTGCCTGACAAACAAACTGTAAACTAGATCTAGTGACCTTTAAAGTTTAATTTGTTAATATGTTTATTTGACAGTTTCATGAATAAACACAAAGAGCAATCAGATTTAACAGTACCATAGATATCCTCTATTGGTACTGGTTTCTCAGAATGTGTGTCAGTTTGAATTGGTGGTTATGTCTAGAGGACAAAGGATTTAAGGAAGTTATCATAGTGCTTGATGACTCCTTTGCTGAATTTGTTTCTCAACTTAGACACCTGTATGAAGTACTGAATCAAGAGTTTGCCATGAAATTCTAAATTCTTCTTATTCATTAAAAACAAATTGGGTCAGCATACACATGTGGTGTTTTATGATTTATACTAAAATGGCTGTATGAAAAGATCTCAAAATTTTTGCACTGAATTATACTGTTTGCCAAATATATTCTAAGTCTAGACTAAAAAAGAAAAAAGATAACACCACCAAATAATAAAGTGCATTGTTTTTAAAAGACATTACTAAAAATACCAATTTGAAAGGCATAATAACTGCACTGGAAATAAAAGTAACCCAGTCCAAGTCATGGTAATGACAAAAAACTAAACACAAACAACAGGAAGCCAGTCTAAATCATGATGATAAAATTGCACATGTTCATTCTGCTTGTACTGTGCTGACATTATCAAGATTTCAGAAAACAGAATTGAAAATAAAATTATTCAGGATGCCGCAAGTCACTTTTCTTGGATATACATAACACAACATCCTGTAAACTTGCATCATTGATCCAACAGAGGAGCACTCCAGAAGGACTCCTCAGCTTTTTAATAATAATAATAATAATAATAATAATAATAATAATAATAAAAAACATAGTAATAGTAATAATAATAATAAAATCTTTATTTAATAAACTAGCTCTATTAGTGCCAAATAATTCTCCTCAATGTAATTGACACAACAATCTACTTTTTTTCAATACATACATTATTTAACACAAGTTGACACAGAATACTTCTTATTAACATGTAGTTGAAGCATTTGCTTAAAAAAAACCCACAGAATTTTGGTTCTTTTACATCAACAGCAAGATGTTCCAGAGAAAAAACAATGAAGCACTAAAGCAATTATTTATTAAATTGCTGTATTTTAGGTTTGGGTAGGATGAGATTTATCGCTTACAATTAGCATATAGTGTAACTAAATTGTACCTGGTTCCACATTGTTTGAAAATATACTGGTGCAGTTCAGTTTAGAAATTTGTATACTAAAACATCTTTACTGTAATCAGTTCTTTTTGTCAAATTCTAACATGCTTCATCTTTTGAACAGCAGTTCTGAAGATAAATAAAAAATAATTTAGCTAATTCTTTTGTAATTTTACAATGCTGTCCAAGTACTAGCAGTTTCCACATAGATAAAGGCAGTAGACTGTTGGAAGATTTATTAAAATATGGGATTCCAACACAGAGATTAAGGCAG
The DNA here is from genome assembly GCA_016746295.1 of Potamilus streckersoni. Lineage (NCBI taxonomy): Eukaryota > Metazoa > Mollusca > Bivalvia > Unionida > Unionidae > Potamilus > Potamilus streckersoni. The sequence continues at coordinate 670,490 of JAEAOA010000548.1, read as the reverse complement.
TAAACTATAAGAAAAAGAGGTTTGGTCTGACACCAATTGGAACCAATGGAAGAGGTTTAGTATGACACCAATTGAGACCAATGGAAGAGGGACACTGCAGAAGATGGAGCATATCCTTTTACTGCTAAGGGTGAGCTCTGTTTCTTTGATTGTAGCTGCACAACTTTAAGAATTTAACTGACCATTATCAGGATGATTTCGTTTCTTTGCCAGTTTCAGAGCACCTGCAGCAGTCACAAGGGATATTATTGTTGTTCTCTCAAATTCTGAGTAGCCACAGAACATGCCTAGATGGGTTTCTTCCACCACTGCCAACAAATGATGATGAGACACTGGCATCAAAGATTCCTCTGAATCTCTAAACATTGGTTTTCCTCTGGTGGAGTTGAGATAAAAAGGAAGGACTGACTAAAATCATTAAGGCAAAAACACTTGAGTAAACATTTTGAATTTTTTAATGGTCTTGTTATTTGCTACTGCAATGTTCATAATGTTTCCAGTTAAAGTTTAATTAATAATAATTGAGCTGTTTCTTGCTCATGCTTAAGCTAGTGTGATGAAATACTGGTTAAATATAGCCAGTGGAACCTATGAACAACATCAAAAGTGTAAAACAAAACTAGACACTAGGGAATAAGACAATGGCTGACCTCAGGTCCTGGAGGAAAACAATGCTTTAAACATTCTGACATCCAAATAAAGACATTAAGTCAATTTAACATCATTTTTTTTTTATCTTTTCATATTTTATTTCTCAACATAGAATGGTCATTATGAACATTGGGTGACAAAAAATATTAAAAAGGAACAATTTGGGGCTTATGGAAGCTGTAGTCTGGGCTTGTATAATTTGAATCTGAGGGCTTGTAATTTTCTTTTTAAGTTACCAGCACTGGGCCTGTGTCAAAAATAATTATTTTCTCTGGGCACTGTCTAATCTACATCAACATACCATAAGGACTCAATGGCTGGTACCCAGCACCTGTTCAAGAGGCCCTGAAATTTGGTCACTGGGCAAAGTCTAGTCAGGCATTTCAAATGTAAAAACACCTGACACCCTTCCACAGATCAGACAGACCTTGATGTGAAATCCACAATCACTGGGGAACTCAATCTCATCCCTGAAAATGGGGAAAAGGGTCTGAAAGAGTGCAACTCTCCCCTTGTGAGAGGCATGACTCACTTTCAACCTGCAAGTAAAGAGTGCTACTCCCCCTCCTAACATTGGGGTTGAGGGTGGGGAGGAACGGTTGAAATTTTCTGTCCTTCTGGATAAAAGAAGGTGCTGCTCTTCCCTTATGGGAGGATGTGTCTCACTCTGTACTATGATAATTTAAGCGAGAAGTCATTATATTTGGGTCTGTTCATAATGTTTAACTGCAAAAAATGAAACAATATTAATACAGAAAATATGAGATAATCAAGAGAACCAGGCTTAAAATCTAGGGATGACTAAAATATCAATAATTATGATTGCTAATCAAAGATGGTAAAAATCAAGGAAAGCTATCCAAAACTAATACTAAAAAAGATCCTGTGTTTGATACAAAAGCATGTGAAACAAGAGACAAAAGCAATGTACAACCTACATTTCTGACATGATATTGTTTTATTTTATAATAACCTTAAGGTGATTTCATGCTATCAGAAATTTCATCATGCTTTATTGATAAAACTGTAGACTGCTGTGCTGCAATATAGTTAATGTTAATTATATGATTCATAACAAACAATAATATGAAATGCCCTAGCTGTAAACAAGCACAACCAAATTAGAATCACTAATGCCTTGTGAAGGAAAAAAATATGCAAACCTGTACAAGTGTATGGAATACAACCTAATAATTCTCAAGATTGCTTAAATTAACAGACACAAAACTCAATCTGGGGCATGAGCCAAGTGTTTATGAAGATTATGCACACCAGAGATATAATAAATTTGTTAACCTATAAAGTTTCATCATAAACAATGCAGACCATGAGACCAGGAAAAGAATGAAGGACACACAGTCCTCTGTCATGATTTATGATACACTGCCTATGATAAATTATTGATACACATATCAGCTTGATGCTCATTCCAAGGTCTCTCAGGTGCAGAAAAGTGCCATTTAATGTGTATTGATAGACTGGTTTTATTTTTTTTGAAATGCAGATTACACACAAAGACTTGTCATCTGTTCATATGCCATTATCATCATGAACAAGATTAACAAAATACCTGCACCAGACTAACTCTTAGGTGTCAGTGATTTTTATTTAACATTTTTGACCACTTCAGGTTGCTCCATTTGTTTAGGTGCTGGACTCATCTTGGTCACAATGCCCTTCATTTTGCACTGCATCAATACTTTTAAAACACTTCATCACCAACATGTCTTTTTTCAAAAATGGAGTCATTAAGGTGTTATTTGTATCTTCAAAACAGAAAAAAGTGTTTAATTTTCTCATGCAAGGATAATCTTACTTAGAATAAATCAAGAGTATGGGGTATATCATGTGTAACTGTTCTCTGACTTTATTGTTGTTGTTGTTGTTGTTGTTGTTGTAGGGCTTAATGCCATTTTTCAGCACAAGATAGGCTATATATGGCGGCCAGTATTAATGGTGGAAGAAGAAACCACCGACCCACAAGAAGCTACTGGCAAGCTGTCTCACATATCCACATTCATTGAATCTTAGACTCGAACTCACGAAGACAGAGGTGAGATGGCAGTGAGAGCGCTTTTGACCACTGCCCACATTTTTTATGTTTATGACTTGTTAACTAATACAAGAAAAATAATCCTTGAAATCAGCTGAATGTTTGCTTTTAAATGAAATGAATCACTTTCAAATCATCTTATTGCCTTTGGAGATTGTGATGATTACTTTGTTGACATGACTGTAAAAATGTCAATGTACCCAAAATAAGGCTGATTATCTATGACTGGGAATACTAATTTACAAATGAAATGATCTGCACCAGTAATGCATGTACTCTGTAACTATTCTCTAACCTTATTTTTGATATTGATGACTTGTTGACCAATACAAGGAAAATAATTGTTCAAATCAGCCAAAATTCTGGGAAACTCAGATCATATCCATTTGCTGAATCATTATCAATGTTACCATGGTGACTTTTTTGGATAAAACTCATGTTTAAGAAAGCAAAAGGTATAACAAAATTCCTGAAAAACACCCTTATCAATAATAGCGAAGGAAGACCTGTTTTGAAATCCTGCAGACAAAATCTCTCACTATGAATAATCACATAATGTTACTGACTTTTTTATATAGTTTTATTTTACTTACTTTAAAGCAGACAGAATAGTAAATTAAAATGGGTAAATGTGGGCTAATGTAACGATGTCTGGTTTAGTTTTGTGAGGTTTAGTGCCATTTTTCAGTAAATATAGACTATGTATGGTGGCCAATAAATTTGGTGGAGGAAGAACCTGGAAAGACATTTTCTCAAATACTCATATTGGTCAAGTTGATGAACTCATGCACACACTAATAAAATGTGTGAGTGATCTATAGAGGTGGTCATCTTAGACAATAATGGTCACCTAGGGCCAACTGTAATGATGTGACCCATTTCATCATCAAATGGGAACTAGTGGTCTACAAGGAAAAGACCTTGGTGAGCCAGTTCAAATTTAGTAGAATCAGTGCAGGTTTAAAATCCTACCAACAGCCCAACCTGGGTGAGCTACCATACGGTGTCCTCCTCGGTAAAGGCAATTTTACCCTAACTTCATCAGCACTAAACAACTTATGTCTTACCGTTCCAGATCCACACCAAACTAAAATATTACTTCAACTTTCACATGCAAAGTATTTATAATGTGATACTCAAAATGGAAAATGTACCAATTTTTATGTCCAAAAGAAAAACATGAAATCAAAACTTGGAATTCCAGTACAACCACTTTAAGTTACATGCATGCCAAAAACCAAATTTTTATTTTTATATACTCAAGTAAAACTGCAAAGAACAAAGATCCTGATCTACTATCACATAATGTGCCTACAATCTCATCCCTGTCTATGTTGTTCTCCTGATTAATCATACAAAAAACTGTACAGATCCAGATCTGCCAGCACATTATGTGATTGCAGATCTGGGTCTGTGATGTTTGCAGTTGGACTCATAGGCAAGTAAATACAGTAATATTAAAATACTGTTCTTTACTACACATAACAATAAAACAACAGTTTTACCACCAAATCCACCAAAATTGTCAAGTTTGGCTTGCATGATCTGATAGCCCTATGCCCTGGACCTCTCTAATTGCTCAAAACATCTGACAGTCCTATGCCCTGGGCCTCTCTAATTGCTCAAAACATCTGACAGCTCTATGCCCTGGGCCTTCCTATCTAATTTGATCAGGCCCATTCTGTATTGTGAAGGAGGTGTCAGCCAGGCTTGTGCAAAACAAATGTCTTTTGCCGGAGAAAACACAGACTGCATTGGTAATATGTTAAATATATTTTCATGACCTTGACATTTCTGCCATAACTTGGTGCAATTTGATTAAATTCAGATCACCAATGTCCTATGTGAAGTGGAGATCTGGTTTTCAGCAAAACTGTAACATGGCATGTCATGCTAAATAACATAATTTTGTACTCCCACAATCACTGACAGTTATGTCTGGAGAAAATACAAATTTTAGTAATCTTCTAAAATAAAAACAAATAAAAATTCACCACTTAAAGAATTTACTTGTTACATGTAGCTTATATAAACTGAAGACTAGAGTTGACCTAAACCTATCCTTTGCAGTTTAAATAGCAGCAATTAAAAGGCAAAAGGTCAAGTATAAACCACCATATACTTAATTGACTGAGATGCCTTTGAAGACTGCAGTGGGTGTGCCCATTCTGCTAATTTGCATAGGTATGATCAGGAAGCAAAACAATCCAATATTGGTAAATCAAAGAACTGCTAGATGTATGTAGGAGAAGAAAAGTTACTACATATCACTGACTTGAATAAGAATGTTTAAGTCCCAAGTATTTCAGATTTTTGACAATTTTGTGAACAGCAGCAATGTTTCTTTGAAGTTAGATTTTTTACAGTATATATGAAACAGCAAATCATGATAGGATTTCATTTGTCAGTGCTCCAGTAAGATTAACTTTTGAAGCCAATTCAGGAAGCAATTAGCTACCAGCAAAACCCAACAAAATTAAATTTCTGAACACCTGGTTGACAGAATTTTACAGTCCACCCATGTACCTTGCAAACCCATGCTGTGTGTGTGTGTGTGTGTGTGTGTGTGTGTGTGTGTGTGTGTGTGTGTGTGTGTGTGTGTGTGTATTCTTTTGGATTGTTAACACAGTTTTAAACATTCTGTCAGTCATATTGTTATGATGTATGCTGAGTGGCAGTTTATAGTGGTGTCTAGTACTGAAGCAACATGCCACAATCATATGATGTGACACCAGGCAAACCAGTCCTAACATTAACCTCTTAATACTGAGTGCCAAGTGAGGCCTAGGTCAGTCATACTTTTGTGCCAGGACATCAGATGAGATGGCATTTGTCAATAGTGCCAGGTAAAAGCTGCATAATTAAAATTAGTATTAAACTCACCCATAAAATCACAAGTTAAAGGCAACAACAAATTACCCATTACTATTGCACATCTGAATTTGTCAGTTAGTGAGTAGGCTGATGTGTTAACTGATCAAAACCAGACACAAAATGGAATATAATCACCATTAGAAGATGAATTCCAATTACAGCATTTTGGTGTCTGTCTGTGACTCACATTGAGCCACAACTATAGGTCCCAGAGAAAAAAACAAAAATACCTTTTAGAAGTAGGAGGAAAAGATAATAATGGATTGCCAAAATTCTACCTTCAAGATATGACCAGTATCGATAGACAATGTATGAATCTTGCAGTATGTTCTCACAAAAGTCAAAGTGAATAAAAACAGTGTGAGGTCCTGAAAACAAACTTCACTTAATGGTATATAAGGAGTTATGGATAAACACCATAAAACACAAGATAGATTCTATCTGGGTGTAAGAGAGGAGGAGCTCAAAATACTTATTGAGATCAGCAAGGTGCATATCTTAAGTGATGCCATGCCCTAAGAGAATTTAAGTGTTGCAAATGGCATCCTGGTCTGAAAGCTTGTTCTGGCAGATACATTGCTTGCAATGAGCAGAGTATGAACCAGGAGAATGTGTGCGCTGTTGTGAAGGAGGGAACCTGTGCTGAGACAGAAGATCCTACCTGTACCTGTGAAGTAAAGAACTGGGTTGATCTACCATGAGCATTGGTGCCCCAGTCTGGCTATGACAATATGAACTGTGGAATCTCACAGTTTGCAGACTTGAGGTAGCAGTTGGAACTATAGGAAAGCATATCTGAACAGAACATTCCACTGGAAGCTGAATTTGTCAATTGCTTTTTGTTCTTGGATGGAAAAAAAAAAGGGATTATGTTGTTTCGTTGAGCCTGATCATCAACAAGTCAACCCCAGAGACTTTCCCCTGAGTGAGAAAAGGGTTACTGTGCAATGAAGAGACCATTCTGTGAAGATTGTTTTGCTCAAAACAAACTGCCAGTTAATAAATTTGTCCTTCACCAAATATCTTTTAATGAAGAATATATTTATCTGGATATCAGGGAAACCAGTCACTTTAGTCGTAGAGAATTAGGGTTAGCATTTTACGTCCGATTCTTGCCTGTATGAAAACAAATTCATGACTTCATTAACAATCATGAATTGTTCATGAACATTCTTCAAATGTTCATGATCAATTAATTCATTATTTGAGTTCATGAACAAATATTCATAAAAGTTCATCACCTAAGTTCAATAGCACTTCAAGAAATTTGATGAATTATGTTCACAAGTTCATGAACACAATGAAGAACTTTTATCAACGGATATCTTTGAAGTTTCTGAAATGTCATGAATTTGCTTCATGAACAATTCAAGTACTTTGATGCACCACCAAGATATTTCTTAAAAATGTATATGAAATATCTATATCATTATATTCATAACATATTTATGAAAATTCATCATACAAACTTCTCACAAATATTAGAGAAATATAAATAAAGGTGAATATTTTTACAAAATGATATGATACTGTATAAATGTTCAGAAATCTTTTATTCTATCCTTGTGTATATAACTTGAGTAGTTCTGGATTAATATGGGAAAATATTTTCTGGCCAGCAATGAACAAAATGTACTTGCTATAATAGCTTTCAATGACTTTGTTCTAAAGTTTTTGTCCATTACTATCATAAATTGCATATTTTATTGACTTTGTAATTGGCTGCCAAGTTGCCATAAAACCGAAATATGTAAACAATGGATTATCCTGATTGGATGATTGTAAAAGAAGATGTGATATGATTGGTCAATATATGCATATGATTTTAGCAGCTGAGAATCCATTTTCCCAAAGAAAAGAAAGAGCACGCAAAGGGTTCTGAAACAAGTAACAATCTCGAACAAAAATCGTGGATTCCCATGGAATGGACAGATGAGAATATTTTCAATATCATTTCTTTTAAGTACATAGAAATGCAGAGAAGCAATTATGAAGAATATGAAGGAATTGGTTTGGTGAGAGCAAAATTAGGTGGAAAAATGTACCCAGCCAGATCTCAAAATTATGGTAAGTAACGTTTTCTTGGTCATTCATGATTATTTCAATTTTATTGGTTTTTATGTCATCATAACAGTTTTAACTAAATTAATATACCTGGTTTTTGTCAGACCCAATATAAACTTTCTCTTTGAATTTTTGAAAATCACGAAACATTATACCCCCACCCCTTTTTCACTCTCAATACCATACGCGGTACTGCATGCATTGGCAATATGAATTTATATGTTCTGTATCGTTTTCTATTTCATTACATCATTATTTATATGATCTGATGTAATTTGGTAAATGAAAACAAAAACAAAAACCTAGTTAATGTGTCAAATGGTACATAACACATGTGCTACTAACGCTATCAAAACCAGAAGCAGCTATATGCAACATCCGGCATCAGAGGTAGATAAATTTTTATTAAAACATTTAACTCCTGTGATTTATAATACCTATGGCTAGTCAGCTTAAGTTAAAATGCTAGTGTAAAAATTTTCCAATAATGTAAATGATCAGTGAGTTGTGTATTAAATGTAAGGGATTAAATAATTTTGAGATTGGTAAATAAAGTTGGGTACAAAAATAATGTGCTAAAAGCTGAAGACAATGTTGATCAATGGTTGTCTGTAATTAACTTTATCTTTCTTTCAGATCAGACAACAAACAAATAAAATGAAGTTTATAGGATAAGGAGGAAAATTTGACAACTGGAGGATCTTACAGCCAAGATGGAATAGACATTAAAAAGTGACTGCTGCAACAATGTTAAAGATCCATACAGTAATCAAATGGAACAGCTTAAGTTGCAGATGGAGACATTTGGTAGTGACAATAGGTGGAATTTCATTAAATTAAAATCAGGCCCTGACTCTTCACAAAAAAGTTATCTGACAGGTCAGTTTGCGGGTGGGGATCCAGGTCTTCAAGAGAAACCCCAGTGGAATTAGCCCCATAACAATAACAGATAAATATGCTTCAGCAGTTGATTGAACACAACTGCCCCATTATCTCTTGAACAATTTTCAAAGAAAATTACAAAATGAACAGCAAGTGTTGCTAAGAATAAAAAAGGAATATCACTTAATGTCAGTTTACATGTTCTTTGTTTTATATTAGAAATTTATCTGAAATTAAATACTGTTTTTTAGATAATATGTTGCATTTTATACTGGTTTAAACCCCCCATGTCTAAGGTTATTTTATGATCCAGGATGAAATAGGTATTTGTGAGTTTGTCAGATAATAAATTTTTTTTAGGAACTGTTCATGAAAACAGTCATGAAAATGAGGAACATTGTTCATCATAGTTCATGAATATGTTCATTAACTGTGATGAATGATGAACCAGTTAGTGAACTTTTATGAACTGTTCATGAATTCAGTTCATGAATAGTTCATGAATGTTCAAGAACAGTTTGTAAAGTTATGGTTCATGAACGTTCATGAATTCATTATTTCATGAACTGACCATTTTCAGTTCATGCACATTCATGAATGGTTCATGAACCTTTTGATGAACTTTCAGGAATGGTTCATCAACAGGTTCATGAACTGTTCAAGAACGGTTCATGCCAGTTCATGAATTATTCATGTACATTTCACAGGGGAAGAAACATCAAGCAACTGTGAGAGGTGCTTGAATTCTCTTCCCTCTTGGTGGGAGGCCATCTACACCTTGATTCATTACCTCCTACAGAAGGGGTCTTATCTGTCTCCAAAAATTCTGGCCCCATAAGCACTAGGTACCTGGGAGTGTTCTTCCAACCTGAAGAACTTCTCTTACAGTAAGTTTTCTTGGGCTTCTGTAAGAGTAAACCCTGTGAATTCAAATGATGAGTGGGACTGAAATTTCCTCCACCCTCTATATATGCATGTGAAACTGGCTTGATTCCAGATTTCAATAGACTATATTGCACAAAGAAGTTCAGCAATTCTTACATGTGCACTCTGAACAAGAAAAGCAGTCTGGGTGAAGACCTTTCTTATGGCAACACATTCCCACAGACTGTCCAGAAGACAGTGTTTTCTGAAATTAAAGTTATCCAAATGAGGACAATAATCATAACAAAATATGAGAAAATCTGATATACACATCCCTGCACAAGATAAACAATCTTTCACTGGTAAGGAATTTCCTTCCTGTCTTTTCTTTAATAAGGAAGGCTTCAACTGCTAATCCTTTATAGTTTTCTAGCAGACATTGACAACTGTGATGGAAGTCATATGAACTGTATTACAATTACAGCAGTGAATAGAGAAAACTGAGATTTGATGTTTAATCAATTATTTAATTAAATGAATTATGAATTTCTATCAAGTGCGGAAGTCCAATGTTGTATAACTTAACATAAAAGACTTAGCTATTTTATTTTGGAAATATGAGGGGTGTACCCTAACCTTTAAAGGGTGAGATACAGTAAGGCAAACTAAGAGGTCCAGTGAATGGTTGCTGGAATTACCAGCTGTGTTAAATTGCACATGTATATGCAGAAGATATATATAACAATGAAATATATATAATAATGAGATATTTTCTGAAGGAAGACCACAATGCTGTGAAGTACTAACAGGCATAAGAAATTTTCTCTGGACAGTCAATCAGATTTTGACATGGATCAATTAAGATTAAATTCTTGAAAAATACTACTGGAGGGGCATGTAAGATGCATGAGTGGAAAGGTCTTGACAATTCACCAATCTGTGGGAGGAGCTATTCACATTGAATAAATAAGGTATTCTGACATGAAGTAAAAACTATGCCATAGTCACAATTAAGTTATTGCTGTGATTATAAGAATGCTTTACTTCATTATTTTATAAAAGACTACAATTACATCATTTTAAATTCAATCTCCCCCAGAATTCATAGCAATAACTTAACCACTCTGGTGGCCTATGTGGTTGATGTGTCTGCCTTGGATGCACAAGGTCTTTCATGTGAACCCCACCCAGCTCATATCAAAGTCTTATGAAAATGGTATTAGTATCAGTTTCACTTGGCACTCAGCATTAAGAGGTTAGTGTTAGGACTTGTCAACCTGGTGTCAGGATAATGTGACTGGGTGGGACATCATGCTACATGTATGCAACATGATGCCCCAGTGGTAGACATCACTAAAAATTGCCATACTGCAGACATTGTAGCAATATGACTATATCTGTTTAAACAAATCCAACACACAGTGACCACATTTGATGTTGTGGGAATGTAAAGATCACATAATTTCAAATGGCTTCCTACCCCACCCCATTCAAGTTCATGGTTGTAATCAATGGCACAGTGAGCCCTCTTGTGTATTGTAAGTGTTGACACCATATGAAGGACACAGTACTGATTGTATGCAAAAATGGGAAACAGCCTGGATGAACATAAAATAGAGTATATATTGGTTTGGTTGGTCAGGATTGGTTAATGTACGATTTAGGAAAAAGAATCTTTTGAGAGCTTATTCTAGTTGGAAGTGAAAAAAAAATACAGAAATATTGTTTTATTGATGGAATTTCAGTCCTTTAACGTCTTGAGTTTGGAACACTCATTACTAAGAATACCATCCAAGTCTTTGGTGCAGAATTGAAAACGCATGTTACAAACACAAGCAGGTCCAGAAAATACCATTGCTCATATCCTTTCCTCTACACAGAAGATGACATCCAGTATTCGGACTATAGTAGTGATAAATAGAGCTTTGATCATGAGCATTCAGAAATTTTAAGTTATTGACATTTTTAATATTATGGAGTGTGCATAGGTTTGCTATGGGAACTGAATTAGTACCATGAGTCCTGAAGCCTTTTGGTGAAATGCCATGTTGATATGACATTCCATCCAGAAGAGGTAGTGATAACATTCAGACATCAAAAAAGGGCCTATTAGTTAGAGTCCCATTTTGTACCCACACAGTAAAAGTAGAACTTTCAGTTTGGAATGAGCATTCAACTAAGAGCAAAGGATGAATGTGTGTGTGTGTGTGTATGTGCAAAGTTTCAAAGCAATCCTCCAAGTACTTTTGTTTGGAAGATCAGCAACAACAAACCAAAAGACAGACAAATGACAGGTGAACCACAGACAATTTTTGGAAAACCATACAGCCATTTCAGAAGCTCATTTAATCTATGACCAGTAGTGCTGAAAAGATTGAGTCTTAGTTTCATCTGACACTGTGATATTGCCTATAACCAACAGTGAATAAACTGTAAACTGTCAGCATTCAGACAGCTTCTTAATTAATGGCATAAAAAACTAACAGCCTTTGTCAGTTTATTCTTGATCTTGTGTTGAGTAAAGGCAAAATGGGTAAAAGATGAACAACTACCATTCCACATATTACATAACTGACAGCTAGGGTGATTTATGTTGCTCAAAGTCCATGGGTCCATGATGTGGGCAAGCCCATTAGCCTATTTGTATAGGTAAAGTACACAAATGGTAAAACCAATTTAGGTAAATCTAAGATGCATGTAAATAACTAAAAGCTCTTTTGCTGCCTGCCATGAGACTGACTGTTACTTGGAATGTAGTGGTATGGAAAAGTGATTCCTCTTTAATGGCAAAATGTCTAACAATGTTTTTTTATATATTATCACAATGCTAAAAATATAATTACTATATATACTCCCATACAGGTTAAGTCCTACTGCAAAGAACATAGTTCCTGATCTGCCATCACATTACATGCTGGCAGATCAGAGTCTACATTGCTTGTCTAAAATTATGTGCAAGCAGATCCAGGTCTGTGCACTTGTAACTGGCACCAAAAGCCAGTATTGTGCTGATGTGCCATTTATACAAACCAATCCTCCAACAGCAAAAGTCTATAAAGTTATTGCTATTCTCCTCTGTCCAACTGTGGCCTTATGGAGCAATGAGGCAATGTGGCTGCAGTCCAAATTTAAATTTGGTTTGGTAACAGGTTTTAAAGAAAGAACCTCTGTGTGTGTATATGCCTCACTATAACAGTCGTGAGCTTATCACACCTCTGGCCATCTATCACACCTTGGTCAAGTTTTCTTTAGGTCATTTCAGATTTTAGGCACTGATACTGGGCATTCTTGTTCCATGAACACATTTCAAATTTTATTCCATGTCCAAGTGGTTGTGATCAAATTTGTGCATGTCCATATTTGTACATAGTGATGATATGTGAAAATGACATGTCTGCCAATTTGCCAGGCTCACAAATATTAAAATTCATTAAAGAAAGCATTCATTTCATTTATTTGAATTTCAAGTAATTTTCTATAGAATTGCATGAGCAAAGTGTTCTCAGATGTTCATGTCACTTACTTGGATTATGTGTATTGACACCATCTGGAACCACAAAACCTACTGAGTCACAAAACACCACCACCACAATCAGGAATATTGGAAGCTACAGTATCATTCACACACATTTCAAGTGGCAAAGTAAGTACAGATTATACCACACTCTTATAAAAACATGGTTATTTCCCTTTAAATCTTAATGAAGCCATTCTCAACTTATATAAGGGCCAAATAGAAAACAGAATCCACATGATAATCAAATTTCCTGACTATGAAGTAAAAAGGTCATCCAAAGGTCACAGTTATTTCATACTGACCAATAATATTTCTCCATAATAAATAAAGCAATTTTACAGTAAACTAATTATAAAAGGGCTCATTATTAAGGTTCACATTCATATCACAAATTACATTCAAATTAATATGGCAGAGTCAAAATAGCAAATTGCTACTGGCTTCAATTAGCCATTGCAACACACCAATAATCTTGTTATAAGACCCCATTTCCATCAGTATTGGATGTAAATGATTCAATAATAGTGTATGAAAAATAATTAACCATACTGTCTTGGCTGGCTACTCCTATTGATTTTGAACCTTTGTAGGAACACATAGTTCAGGCTGTCTTGCCATTAACTCTCATTTATCAAGATAGGTATATCAATGAAGAATCTCACTCCATTAGATATTTTCTCTCTTGTCAACATCAGTATCTGTTCTGAAGATTTTAGAGATTACAACAGGATATTGTTGTATATACTCATATACAAAGTCCAACTGCAAACACAGAACCTGATCTGCCATTGCAGAATGCACCAGTGAATAAAGGTCTGTTTTTTATTCAACTTATTACTCACTGCACAGACCAAGATCTATCTGCTGGTGCATTTTGTAATGGCATAATTGGATCTGTGCAATTTGCAGTTAGTCTGACCTTATAAGTGATTTTATAAGGTAAAACCAAGGACTGTAGTACTGACTTGATACACAGACAGTATAAACCCCTTTATTATTTTCCTGGCAGTTAAAATGCTGGTGTTGTGTGCTAAAATCATTTTGTTGCATCAAATTAAAATGCAAGGACATTCAGTATTATACAATCGAAGATATTACATGCAGTATGAACATGTCTAAAACAATCAAACTACTTGACAATGATCCAGCATAGGACTATACTGCATTTTCTTTAATTACTCTTTGGTTGGGGAAATGGATGAACATTTTATATTTCTGCTTACCATATAAACTCGATTAAAGTCAGTCAAACTGCATAATGCACATGCAATGTTGTTGGTTCTAATTACTCCTAAATGCACAGAACCAGATTTGCCAGCACATTATGCAACAGCAGATCTGAGTCTGTGCAGTTTGCAGTTGTACTCCTAAGTGAGTATATTCAGTGGTTTAAAGTGCTACTGAGAAAATGAGGTCCTTTCAGGAATATTGATTATCTCCCTTTGCATTATTCTTCATCATCATGCTTTGACTTGTATGTACAATGTTTGGTTTTGAAAAGAAAGAGATAAAAAGATTACTGTTAAAAGAACTCACTTCATATTTAATAGTCCCCTGTGAAAGTTATGCTTGACTTGCATAGATACATTCATATTTTTGTAACCATTAAGTTTATATACTGGTACAATAGTCTGTATGTTCTGGCCCAGTGGTGGTATTTCTTGGAGTTATGAATATACCAAGCTAGGTCCCCAAAATGGCTGCATATAAAGAACTTTGACAAATATACAGAACAAATTATTTTTTAAAAATTGAGAAAATATACATATTCATCTTAACTGCTAGGTTTTAGGCTAATGATATAGGAATTAATATAGAATAAACAATAAAGCTAAGTTCTCGATAAGAAAACTGCATATAAATGATTGTACTTAGCCTACTCTGGGATTCAAACATGGGTTCAATTATAAGACAATACATGTAAATGAGTAATTAGTTACAATTACACTGTATTTGTAACTGAAATTATAACTGAATATCACTGATATTGTGCATTTGCAACTGAAATTGAACAGTCATAATTTTGAGTAATTGAAACTGTGTAATTGACATCAGCAAACACAGATTAATTAAAATTGACCTCTATCCTTGACCCTGAAGATTCCCAACATAGTAAAATTTTTATGATGATGTATGTTTTATACCAAGTTTCATCCCTTAACCTCAGATTGCTATAACTAGAGTGAAATGAACAGTGTAATTCTAAGTGCAGCATATAATACATATAATGACAATGACCTTGAACTTAATATTCCCAATGAAGTAAACAACACACATTAATGATGATACATATATACTGCCTAGACTGGAAAGGAAAGTGGGATGGAAACAAAACAATAAGCCATGACTTTGAAATTAAAGAAAGGAACCCCATGCCACGAGCAACAAACATTCTAGTGATGAAGTACCTGTGTGCCAAGTTTCATCCCTTAATATCAAACAACTTTAACATTATTCATCTGATGGTGAAAATGTGATGCACTTTCTAGTGATGATGCACAAGTTTCACAATTTTATAATGTATATATATACATTGCTTGGTTTAGACCGCCGCCTTAGAACATTGAAACCAAGCGGTCTAAACCAAGAAGACTAGAAAATGAAAACTATGCACTAGTAAAATTTAACATTTTCTAAATCTTCTTATTATCCTTCAATTTTTACTATAAGAATAACCGGTATAGAATCAAATATCCGGGATATAATCTGCGTTACATATGTACAAAAAGTGAAAATAGATGTCGCTTTGGCTTGTAGACTTTTAGGGAATTATACAATGTTTTCAGTTTCCGCATCTAGTCTATACAAGCTGGTTGTATTTATAGCTTTAGCACATGTGAAGACAGCCATGTAGAGGTTTACAAACACAACGTTTTTGTGTTTATTTGTTTATCGTATATATGTTTTGTATTTGCCTTTGAAAAAGACTCATTAAGGGTCAAAAGCGCTTAGGCTAGTTAGTTACTAGTTTCGTACTGTTCGTCGTCAGTTTATTGCATCTATATATATACATATATATATACACATACATTTACACAGACAGAGTACTTAGTGTTGAAATTCACAATTTACTATTTATTTAAAATCCACTGAATAAGCATGGTGTCAAGTCTGCTGGCAAATAATTATGAAACTTGAATTAAATCAGTCCAGCTTTCTCAAAGCCATGTATAAGGGCCTGAAAAATTCAATGTTGATTCACTGATCCTTGAGCTGTAGGAACCTAAACTGCCCATGTCCACATCAGACAAGGACCAGTTCAACAGCAAAGTCTGACATGCTGATATTTATTATTAAAATGTATTAACATAATGTAAAACAGACAAATAACAAAAGTATTGCAAACTCAAAATTCAGACAGCTACTTTATTATTTATTAAATCATATCAATATTTTATTAACATTTTAAAATTTTCAAATCATCTGATCATGTCATTCTTGGTGGATGTGGATTCCCTGTGAATCTTAATGCTTAAGTTAACCAAGACTTCAAGTCTAAAACTTCTCAAAATAAAAGAGTTTAAACATTGAAAATAAACAGATCATATTTGCCATCCAAACATCTTTTAGTGGAACACTCAAAAGGTCAATTTATATCCAGTCAGTAGTTCCAAAAGTAGCTACATACATTGATTTGGCAGAGAGCCACAAAGTTTCCCATGATCTTTCCCATCCAATTTAGATACTTTTACATTTTTGTTGTCAAAATATCTAAGATGGTGGAGGAAAGGTCTACTACTTTTAGAGATTGTTAAATTTCATATGAACATCAACCTGGTCCTCAGTCAAGTGCCTGCTTTCCCAGAAGAAAGCAGTGGACAATGTTCTTATCAGGTCAGAAATTAACTAGTTCTGGTCCCTAATGGTTTTGTACTCTTGTAAAAGTTCATGGAATTAGGGTCTTGATAATTGAGGACATGTTTCATTTGCTATCAATAACCTTTCTTGTGCTATAATATGCTGTTCACTCTTTCACATGCTGTCAATGTGTCAACTATACAATTGATGTAGGGGTGCTCTAAAGATATCATGAACTTTTCAGAGAGAGAGAGAGAAAGAGAGAGAGAGAGAGAGAGAGAGAGAGAGAGAGAGAGAGAGAGAGAGAGAGAGAGAGAGAGAGAGAGAGAGAGAGAGAGAGAGAGAGAGAGAGAGAGAGAGAGAGAGAGAGAGAGAGAGAGAGAGAGAGAGAGAGAGAGAGTGGCAGGCATACAGTAAAACTGTCTACATTTGCAACATGCACAACAGAGAGAATGTTGGTATACATTTATGTTACTTTCATGTGCTGTAGCATTGATTACTAAATTTTCAGATTTCCTGAAATATTTTAGGATGCTAGTCTCTCACTATCAAGCAATCATTGCTTGCATCATTCCACTTTTATGACTAATTTTAGATGTCTTAGGAAACACAATTATGTAAGGAACAAATATAAATTAGTATCAAAGGCCCAACATGCAAGGACTGTTTACATACGGTGGGTCTACAGATAAAAAAAATCTGTCCCAGTTCTCAGTCGACCATAATTTTCAGGCTGTGGTTAAGTTATATCTTTAACACTTTGTTGCCTGAACCTCAATATCCATTCAGCAAGAATCATCTTGATGAAGTATTAAGCTCTGCTAATACTGTTCACTGCTCCCTGATGATCTATTGACCTATTGAGCATATCAGTTGTGAAAATATGATTTATATTCCTCTGTAATGTGCTTATTTATTGTTAAATCTAGTGGTTGAAATTGGTTTGGTACATTAGGAATATTCAAACAAAGTAATGATTTTATTGTTTTACAAATTTGGATTTTGCACTTTGATGGGTTCTGAACATTGATACCTGTTAATTGCAGTAAGCAAGGGGTACTGATTTGGTTAACATATGGAATGATGACATTATCAAAATCAATGGAAATCTAAGCTGAATTTTACTCTTATGACATCATGTTAATGCCATGATCATCAGAAAATTCTAATGACATCGTGTTAATGCCATGATTATCAGAAAATTCCTTATGATATCATATTAATGCCATGATCATCAGAAAATTTTTATGACATCGTGTTAATGCCATGATCATCAGAAAATTTTTATGACATCGTGTTAATGCCATGATCATCAGAAAATTCTAATGACATCGTGTTAATGTCACGATTATCAGAAAATTCTAATGACATCGTGTTAATGCCATGATCATCAGAAAATTCTAATGACATCGTGTTAATGCCACGATTATCAGAAAATTCTAATGACATCGTGTTAATGCCATGATCATCAGAAAATTCTAATGACATCGTGTTAATGCCACGATTATCAGAAAATTTTTATGACATCGTGTTAATGCCATGATCATCAGAAAATTCTAATGACATCGTGTTAATGCCATGATTATCAGAAAATTCTAATGACATCGTGTTAATGCCACGATTATCAGAAAATTCTAATGACATCGTGTTAATGCCATGATTATCAGAAAATTCTAATGACATCGTGTTAATGCCACGATTATCAGAAAATTCTAATGACATCGTGTTAATGCCATGATCATCAGAAAATTCTTATGACATCATGTTAAATGCCATGATCATCAGAAAATTTTTATGACATTGTGTTAATGCCATGATAAAAAAAAAATTCCTATGACATCGTGTTAATGCCATGATCATCAGAAAAGTCTTATGACACAACTTTATGATTTGAGTTTTAACACAAGATAATTCACAATAATTGTTACATCTGCTAGTTCTGATGCTTAGCTTAAGTGATTGATTTTGACAGGTGTCTGATTTTCATGAAGGAGGTAGTATTGTATTGACCATTTAAGGATCTTCAGTTCATTATTGGTATCATTTTGTTTTGTTCTTTCGTATCTTGATTTTAGTTTTTTGTTGAGGTTAATCCACAAATATCAAATGTTTGACAGGAAAATCCATGAATTTGTAACCATTAAAATGTATTTTGTTTTAAAAAGCTAAAAAATTGTGACCTATGAAAATAAATGAAACTACAGTATAAAAATTAATCATTCTTGAACAAGTTTTAAGTTATACAGATGTAGGGAAAGTGTGATAGACTGACAGAAACACAGACACTATATTAAGTAATACCCTGTCCCTTGTTATACTTCTAATACTTCTTAAAAAATTAAAGTAATTGTTAATGACCAGACCTAGAGAAATTGAAATCACTAATGGTAATCATCAACAATTGATTACTAATTTACTAAATCAAAAGCAATTTAAGTTAGATATTTATTTTTTAAATATAACTGTACCATAATTGATTATGCCATATAATCATGATTACCTTTAATTTATGATTGCATTTTCCTGAATGTTTGCTGACATTGTTGACTGATTTTAAACTCTTTAAAAACTGAATGAGAATCAGGTATGTAAAGTTGATAAATGTACACAAAATTTCACATTTATTACAAAGCTTTTATAACTACATGTGTACAATTTGCCTCATTTTTCTTGCTTTGTTTCAGTTCATATGATGCATCTAACGACAAATTGCAATGTATTTATCTATTTAGTTATGATAACCATGATACATGTTTCCACATACGGTCATTAATGAAATTTTGATTTTTCTTTCCACATATGATCATTAACGACATTTTGATTTTTCTTTCCACATATGGTCATTAATGACATTTTGATTTTTCTCTCCACATACGGTCATTAATGAAATTTTGATTTTTCTCTCCACATACGGTCATTAATGACATTTTGATTTTTCGTTCCATATAGGGTCATTAATGACATTTTGATTTTTATTTTATGCTGTATATACTCACTTATGAGTTGAATCATGCTGCCAACTACACAGACCCAGATCTGCCATTGCATAATGCACCTACAGATCTGGGTCTATGCTGTTTGTTAAGAGTAATCAGTAGAACAAAAAGCACAGACTATACATGGTGGCCAGTACAGTGGAGAAAAAACCTGGAAAAATCCAAAAAGGACCACCAACACAGGAAGCTATTTGCAAGCTATTTCACATACATACATGAATTGAGCCATGTGGACAGATGAAAGATGTCAGTGATCTATAAAGGCAAATGCTTTACACCACCCAGGGCCACACCACCCAATGTTTTACCACCCAGCCACCCTGGGCCCCATAAATATGCCTATCCATTCAAGAGAGTAGTTTTTTTTTTACAACCACATTCATGTCAATCATATTGGTCATACAACTGTTTTCAATTTAGGATCAAATAGGTATCAGAGATAAGTTTTTTGGTAATAAAAATATATTCAAGATAACATACCATGAGTCAATTTGCATCATTTTCATCTAAGACCACCAAAATACAGTATCATAACAAGTCTTCTTATGAAAATTCCATATCAAAATTACTTTCCATTTTAAAAGAGTAGCAATAACAAGATTTCTATACATGGAATGCCAGATCAGGCACCATTCTAATTTAGGACTAACAATACCTAATGTCAAGTTTTCTTGTGAAAACCCAATGTTGATATGCCTCTCCATTTTGGAAAAGTTACAATAACAAGGGTTGCAATGGTGGCTATATTTAATATCTGATGCCCATCATTTCCATCTAGACATCATAAGAAGTCTTCCAGTCTGAGTACACTGTCAATATGACCAGCAGTGGTAATATGATCTTCCAGATGAATATTGTGGTGGCCATATTGGAAGCCAGATCAGCGTCATTTTTATTTATGATTAACCAGACTTTACATGAAGCCGTTATATGAAAACCTGAAGCTGATATGACCTTTCATTTAGGAAAAATAATGAGGTTTTTAAAATATGTACTGCTCTGAGTGTTACATACTTGAATTTAAAATATGTACTGTTCTGAGTGTTACATACTTGAATTTAAAATATGTACTGTTCTGAGTGTTACATACTTGAATTTAAAATATGTACTGTTCTGAGTGTTACATCTGCTTGGTTAATAAGATGTGGATTTGTGCTAAAACTGGTAAAGAGGTTGATTTTTTTTTTCTCTTTTTACAAAAAGTATAAAGTATAGCTAAATAAATGAAAATTATTACAAATCTAACCTTATGCAAAATATAGCAAAAATCTTATCAAGTCATGTTTAGAAACATGTCTACAAAAATTGTAACTGTCTTCAAAAAGTGTTGAGAAGTATTCTGGGAAAGGTGGATGTAGGGCCATATCAAAATTGTCTTTGCAAGCAGTGGTAGCAGGAAAAACAATTACTAAAAAAAAAATGAATGATAGCCCAAATAAACAGTATGTACATATGGGTAAAAAAAAAAAACAGTATGTACAGATGGGTCCAAATAAACAGGATGTACAAATGGGCCCAAATAAACAGTAAGTAGAGATGGGTCCAAATAAACAGGATGTACGGATGGGTCCAAGAATTTAGATGAAGAGCAATATACATTTATACACATATTAATATTGCCAATACATACTTGTGTCCATTGACTGCCGCATGGTGTAGAGCTGTGTAGCCATTTTTGTCTGCACAATTCACATTCAAGGAGCGTAGAAAACTGAAACATACAACAAGCTTATTTTAATATTCTGCCATCCTGCATTTGTTGGATAGTGGCCCAAGGAGTACCATAATGCTCAGTCTTGGCTGCCAGATACACGGTACTAAATTCATATCGCCCATGGATTACCAGAATGTTCAGTCTGGGCTACCAGATACACCATAATGAATTCATATAGTCCATGGATTACCAGAATGTTCAGTCTTGGCTACCAGATACACCGTACTGAATTCAAATAGCCCATGGATTACCAGAATGTTCAGTCTAGGCTGCCAGATACACCGCACTAAATTCATATAGCCCATGGATTACCAGAATGTTCAGTCTGGGCCGCCAGATACAAAATACTGAATACATATTATAAGCCCATGGATTACCAAATTTGTTCAGGCTAGGCTACCAGATGCTAAATTCTGGTAGTCCTAGGACTACAATAAAATTCTGACTTGACAACCACATTTTCAAAATAACTATTTTGTAAGCCATATTTGATGTCTGCAGTGCATTTCTGTACATACAATCAACTAAACATCATAAAAGGTTCATTGATGGCCATACTAAATGATCGGATTGGCACAATTTTAAAGTTTGCCACCATACAGTTTTTTTGGTAAAACACCCTGCTAATATGACATTTGATTCATAACGAGTACAATTAAGACAATTCTCAAGATGGTGACCATGTTGACCATATCTTGATATATGAGCATTTTAATTTAGGATTAGCTTTATATTCTGGTGTCAACCCCATTATCGATATTACTTTCTGTTCTCGAGGAGTAGCAATAACAATGTTTTATGATGGCTGCTGTGGCAGCCATAATGAATGTCAGATAACCATTTTCATTACACCAACAAGATATCACCTGAAGTCTTTTAGTAAAAACCATGCTGACATGACCATCAAATCAGGGAAAGTAGCAATAACGAGATTTTCAAGAGCTGCTATGGCAGTCAAATTGGATATCTGAGCAGCAACATTTTCATTAATGAAAAACTTGATCCTGGAATGAACATGTGTTTTCTTTGTGGCATATTTAAGCATCATTTTCACTAAATATTCACCAATATTTTAGGTCCAATACACATGAAATTCTCATAAAGGACACACCTTTCTCCCTGTGGAGTGCATTTTTTGCCCTCCCCTCAATGTGCCCCCATCTCATATTTATGCAATAGCAAAAGATTTGACTTGAGCCACTGCAACATACTTCAAAGACACAGCCTGTTTAACAGTGAGGGAAAACAACAGCAATTGACTAACAAATAAACCGTTAATAGATCAAATATCATCTCTTGCTACCATACATGTGGTAACTATTTCCAACATTTTATATCCTACCTTATTTCCTTATTGTTAATTAGTATATGTATATAACACTGTTTACTCAAAAACAAATATTTTCTGAATAGTTTTTTTGGGGGCACATATGCTCTGTGATATGTTTCTTCATTCCTTTCTTTAATTCTGTGACATACATGCCAAGTCTCCCAAACTGTCCAAATTGGAATTGTCCGGGAGTCTTTTGATTTTCGACCCCATCTTTTGATCTACTGATTTGCTGACAAGATCTCCCAGAAATAAAAAAAACTGTCAATCATAGATATTTCCAGCTAAAACAACATTCAATACACTGTACATGACTATTGTAATCCGTCAATCATGTTATTAGTCTGGTTTCCTTATTTCTCTCCACTCTTTAGGGAACCAGCTTATCAAGTTATTACAATCTGAATGTTTTCTACCTTTTCCGTCAATTTGAGAAAATAAACCTCCGATATAATTCATCCCCATTGAGAATTATATTCTGAACTACTTTTGCTCACATGGAGCAATTTGACAGTGGAAGGAGACACATCACAATCAGATTATCATCAGCCTCTACTGTTGTACAGTAAGTATTGCACTCCGCCAGAGGCGAATCACCGAACACACAACAATTTATGCATATTCATACAACTACTTTCATAGCTATTATTCATTACTGGTTAGAGACCAATTCTTGCCGTGTAGCAATTGTCACCATAATAATAATAACTGTTAATAATAAATACCTGACACTTTTTTTCGATTGGGCTTGTCAGCTATAATCGCTCTTTTTATTTTTAAAAAGCAACCAAAATTTTGAATGCAGTTGTGAGTTATTATTAATATGATGACAATTGGTATGTGGCGAGAATTGGTCTCTAACCAGTTATTTGACTTAGTTGTGATACAATCTGCACTTTCGCACTTAAACTTATGAGAAAAATAGTCATTACGCTAATCTCCTGGATTTGGACCCAATCTCCCTAATTTTTAACACAAATCTTCCAGATTTATTTCTAGAAAACTTGGCATATATGCAATGATGATAATTAATGTTTATATATATGATACATTAATGCCAGGTGTTGACTCGTATAAGTTTCACTGGCAGGAATGGAGATCCTAGTTTGCTTGTTGAAAAAAAATTCTTCAGCATTCTGTGATCATTCTTAGAATTTAGGAACCAATTCACTATAAGCAAAATCATGTAAAGCGCAGCAAAAATAAATTTCTGAACTCCTGGTTGACGGAGATGTACCTTGTGAAGCTAGCCAAAAAGGGGAGGAAGCATTTAATTACTGACTGCATGAAATCGACGTTCGCATTATATGTCACTTATCTTATATTGCAAATTATGATCATATTGTTTTAGTATTAAAATATCAATAACTAAAATTCCTTACAAAACTATTATTTGGAAAGTAATATACAAAGTTTAGATTTGCCTAATACCTGATGTTTCTATTAAAAAAATGATATATAGTTTAGATATCAGTAAAGTAGATATTTTACATTTGATAATGCATTTTTTTCAGGTGACAACAGTCATATCTATAAACCAACGGTGATGAGGGATCTTAAGACCATGGAAGTAACGACAGTCGCTGCTATTAAAGTAAAAATGCCATTATCAGTGCAATGAGGAACACTTTCTTTGCTGCTTAGGTGGCACACACCAGTTATTATGCACTTTTGAGAGAGTGATGTATGTAAGGTGAAGTTGTTTGCATTTTAAAGATGCAAAGTGGAGAGAATGTTGGCATACTTATATGCTACTTTCATGTAATGTGGCTGAAATTTCTTTGGATAATGTACTTTTGGAAAGTTTAAATGATCTTAGGACACTGCTAACTAAAATGACTGCTTCCTTGTGCTCCAAATATCAACCTGAAATTTGTCTCAAGTACACTATTCTTTGCAGTTATTAAAATTTGGAAAATGAATTTTGCCAAACTATACATTGGTCAAATTTCAAAATATACTGAATAATATTTACAAGTATTTTGCATATTCTCCACCCCCAAGATATATATAGGCTTGAGGCTAATCAGTCAATGTTGGAGGCTTCTATCACTCGTTTGCATCAGGTATTCCACACATGGTGGCTGAGTTTTCAAGGTAGTGTGCAGGCAGTTGTCAATAATTTTCTAGCTCTAGTTAGTGTCTTATTGGAAGACAAGTCTGCAAAGACTCCTGCACTGTATAAGCCCATTGCTTGTTTCAAACTTGTTTATACAGCACACTATATGGCTGATACTTTGAGGCATTTGGTAGCTCTGTGTCAAGCTTATCAGAAATCTGATATTCATTTTACCAAGATTAATCCCTTTCTCCACTCCACTCCACTGTTGAGGTTCTTGAAAGCCCGAGGTCAAAGTCTGGTAGCAATATTTCTATGTTTCTTTCTCAGAATCCAGCAGAACCAAGTTTAAATTCATCAGGTTTGTGTGCTTTTGAGTACAAAGGCCATACAATTAGTGATGGTGCTAAGCAAAGGTCGGAGGCTGTATGGTCTTGTTTCATTCATGTAATCATATGTGGAAAGGAATATAATTCCACACTCAATGCTATGGTAATTTACAGAATTATCTGGCAGTTACTGAATTGGATAAATTACGTTATTATGTTATCTGATGGAAAAAACTACTCCATAGTGTATGGAATATGGCCCCATGTTAGCATGTAAAGTCCGTGCAAGGGGATGCCGGTATTAGTGCCATTGTAGATAGAGTCAGGTTAGAAATTATAAATCAATGATTCAATTGACTAAGTTATGTGTTCTTTTTATCATATTAAACGTTTTAGTTATTGAAATAGTGAGGAGGGGATGCAAACAAACGGGGGATGTAGCGTCAGACTATAGATCAAGTTGTGTCAATTTCATGTTTTCAACTGTTTTCTTGACAAGAATTCGTGAGCAAAATGACTACTCTAATAATATAATTCGTTTTTATGTTGAGTTCTACGCGAAAACTGAAATTGTTAACACATTAATCAGATTAAATGCAATCATTTTCCTGAAATCCTACTCAGAGATTTCGTAAAGGATGAACAATAAAAACTATTTTAGAAAAAATACACCTCCCTCGTCCAAATCTATAAGAGGATCATAGCCATTCAGTCAGAAACCAAAAACAAAAACAAAAAAGGACCTGTCAATCGATTGAAAATGCATCTATGATCTATATATGAGAACAACACTACATGTCTTCTATCATCAGGTTTGACGTTCATCGTTTACCTCGTCAACTGTGTCAATGCGCTTCCACCAACAGAACGTCTTGATCTACTTGACAGCAATTTCTCCACCACTTGAACATTTCCTGTCCTTGCAGCTTCCAGGAGCTCTTGCTCTTTTCCCATCACCTTCTCCAATTTTTGACCTATGTTTAAAAACGACATGATGGTTTAGCCGACATCCATCACCTAAGACCACTTCCTTGTTTTTTTTTTTTTGTGCTGCCATCTAGTGACTATTTCCGAATGGACAAGGAACCGGATTATTCATTGGCTTCCATACATTAATTTGGATTGCCTTTGATATTTTGCTACTGCTACCAAAGAGACAATAACAAACCATTTTTTTATCGAGTAAAAATAAGCCACGCCTACAGCTATAACCCAATAGACTAAGTTTTACAGTGACGTCATGTGTATGCTTAAAATAGAATCCCGATGTAAACAGCTACACAAGGACAAGGCTATCTGAAGCGGGGAAAATATTGCAGGAGATATAATTCTTTTGTGAATTCGCGGGATCCTTTTGGTTAGAGATGACAAAGCCATTAACAGTTGTAAGTATCAGGCAAATTATTTTCTCCTGTATTATCCAGCGTATTACTAGGAAAATTAGTTTAACAGTGACTTACACTGGTAAAAAAACTGGCGACAAGGCTATGACCCGTTCTTATAATTATATGCAAGTCTGAATTTACAATTCCAGGTTTTCTCAATATATTTCGCTTGCTGTTATTGCTGAGAGTAGCTTTTTAAGTGGAGAGTGAAAACCGTCTGTTAGTTTGTATTTTCTAATTTCGTCTTTTCATGATCCGTAAGAAAAAGAATATAACGTTAAGTATCAACATGTAACGCAAGCTCGTACTGCAGATAACATAATATTATATCTACTGACGATTTTTGTTTCCGAATTCGTTAAGAAATCTCAAATAAAAGTGTAAATTAAAGCTTACGATTGCCTGTTTGAAATTATAATTCTGTTATTTGGTTCGGTTCATAATATATAACATTGTATCTGATTTTTGCCACGTGACCTTAGCATGCGTCAACATTCATTGAATAGAATCATATGACGGTTTGTAATTTCCTTTGTTATTTGCCTACATAGTACACACCTGCAAACCCATTGCCTTTGCTTTGTAGGGGTAGGGGTGGGAATAAACTATTTAGGTAAAATACTTTTAAACAGATTCAGGCCAACCGTGACCAGTTACTAAGTTTGCGTTTCTGACGCACAGCCTCTTGCAATTATAGAATTATTTGTTGTGATTTAGTTAGAAACATGGCAATGAACAACGTTTTACAGGGACAGAAATGGCAGACCTTACGAGGAAAATATGTCGCAGCTAGAATTTGGATGTAAGTGATTCAGACCACAAAGACGGAATCGAGTTAAGCCTTGCTTTGATGGCGGAAAATGATTGGTGTTCACCGCGTGTGCAATGAGAAGATATGCATATTATCGTGTGTTGGATTGAACTGTTAAGTTGATCTAACATAGGCTAGTTGTTAGGTTGCTGTTCTAGTTGTACCACTCCTTGATTATGATTTATCCATCAATTGTAACTATTGCATAATATAATGGGATCCTTGACCAAGTCAGGTTTAAAACTGTCAATTGGGGAAAGCCAAAAAGTATAGTTCAGGTTAGGTACCTTGTCTAAAATCTCTTAAATGTACAACACAAGGATTTCATACATTGCTTAGAAATACCATTTCTGGGCAGGGCCTCAACCCTAACAAACTTTGTAACATGGTTGTGTTTCATTTGGTTTTATAAGTTTTTAATATGACTTGGCTGGGGATCTAACCTATGACCTCCCATATCCGAAATGCTCTAACCACAAGGCTACTGGAGTAGTCATGGCATAGTTTCAGTATCTTGTGATAACCAAATACATTATTTATTGGAGTGAAATAATAGAATAATAGAAAGTCACTGTTATACAACTGAAAGAGTGGCTACTTGGCTGACAACCTTATTGATATAAAGTAGAGAAGGTGGTTATAATATCATGTCCCTACAAGTGGAAATCAAATTAATTTCTGTTTATTTCAGTAATTTAGGCCACCATACATCCTAACAAGTCTATATTGGAGCACAATGCACTTATAGGATAATTGTAGATGTCAAATACAGGTTTTGCCTAGCTAATAAATGATATATAACTGGAATTTGAGATGAAATTAAAACTATTTTATTTTAATTAAGATATTAGAATTTTTCTCTAATATCAAGTTTATTATTTTTACAAATGTATGCTCTGTCATTAACTAATGGTAAATCATTTCTGGAAGAAAAATTACAAAAAAACACCTTCTGGAAGCATTTGTGAGGGTTGTGGTTGTGTGGGGTGCAACCAAAATTTTATTTAATCTATTGTAGAAGACCCACCCAGGCTCTTTTTTGGTTTGAAGTTATATTAATGAAAGATAGATGTTAAAGCTCAGAGGCAGTCACCCTCCAATTGTCAATGCCAATGGTTAAATAAACAGAAAGTTTCAAATTCAATGAATAACAATTCAATAATCATATGCTTCAAAGTTCCAATTACACCCCACTGGATGCATTAATAACCTATTCCATCACTTGATTAGCAGTGTGAGATCCTTTTCCACCTGTCCTTGTATTCTGCTCATCTGTAGTATTCTCTTTCCTATTTCTCCTATTTCTCCCAATTCCTTTTCTTCCTCAACTTTCTCCAAATTCCTTCTCTTCTTCCTCAACTTTCTCCAAATTCCTTCTCTTCCTCAACTTTCTCCAAATGCCTTCTACTCCTCGACTTCTATACTCCTCCTACATTTTCTCCTTTAGACTCCTTTCTCTCCACAAACTAGACTTCTTTCAACTTTGACTGTTCAGTGAGTCTCAATTCAGTCTTTACCTCTTGGAGACTTGGGACTCAACTGAACCAGATGTTGTCTGTAACCAAAAAAGCTTCTTGTGAAAACAAAGGACAGTACCATATTTTTCTGTAGCCCTTTCATATCCCACTACACACAGCCTATCAACAGATAACAGCTATTAAATTTCTTCAGTCGTGCATTCATTCACATTGAGATACCTATACAATCTTGTGTGGTAAAACAAATGTCATTGTGGTAAATATGGGTTTTGGTTCATATCTAGGAGTGACCTCCACCAATGAAATTTGCCCTGTGTCAAAGAAACTACAAGTAGGAATTTATAAATGGAATAAAGAAGTAATCTGAGCTAATATATAGAACAAATAAAATCTGTTTAAGAATCCAAAATCATCATTTACTAGTCAGAGTAAGTCAAATAACTCTGCCTTGCATCAATGCATAACCTGTTGAATGAATCTGTCCTACAGGCCCTCTTAAACTGTACTTTGGTTTCATTGTTTCAGTACGTCTTCCGTTTCACTTTCTTTCATTCCAACAATTCAAGATGCTGTTCCTTTCATTCCTAAACTGTCCTTTTTCTTCCCACACTGTTTGGGTTGTAACTCTTTTCAGACTATCTCACCTTATGAAAATATAAACAAACAACCTAAATCTTCCATCCCATTAAACATAGATACCTAATTAGACTGACCCCTCAAGGTCAGAATTAACTCTTATCTCCTTTCAAACAGTCTACAGGGCTAGTTTCTAGACTAATGATCTGCAAATGGCCATTTATGCCACATGTGGCATTAACCCTTTCCTCAGCTTCCTTACACATCAATGAATGAAATTCCTCCCTATACATCAAAGCTACCATTATACATAATGGATTCATTTTGACATCAGTCATCAAATTCATCTATTGACTATAAATACAATGTTATCAGCTAAATGAACTCAACACAGTTTTGTCTGATACATAGCAAATGGCCAAGGCATATGCAACAAAAAAATATCATTGTGCCAGCTCAGATAAACAAGCTAGACACAAGTATACCATATCAAGAGAATTAATCTATGACTCGATGAATCTATGACAAATAATTCCTGTAAATACATGCTTCTACAAGCAATAAAGTCATAGCATAAACAACACATATAAATTCCTCCAAATACAAGTACCCACAAGCAATTAAATCATAGCATAAAAGAAGAATATGAGATTTATGCAAATACCTTGTTTTTTCTGCTTTTGGTCTTTTGAAACCTTCAGACAAATGTCTCTTCCTTGGATAACAAATGTTTTAATGAGAAGTTTATTCTTTAAAATTCTCGGAGCCTTTCAGATCTTCCGTTCTCCCTCGTAGAAAAGTGTAGACTAAAGGTTCAAAATCCCTTCAGTACATTTAAACTTAAGGTTTTATGGTTTAAATTATGCTTCTTCCACAGCGTGACCAATCAGATTTACAATAATTCCCGCCTTTCTGGTACTAAACACTGCATTATTTCAATCAACAAATGTCTATGACTGCTGTCTTTTAAAATGAGTTCTATACAGAACAAAGCTTGAACCCCCATTCCGTAAGTTTAAACAAACTCAGCCCTTAATTAAAAACTAATAACTTATGACCTTTGCTTGAACTAATCTGTACTTTATGCTTGTACAAGGTGGCCATTTCCCCATAAATCTCCTTAATGGTACATGTATGCAACTGAGTTCTACCATAATTATTTCTAACAAACAAAGATCCACATAAAAATTTTTTAGTCCTCTACAGTCATAATACAGCACTGTATGAATTACTTCTTATACATGAATCAGTAAATTGCATCACATCAGTACATATTCCTAATCCCATTATAATAAAAAATATTACAATAACCAGTAATTAAGTATACATCCACAAATAATTACAATTATGATGCCATAATATTCTGCAGAAAATCGAGCAAATAACTGACCTTTCAAAGCTTTCTTTCCAATTTCTCTGGCTGCTTGGGTTCGAGTCTAAGATTCGGCTAATGTGGATATGTGAGAAAGCTTGCCAGTAGGTTCTGGTGGATTGGTGGTTCTTTTCAGTGATATCACGGTTACTTCCTCCACCATTAATACTGGCCACCATGTATAGCCTATCTTGTGCTGAAAAATGGCATTAAGCCCCACAACAACAACCAACCAATTTGGAATATGCAAAACTTAACATGATACACACACACACACATACATATTCATTATCAGCTTGAGTACTTGCCTGTCTATGCCATTGTGTATCAGTTTTCTCCACAAGCCACCTCTCCATACACTGTCAAAAACCTGAGAAAAATCAACAGAAGTGCAAACAGTGGTTTATTTTTTCTGTTTAAAATATGTGTTAAGGAATACAAAACCTCCCTTATTTTTATATATTGGTTTCTTTGCCAAATCAGGATGTTTGTTTTTAAGGGAGTATATACTGTAAGTCATTCTGAGGCCAAGGTTCCAGCAATTACCTGTATTACCTTGCTACCTTGCCTATCTCCTGCCTACCACAATTAACCCCATTGTTGAAGCTGTTTATGTAGTAAGTAAGTTTGTCCTGTACAGTTGTTGCCGTGGTGTTGTGTTACTTGAAAAGCCTTAAGGTTTACAGCACCAGTTTACCTAAAGTCCATCGGCATGCTGAACAATGCAACAGGTCATCTAATTCATAAGGTATTAAAGCAAGTATACATTAAAAGTGGCAGACCATAATGAGTTATGGCTCTATTGAAAAATTATTAGAGAAAACTAAATTCAGGATCTTCACTAAAAGAGCACTACCAGGGTAAATTATAAGAGCTCATAACTGAAAAATGATATTTTTACCCCCTTTTTCTAAAATATTACCATTTGAGGGATTTTTACCTTTTTATTGAGCAAGAACATCATATGGTTTGAAATATGGATTCATTTTGTAATGTACCAGTATATTTCAACATACACTTTATTTATTTACCGGAATCTTCCTTGCTAAGTAACTAATGGGCCATCACAATGACCAAATGACTAATATAAATAAATATAAGTTTTTATAGTTTATTGGCAAAATGTCATATTAAATGAATTACGTTTGGGGGGGGATGACATAAGCAAAATTTAAAAAATATTAGCAATTTACCTATTTTATTCAAGCAAAATTAGAAAAGTAATCGTTTAAAAATGTTTAGTGTCAGTAATAACATCGCGTGTGCTTAATATCAAATAGTTTGTTTTGCTCTTATAGCTAAAGAAAAATGCTAGATTGCACTTGGCCATTTCAATTTAACTGTATAGGTTAGAATTGTGCCTCAAAATTGACAAAGACCCAAATTAGTTTGCTTCCCAATGCTTTAGAGTATGAAAGAAAGCGTAAACTAGAGTTGAAACAAAATCCATATATGTAAGTCTGTACTCTGCACCAATTAACAGAAAAAAACATGTGCATGTAACACAATGTGTTTAAACAAAATCTCCTGATCATTGGTTATGCATACAGTGATGATATTTTAAATTTGTGATTTTCACCTCTTTTGTCATTTATGAATAAAGTTGAACAGGATTTTCGTCTCTTTGCTATTCACATCATACAGCCATTCAGTCTCAGAGTACTATAAAATGACCAAAAAAGCCACAGTAACCTATAATGTTTCACTTTATTAGTTTAGTTGCAAGAGTTAAGAAATAGTGTTTAGCATTTTATTTTTTACAAGCAGATCACAATATCGCATATTCTATATTTTCTTTTTTCTTCCAACAGTTAAAGAGTGTTGGGCCCAAGCTTGTGCCTTTCTTCAAGACAGTGGCCATATTTTTTGTGCTGTTTGGGGACACAGACTCTGAACAGACATCATCACCACTCTTCTTTTGTGTCGTGAAATGCCTTCCAATCATTTCTCTCATCCTGTTTGTACTGCTGCATGGGATGAACTTGACAGAGTATTACAGATATTCCCGTCGGATCCTTATTGGTCTCATATTTTCCTGTATGGGAGATATATGCTTGGTTTGGAAAAAGTCATACTTCTTGGTTGGAATGGGAATGTTTGCCATTGCTCACATTGAGTATGCCAGAGCCTTTGGATGGAGGCCATTTAATCCCTACGCAGGGTCAGTTGTTGCTGCCTTGGGATCCCTGGTGTACCTTTATCTTCAGCCTGGGCTGCATGGAATAATGGTACATGTCACTGCAGTATACATTGCTCTGATTTGCATTATGGCATGGAGAGGAATTGCAAGAGTTCAGTTTTTCGATGAATTATGGACATGGACAAAATTATGCAGTTGTGTTGGTGCAATATTGTTCGTCATTTCGGACACGATCATCGCTATCAACATGTTCCGTTTTGAGATACCCTATGCTCATCCCCTGATCATGCTGACATACTATGCTGCACAGTTTGGAATTGCGCTCTCCGTTGTAGATAGTCAAGTTGATGAGCTGTTGAGAAAAACACCCCACATGGCACAAAATGGGCACATGGATTAGGTTTGTCTTTCCACATTGGCATTGAACAGCTGGTGACTCATAGTCTCTAGACAATAAATGCATGTATTAGCAAATCTAGTATTCACAGTCTATTGTGAAATTTGTCAAATATTGACCCGTTTATTGCAGAATTTGGCAAGGATTATATCACTTTGGAAGAAAGATCAAGTAGACTTTCTGAAGATTGTGTTTTTCAAAGTTTTTTTTTTCTTCAGTGCAATTGTTTCTCATTTGTGCACAATGTGCTGGTATTCTTTTTAGCTTATGGTAAAATATGGTCTTATGTTGCATGGTTTTTCTTCAAAACTAATATAAGAGCTAATATTGGTTTCAAGTTTGTACATTAGTGGTAGAAAGCAAAATACCTTTTGTGTGAAATAAAAAGACAAATACGAAACAAGTTTTACAAATTTTTACAAATTGATCTCAGATGTAAATCATCGCATGCCATGATATTTATAATATTGGCCTTGAGAGCTAGTATTTATTAGTGACTGTAATATTTAATAACTGTCATTGCAGTTTGTAATTTTAAAATGAAAGGCCTTAGGAAGATAAATGCATAAAACCTGCTCATTTTATTCATTAATTTATCATCTGTAATCAAATTGTCATTAGAGACTCTCTAGTACAGTCATCTTTACATTTCAAACCAAATGAAGTTTCTTGTTAAAACAGCATCCAGGTTTGCAAGGTAAATTCATTTTGATGAATTTGTACAATATAGTTACAGTTCTTCAAAATATTTACTATGGATGTTTTTAAACTGAAGGGCATATTTTTGCTTTTTTTCCATTATTTTTTTAAAAGAATAGAAGCAGACTGATATATACTGGATTTAGACAATGTATTGTTTACCTTCTGCATATGAGTAATACAAAATTCCACCGCCATCACAGAAAATGGTTTTTCTAGGAGCAGAAAAGGTGAATTTGAGGGGTCTCATCATTTAGATAGGAAACTTGCGTTTGATTTGAAATTCAAAGAGGAGAGTGTTAGGGACTTCCTAGCAAGAATGGGGTTAGAACTTATAACAAATGAATAATAGGTGTAATGATTAGGTATAATGATTAAGTTTCAGGCGTTTTATTTTTCAAATCAGAAATAGGTACAAAACTGCAGTGGGGGTTGACCAATACTGTATGATACATTACTGACTTAGTAGAAGTTTTCATTTTGTGATAGTAAATATAATTAGAGGTATAAGTGTAATTTAAAAAAAATCATCCATAATTTTATTTCTGTGTCAGCATATTTTATGTTACATCATTCAGTATTGAATATTTGTTTCATACAACAGTTGTCCTATAAATTGTGTTAGTTAACACTTACAGTTTGAAATACATTACTAGTCAGAATATTTCTTTGTTTTATGGATCATGTTAGTAAATATAGAATTCATACATTTGGAACAAGTTAGATTATTTAAATGTACATAATTATTTAGCACATTTTTTGAGCCTGCATGGTATCCCATCAAAAAGATTAGTTTGTATTTCTAATACTTTGCAATATTTTATATTTACAGCTATTGTCCTTTTGGCATTATAAGTCAGGCTATATCAAGGGAGAAAACGCTAATAGATTCAGAACATGATTAAACTGAGTGGTTATATGTCTTGGCATAGTTTGACAGCTTCTGTATAGTATTTCAAACAACATCCTTTCAGTAGAAGAATCTTATCAAAGGTAATTGACTAAATATTTTCACATGGAATAGTTTAAGAATTTGTTTATACTCAGTGAACTACAGAGAGTTTTTAAAAACTGCAAATATGTATTTGGAATTTTTAGGGGAATTTTGGTATCTGCTTATGATCACAATAAAAGAAATTTATTATCAATGCGAGACAATTTATGTTAATTCCTTTGATCATATTCAGCATGACATTCAATAAGAATAATCCTAATCATCAGTATTTGTAATAGAAATTGATGTACTGCTTCCTGGAATGATTTGTCATATGTATTTTGTCATTTTTCTATGATGAAGTCATACTGTCAGTGTCAGAAAGTTAAGATGTCACCAAACTGTTACCTTTTTGTGACCCTTCTACTTGAGATTTCATTGTGACTGATGCAGACCTCATAAGTTAGCTAGGACTGTTGTGCAATTGTGGATAATGCTGATGCATATGTGTTACTTTCAGAATTTTGTGTTTTACAATTTAAATTTGTAATATGGGCATGTTTGTCCTATATTGTAGTTATCCTCACAGTAATGAGGTGTCCTCTATTTTTTGAAAATGCGAATTTTGTTATAGAAAGATTATTTCATATACAATCAATAATATTGGATGAGGGAGGGAGATAAACTTTCTGTCATGTTGTCCGTGGTGTAAACGAACAAATGGTTTTGTTGAATTAAAAGACATATTTCCTGATTCTTTCGGGTACATCCAGTATGTTCTGTCCAGGATTAAATTTTTTTCTTTTGCTGATATTTTGTATTTGAAATATATCTGGAATATTCTTGAAGAAATGTGGAAACATTATTTTGCCAAAAGATGACTGCAAAAAATATTATGTTGATATTTGTAGTATACAACCATTTGTGTGATGAATACAATTACTTGCAGTTAAAGGCGGTCATTCCTCATGAAATGTATGTGTGTAGAAGAGGCGATTATTCTATATTTAATACTAATGTAGTAGAAAATGATGCTTTTATTCATTTTCCTTTCACTGTTCGAGTTAAAAATATAATGATTTTTTTTCTTTTACATGTAAAGATCTTTTGTATCAAACAGTGACATGGTTTGATATTTTGACATAGATTTTAAGTTATGTACAAGGAATTCTTTTTCTTACATAAATCTGGTAAAAATGTCATTTATGATTAGTAATAATAATAATAATAATAATACATGTATACATAATTATATACCTGTTTAAGTAATGGCACAAATTTGAACCTGTTGGATATCTTGTTTTGACTGCATGTATGTACTTGTAATTGTTTTGTTATTAATTAGAATACAGAATACGCAAGAACTGCCATTGATACTGCCTCTTTGTCTTAATTTACTGACCAATCCTTAGGAGTTCACATATTTGAGATAGATCTTGTATTGTCAGTTTAGTGGTGTTTCCTTTTATCCTTATGAGATATTTTTCTAGTTGAGCTTTAGCTCTAGTAGTAAGTGGTGCTGATTCCTTAGTAACCGATGGTCATATCACCATGGGTTTTCACTGACAGACTACTAATGATATCTTATTGATCATAAATGAAAATGGTACCAGTATGATTTCCAATATTACCTCTGCAGCAGCCATCATGGAAATCTTGTTATTGCTTCTCCTGAACCATCATATTGATGTAGGGTTTTCACCAAGACTTCTCATGATGCCTAATTGATCCAAATTGAAAGTCATGCTGCTATATAACTGCCACTACTGCTATCTTTGATAAATTTTATTTATTTCTATTTCAGAATGGTTGGTCATGTCATATCAATATTGATTTTTCATGAAAAGACTTATTACAATATCTAGTTGGTCATAAATGAAAATTGTGCCACTCAGAATGGACACTGAATGAATGGATGATCATACCAGTTTGGGGTTTCATTCAGGGCCTTAATAAAATGTCTAGTTGGTCATAAATGAAAAGGGTCTCAATTTTATTATCACCACTTCTAAAGGACTGTTCATATTGATGTTGTGCTTTCATTTTCTGATGCTGATCCTAAATGGAAGAGGTGTGCATTTGACAGCTTGTAAATCTTGGTTTTTGTTATTGCTTCTCTTTAATGAATAGTCATTTTCACATGGGGTTTTGTTAGAAGAGTTCTTATGCTGTCTAGTTTGTCCAGTATTGACCCACAACATAATCATTATGGTTGCAATCTTGAAATATTATCTTTACTTCATCCCAAATGGATGGCTACACAAGATTTCCACTAACAGGCTTATATTACTTATTTTTTCCTAAATGAAAATTGTGCCAATTGTACATCCAATATGGCTGCCACAATGCCTGTTGTGAAAATCTTGAAATACTGTATTACTCGCTTATTAGAAGAGTCCAATTGCAAACTACATAGATCCAGATTTGCCATCACATTATGTGATGGCAGTTCTGTGTCTATGCAGTTGTTTTTTTTTTCTCAGAAGTAATCAGTAGAACAAATAACATAGACCCTGATCTTCAGGTACATAATGCTAAAGCCAACTTGGACTTTTGTTGTTTGCAGTTTGACCTGACATACAGGCAAGTATATATAGTATCTCTTAACTCATTAACCCCTATCACTATGTTTACAGGGCAGGAGGTGGTAGCCTACTTCTGAGCTCTGTGCGACACGATAAAGTGGGTGGTAATATTGAAAGGTAGACAGATGTAGCTTTACGATGATACCAAATAATATGGATGTTCTAGTTGCACTTCAAAATACAGAGGTAAAAACATCACGTTTTGGACCTAAGTTTTTTCCAGCTGAAATTTGCTCAAAGTCATGTTCCTGTTTTGTGTCCGGATTTTAGACTTTTTGGCCTTAGATCTAATACAGACCAGTTTGAATTCCACACAGACATGTGAACCTTTGTAAAAAGTAGGATAAGATGGGCATTTAGAATGAAGAGTGGTCTCGACACAAAAATGATGGGTCCGTTAAGCAAAAAAAGAAAGTCTATTTTTTACCCTTCTACTCATACTCAGGCTAAAGAGCCAATGAAAATCGATGTTTCTAACACAAGAAGGCATTAATTTAACCAAAAATGACTTTCAAGTCGATGTATTATAATATATTTAGAAATATCTCCCAAAATAAATTTCCTACTTGCATTTCAGGAGAAAATGACAAAAACCTCCAGGGGTTAATGGGTTAATCATAGTAATATGGTTATTTCTATATTTATAGACATGTACATATGTAACATTAAAGTCATGCTCAAAAATTTAACTTAATCTTTCTTTTTTGTTGAGTAAGCGCTTACATCACAGCATGATATGATTTGCTCTTGAGCTTATCAGTATGATCTCACTTTTGTATGCTGACGTAAAGCAATATACATTATGATGTCTGTCCATGTATCTATTGATATTTGTTTCTACAGAATAGCTTTTGTCCACCATCTACAGTTAGAAAACTTTGTGGATTGCTTACACTTGTGGTATGAAACCACTATTGATTTTGTGGTCAAAAGGTAAAGGTGAGTGTGATTGATAGAAAAAACATTGTTCCTGCATAATAACTTGAGTTTTGCATCATCTTCAGTACCAAACTTTATAGATGGCTTGCACTTGCTTTCAGGAGGAAGCCTGTTTACTTCAGGGTGAAAAGTTAAAGGTTATGGTCAATTTGACTGAAAGAAGATAAAAGTTTCTGCATTATAATGTTAGTTGTGAATCACTGACCTGGATCAAATGTTGTGGAGTACTTGCATACTGGGCAAGGAAGAAGTCTGTAAATCTTGGGGCCAAAAGTTAAAAGATCCTGATCACAGTTACTGATAGAAAATAAATGTCTTACACAAAATTAGTACAGATATGGACCAAAACAAAATGACTTGCACTTGGTCAAGGTAGGAGCCAATTAATTTTTGGCTAATAAAGTCTAGGTCTTTATGCTTGTAAGACGGAGAAATGGTCTTTGTACAAGAATATAAGGTTTCTGTTAATGTATCTTCCCAGACATTTTTGGACAACTTTCACATTGGTTAAGTTAGAAACATGTTGATTGTGAGGTAAACAAATTTAATGTCATGGTCACTCAGACTGAAAGAAGAAAACTTAGGACTAGCCTAAGATCATATACCATGATCAAAGTTTTTGGATGTTTTTTTTTTTTTCTTAAGGTATACAAGAGACCTATTGTCTTTGTAGCTTAAAATGTCAAAGGTCAAGGTCATTGTGGCTCAAAGAAAACAGGATTTGCTGGAATAACATTATTTGTGGAGACTGTTCCTTGATGTGGATGATATAGGTACTTAAAATACCTGTTGATTTTTGGATCTAAAGGTCAGAACAAATCTATTTTAAAAAAACTTGTTTTTGCACAGTAACTTTTGTTAAAGACTGCATATGTTGACCAAGTGTCCAGGTCATTGAGATGCATTGGTCAGTAACCTACAGAGTCATCCATGCCCTATTAGTACCAACATGGAGGATTACTAAACATATGGCAAGTGTTTAATGTCCCAAAATTCTTGTTAAATATTGCTAATATTTTATGGACAACTCATGAGTCTTCTTTTTCTATGTTGTGGCCATTACCTGTGGATACACATTCACATAAGAATAGCAGAAGAAAATGGACACAAACTACAAATTATTGATTTTAGATTGCTTGGATCCTTATAAATTTTTGTATAGTCAGATGCTCCAACATTCCAGAAGTTATCATCACTAAAAAAAAATTAATATACACTCGCTCAGTTGAGTTAAAACTGCAAACAACAAAGATTCTGTTCTGATGTTGTACAATGCACCTACAGATCAGGGTCTATATTGTTTTTGTTCTATTGATTACTCCTATTAAACTTCACAGATCTGCTTGTGCATTGTGCGATTGAAGATCTTGGTCTTTGCAGTTTCCAGTTGGGTTCATCTTATGAGTATACATGGTAATCACTAAATTGGTACTGTACTTTCTATTTTGTGAAGTTTGTCTTATTTTTTTCAGGTGTGTAAAATAAGTATCAGTAAAAGGATTCATTATCAATTTCTTCAGCACCTACACAT
This sequence comes from Potamilus streckersoni, assembly GCA_016746295.1. Taxonomy (NCBI): domain Eukaryota; kingdom Metazoa; phylum Mollusca; class Bivalvia; order Unionida; family Unionidae; genus Potamilus; species Potamilus streckersoni. The sequence goes on along the minus strand of JAEAOA010000548.1, from coordinate 630,512 downwards.
ATAAAAAAACTTGTAGATATGTATACCCTTGATGCATCTTAACCATTCTTTCTTATATCCTAGCCAATAATTTGGAGTGGGTGGGTTTCAGTGGCTGAAAGTACCTACTCTTTGTGGGGAGGAGATAATTTTGTTGCATATTCTTGGTTAATTTTTTTATATATATCTTAGGTTTGATGTAGCTGATTTACATACTTCTATACCTGGAATCCAGAAACTTGCTGAGTGAATACATCATAATGAGTATTGCGGTACACCACACTTAAATGACTTTGGTTGAATTTAAAGCTTATTTTACAGCTCTATTCATACATTAAGCTAGATAATGATATGAATCTTGGTTTTTTACATAAAGGTGACTGTAACCTACATTTTGCATGGGCTTATATACAAGGGCTTTGATTAAGCTTTTGTATTTAGCACATGATCCGATAGTTTCTTTTTATTTAGGTATGCATAACTTAATGATGTACCAGCCTGTGATTTCCTTGATGTCAACCTCCTACATTGATTACTGCTATTTTACTCTTTTATGGTTAAACTTTTTTTAAAAGTCATTCATGCGTATTGAACTGTTCTACTAAGGTCAAACGTGTTATATACCCTGGTATTGTTCTAATTTGTGAATTCAAGAAAAATAATTATCTGAATTTAATGAGTAGATCTGAAATAAAAAAATTTCATTTTGTAGGAAATGTTGATTGGAATATGATAAATATAAAAACCAAGAATCCGTGTTAAGTGTTTATTTTCTCCCTATCTGAGACACTGAAATATGTCTTGTATTTGCATTGTTTATTAGCTCTACCTGTCATGCACCAGACTGAACTTATGTGGTGGCCATTCATTTGACGTCCATTAGATAATTAATACTAATTCACATACACCACTGGGAAGTTTACTAACACCTTCAACCATGTCTCTAGTTGATCTTAAATGAAAATGGGACACCTCAGAAATCCATATGGCTGCCCTGGCATGCTTCAAGAAGTTATTCCTTTTTTATAAAGTTTTAACATTTTGTTATTTCCATAGGAAAATTCAAGAAGAATTTGGTGAATTTTTAAATAATTTAAGGTCACTTCAAAGATAAAAAAAACTTCGCAAATTCATAGTTTTCAGTGTTGTACAAACTGTGCAAAGAAGCCCTCTTGAAAATCTTGCCACTACTAATTAGGAATGGATAGTCTTGCTGACAAGAGTTTTCACTAAAATCCATGATAACTTGTTGATCTGAAATGAAAATGGTACTGATTTAGCCGTCTTGAAATTTTTTTTATATCAACTCCTCCAATGTTCATAATGACATTGACTTTTCACTGAAAGACTTCCTAGTTGATCCTAAATGCTTATCCTGAAAGCCAGTAATAGTGCATAAAATTTAGGAATTTACTTAAACTAGCTGTTACATTGTCTAGTTTTGTTTGTTTTGTTAACAATGTAAATATTTTGATATTAGCATTATGTACTGTTTGATTCAGATTTTAGAAATACGAAGTGTTAATCCAGAAATAAATACATATGGAACCTTAAAATCCCATTTTTAATGTCCGTCTCCATCCTTTTACAAATATGATGAGAATATATGGCAGCATTTTATGCTTCATAATGCAATTCAGTTTTTTTTCAACTGTGATCAAAACAAAAACAAAATTGTATAGTTATAAAGACACTGCAGGCATTTATTAGTGTTTTGGTGACTTTTGAAAGTTATTAGAAGAATGACTATATCCAGTTGGTACCAATATCTCCCTCTTGTCACACATTCATCACAAATGTTACCCCCTCCCTGTGCTTGACCTCATTTATGGATGGCCCCTAAAGTCAAGTCATGACATATTATCATTGGTCAAAGTTTCATTCAGACATTTTCATTGGGTGAAAACTTATACTTTAGAAGAATACAATTAACAGCATTATACTTTTACTGCTGCAACCATGACCGTAAGGCAAAGTACATGACTGTGGTATGCAACACACCAGTTATACAAGATATATATTTCACAGATGTTTCTTTAAAATATCTTCAGGGTTCAAAATATATTATCCAGATGAAGTCATAGAATTACATTTTTCTGTTCTAGCTGTATGGGGTCACTGAAGGGCAGAGATATGTTATGCAGCATATATTTTATTATAATTATAAATTATATATATATATATATATATATATATATATATATATATATATATATATATATATATATATATATATATATATATATATATATTTTGTTCATGATTTGTTAAATGGTACATTTAAATATTATACTCCAAAAATGGTTACTTATCACAGAAATACATTTTCACTTGTGACATGGAGGTAACGGCTATGCTATGTGACACATATATGTAATTGGTTTAAAAGTTGTCCTCCAGACAAGGAGTCAAAGAATCACATTTTCCTTTGCTGTGATCTTCAGGTATGGCAATGGTTATGGGACACATTTATTCCTAATATAGTGGTATAATTGGCTACAGGTCTACTACAAATTTTCTCTGGCCTGTGGTTTATAATGACATTTTCTCTAGCCTTGACCTTGAAGCCGAGTCTGGCTATGGTATGATAACAGCACAATATGGTTGTAATATTATATACTCAAGGTTTTCAATGAATATATACCCTTAGGTTTTGATGCTTGGTACATAAATGTGACTCATTTCTCATGCACAAAAATTTATAGCCTATGTCTATTGGTTTGCATAGATGGTCTGGAGCATCAGTCAGACTTAATTACCTTTCATTCACCTCCAGCCTAATTTTCTACAAAGTGTATGTACACTGTCCATGAAAACAATCCTGTATGAGAAAATGATTGGGGTTTGGTCAACTATTGTTTACATCCTATCAGCCAACAATGAACAAGGCCTAGCTGAGATGAGAAGAATTGAATTGTGGTTAGATTGTTGTAGATTATCTTTGACATTAATGATAGCTAGTAGAAGAGGGGAAACACTTATGACCTTAATTAACAGATTAACTTTGGATCCAATATCAGCATTTGTCAATTGCCCCTCAAATTATAATCACTTATGAAACTGGAACAAAAGGCAGCTCCCAAACTTAAAGCCAGTGGTCAAAGTGGACAAACTTTGTGTTTTATTTGCAATTAATTTGCTTCATTTGGTAAAATGTTTAAAAACTCAGGAGTTTTGAATAATGGATCACTCAGTAAAAATTTGTTGACATTATGCTCAGTGAATACATCTGTGCAAGTCTCAGTCTCAAAATCAACATGCAAAAGCTGAATTTTCTGACTCTTGGGCTCCAAAGAAACAAGATTTGACTAAGAAGAGAAGGAGAGTAAATTTCCTGAATGATCACTAGTGATTTCCCATACTTATAGTCTTAAGTATTGCAAGATTTTGAAATTTTTATCAATATCTCGTTGCCTTCATTAGCAACTAATGTTGATCACATGACTTATAATGGTCATGTGAAATGATAAAGGCAATGATATATTGCTGAAAATTTCAAAATCTTAAGATGCTCAGAGTATGGGAAATTAGTAATGATCATGAATTATCCAGAGTATGGGAAATTACTAATGATCATGAATTATCCAGAGTATGGTAAATTACCAATGATGAAGTATCCATAGTATAGGAAATTACTAATGATCATGAATTATCCAGAGTATGGTAAATTACCAATGATGAAGTATCCATAGTATAGAAAATTACTAATGATCATGAATTATCCAGAGTATGGTAAATTACCAATGATGAAGTATCCATAGTATGGGAAATTACTAATGATCATGAATTATCCAGAGTATGGTAAATTACCAATGATGAAGTATCCATAGTATAGGAAATTACTAATGATCATGAATTATCCAGAGTATGGTAAATTACCAATGATGAAGTATCCATAGTATAGGAAATTACTAATGATCATGAATTATCCAGAGTATGGTAAATTACCAATGATGAAGTATCCATAGTATGGGAAATTACTAATGATCATGAATTATCCGGAGTATGGTAAATTACCAATGATGAAGTATCCATAGTATGGGAAATTACTAATGATCATGAATTATCCAGAGTATGGTAAATTACCAATGATGAAGTATCCATAGTATAGGAAATTACTAATGATCATGAATTATCCAGAGTATGGTAAATTACCAATGATGAAGTATCCATAGTATAGGAAATTACTAATGATCATGAATTATCCAGAGTATGGTAAATTACCAATGATGAAGTATCCATAGTATGGGAAATTACTAATGATCATGAATTATCCGGAGTATGGTAAATTACCAATGATGAAGTATCCATAGTATAGGAAATTACTAATGATCATGAATTATCCAGAGTATGGTAAATTACCAATGATGAAGTATCCATAGTATGGGAAATTACTAATGATCATGAATTATCCAGAGTATGGTAAATTACCAATGATGAAATATCCATAGTATGGGAAATTACTAATGATCATGAATTATCCAGAGTATGGTAAATTACCAATGATGAAGTATCCATAGTATGGGAAATTACTAATGATCATGAAGTATCCCGAGTATGGAAAATTACTAATGATCATGAAGTATCCAAAGTATGAGAAATTACCAATGATGAAGTATCCAGAGTATAGGAAATTACTAATGATCATGAAGTATCCAGAGCAAGGAAGCAACCTTTTTAGTTAAATATCATGAAGTTGTTAGAAAATATCAGTAAGAATGGGAGAGTACATTTCTGTGCTGAAAAATGTTTTGAAACATACAAATCTCTTGACACTATATTAGCAGTGTAAGGACTGGAAAATCATGTACATTTGACACTGAGGCCAATTTCTGTCATAAAGGAGCCCTAAACTTTTATACAGACATGGAAAAAAATTATTAACTGAACTGTGCTACTGACTGATGATTTCAGAGTATACAAAGTCACAGGTCATCCTTGGTATTTGATTGATATGTAACTTTCATAGATGTGTGGGTATATTTTTGCGTTTAAAATAATTTGAGGTATCATGTATAGAATGTGTTTAAAGTTTAAAATATAAGTGAAAGTTAAAATTATAGTAAGTATAACACAGTATTTTCTCTTTTAATGCACTAAAATATTCAGTTGTACATAAAGAGCTCATCACTCTCAAAAACAAATAACTCAAGATTTCACTTTTGACTTGAGATTTTCATTTTGACCATCAAGATTTTGGGATCAATGATCAAATGATTCCAGTTTTGATATCTATGTAGAAATCTGAGAGCACAATATTATTATGAGTCTAAGCTCTTAAAATAGTAACAGAAAATAGTGAAGACAACAAGCTTTGTAAAATTTAACAAATAATTTATTACCCTAGAATACAAAGTAAAAAATTAAGAAAAAAGAACTTAACAATTTTACGAATCAAATCCAAAAATAATACAAGAATTAAAAATTAAAGTCCTAGTAATCAAAAGTCCTGAATTAAACTGAGTTAAGAGTCCTAATGAAATCCAAAATGGAAGATAATGACATCTGTTGTGGTCAATGAAGTGCTGCTGTGTCAACATACCTTTGTTGAAATAACAGAAAATATTCCAGTTTTACACTAATTATAACTTTCAATAAATGTCTTCACCCAAGAATTTTGTAGGAATACTTCTCTATTTCTAGATAAAAGAATCACTTGAAATTCAATAATTTAAAGAATCACTTGGAAGTTCAATAATTTAAAGAAAAAAAAAGAATTAACCCAAAATGGTCACAACATAACTTAATATCAATTATTTGGAGCCTGACTGACAAACATTAAAAATGACAGTAATATGCTAAGACACAAAACAGATTCCCAGATGAATGTCAAAAGTTCATTCTTCTGGAAAATATAGCAGTTTGTTATGCTCTTTGTCATGTAGTCCAGGTATGGCCTTTACTTGTTATACTCTTTGTCATGTGGTCCAGGTATGACCTTTACTTGTTATGCTCTTTGTCATGTGGTCCAGGTATGACCTTTACTTGTTATGCTCTTTGTCATGTGGTCCAGGTATGACCTTTACTTGTTATGCTCTTTATCATGTGGTCCAGGTATGACCTTTACTTGTTATGCTCTTTGTCATGTGGTGCAGGTATGACCTTCACTTGTTATGCTCTTTGTCATGTGGTGCAGGTATGACCTTTACTTGTTATGCTCTTTGTCAAGTGGTCCAGGTATGACCTTTACTTGTTATGCTCTTTATCATGTAGTCCAGGTATGACCTTTACTTAACTAATGATTCTTACTTGGATAAAAAAATTTTAACAAAGTTGTTTACCAAAACTGTCAATGAAATAAAAAAAATCAAGTCAAACAGAACTGAACTTCATGTTACATTACAATGGCATTTAATGGAATTTTAACAAAATTAAAACTAACAAATAATTAAATTAAAATGTACATCATAACCAGCCATATCAGTAACATAGTCATAACATTACTTTCAAGATGGCCATTGTGGTAGCCATACTGGAAGTCTGATCAACATGATTTTCATTTGGATCCAACTAGACATCACAAGTTTTTCAGTGAAAACCCAATGCTGATATGACCATTCAGTCAGGAGTAGTGATATTAAGAGCTACAAGATGTCATTAGATGTCGCACAGCACCATTTTCATTTAGGATCAAATAGAAATTATAATTAATCTTTAGTAGAAATCCCATGTTCATACAACAATCCATTTAAAAGGAGTAGAAACAATTTTTAGATGGCCACTGTGGTAACCATATTAGATGTGTAAGCAGAGGAAGCCACATTTGATATCTGATCAAGAACATTTCCACCTAAGACCAAGTAGACTTCAAATCGAGTCTTCAGGAGTAATAAGATTTTCAAGTTGGCTGACATTGTGGGCATATTGGATGCTAGATCAGCACCATTTAGAAAAACCAGACATCACAAGAAGTCTTAATGAAAACCCAATGTTGATATGACCATTCATTTGGAGTAGTGATACCAAACATTTCAAGATGGTGCTGTGGCAGCCATATTGGACATGTTATCAGCACCAAGTCAGACTTGTGTGAATATGACTTCCATTTAGAAGTAGAAATAACAAGATTTTCAAGATGGCTGCCATAGTGGCAGTAGTTGACACAAGATTGGCACTATTTTAATTTTGAACCAACTAGATATCATAAAAAGTCTTAGTAAAACCCCATGTAGATATGATGAAGTAGAAATAGAGATTTTCAAGCTGGCCGCTGGCTGTCATTGGATATCCACCATTTTCATTTTGGACCAACTAAATCATTGGATATACGTGTGTAAATTTTCATGAAGTTCTCAAGTTGATCTGTAGGCATAGCAGAGCCAATGGATGACAAACAACAGACCATCTAGTCAATGAGCTAAAAACTCACAGAAATCCTGCCTTCAGGATAATGCAAATCTTCCAGATCTTCCTTAATTTGTAATTGTGAAACATTTTAACCTTATTGTTATATGTCCCCTAATTGTCCTGACACAATTGTTCAGACCCCTTTCCTACAGATTGGCTATTTAGTCTTCACTTCAGCAAAAATAGAAATTTATTCATAGTATTTCTTACATGATCAGGTAGGCATTATCTGGCTCTGACAAATCATCAATGATCCTTGTATTTTATAAATTTTAAAACATTCAGATAAACTGTGATGACAATCCAAGTCTTGCCACCTATACAAACAAGGAAAGAGTTAAAGAACTATCTTGTCACCTAAGTCTCAACTTACATGACATGTTTTTTTTAATAATATTCAATGAATGAAAAAAAAAACAAAAACAAATTCATGATCAAAAATATTTTACTTGTGTACAAGCATAGAGCAAAGGACAAAGCAATTACTTAAATATCACAGTGGTGAACATAACTGTACTATTCTTCTACGCTTGAGAATGCTTGTCAGTTTTCTCATAGTCACCGTAACATCATCTGTAAATTATATAGATGACAAAAACATACATAATGAGTGATATTCTTGAATCTGGAATGATTTGGTTAACATAATGGTATCCCATTAAAATAAAAAAAAAATATAAATCACCAAAAGCATGACACCTTACAAATGCTATATGTGATGAAATCTTTCCAACTTTTCCAGGATTTCAATAATGTACGTTGCAATCCATTTTGGTTGACCTTTCAAATTTCTCTTAACCTGGCCCAGCTTTCACAGAACTTCTAAACTTTATTATCTACTTAACATTTTTTTTAAATCTCTATAGAATCTTTACTTAACAAAAACTTCAGGTCAATTTCTTAAAATTTACAAAAATAACCAGTATAGTTTGAAACATGGGGTTAATGCCACACTATTTGACAAAAACCAGAGCTATTAGATGTGGGTGATTTGTAAAGGCTTGCTTTCCACATGTTGCTCTACTGACCTTAAACAGAAGAACTTGTGTTGGGAAACCAAATTTTGGGGAAAAATTGGGCATTCTGGGGCTTCTCAATGATGACACAATGCTTGAAATCAAGGTAGTCAAGGTCTTGTTAATACAATTAATATCCCATGTAAAGAGTATGATACGATACAAGTTCATCAACTCTCTTCAAACCAGAGTAGATGTGATTCAAGACATCTTTTCATCAAATTAATTCAAAATTTGTTGTCTAGTTACTCAACATTGCTGATTTCAAGCCAAAGACATAAGATGATTGACAAATACCATGACTCCATCCAAAATAGTATATATGACATAACCCATATAACACACATCTACATTTATGAGACAATGTTCTTACTAATTTGATCTGAGCAAGTTAATTTGGTTCAGAAATTGATGATTTCAAGAATCGTTAAAAAATATCCTCAACAGGAAACAATTCTATCAATTATGGCTAACCCAATATAAGACAACAGGCAAGTCTATAAAAAAACTTTCATAGCAATTTGCATTGGAGTGTGCTGAAATGTTTTGGGCTTTACCATACTGAATCAAACAAGACATTTTTTTTTCAATTTAGTTAGCATTTCTGCGCTTTCATAGGCTCTAAACATATGAAAATGCTGACAACACTTACTAATTGTTTTTGAGCAAAGGAAGCTGGTTACATGCTTGGTTCACATGTTAAATTATGATTTCATCCAAATCTATTAGGATCTGCAGTACCTTAGTAGTTAGAACACTGAGCTTGTGACTGAAACAAGAGTTGAAAAGACAAAAACCATAAAAGGCACAACTCTGTTCTTCAAGCAAACTGTTCATACCAAATTCCATGAGAATTTATAAACAGTTCTTCAGCTGTGCCAGTTACAAACAACATCCCATATATCAAGTGCCATAACTCATTCCAAAAAATGCACGAGACAATATTCATACCAAAGTGAATCAGAATGTGGGGGACGATTCACAAGCTGTTGTCATTATAAGAAATATCCCATGTGAAGTTAATTTTAAAAGACTGTAACTCTATCCAGAATTAGATCTTGGAGACAAAAGCCTTAAGAGACAAATGCCAGTTACAATATACCATATGGAGTTAATTGTCAAGGGCCATAAATCCATCAAAAAATGGAACTGATGAGACCTTACACATAACTATGAGACTGTACACAGTGATTTGTATCAAATTCACTGAATGGTTCCTGAGCTATGTTGTTTATAAGTATATAACACATGAAAGTGATCAAAAAAGGGCAATAACTACATCAACACTAGACCTAATAGGGTGAAACCATTAAATTATATATCTAAGTGTCATAGTCAATTCACCAACCAAATGGGTTCCAATTATGTGTAATAGTTGCAGTTTTGGCAATTCACCTACCAAATGGCATCCAATTTTGTGTAATAGTTGCAGTTTTGGCAATTCACCTACCAAAATGCATCCAATTATGTGTAATAGTTGCAGTTTTGGCAATTCACCTACCAAATGGCATCCAATTATGTGTAATAGTTGCAGTTTTGGCAATTCACCTACCAAATGGCATCCAATTATGTGTAATAGTTGCAGTTTTGGCAATTCACCTACCAAGATGCATCCAATTATGTGTAATGGTTGCAGTTTTGGCAATTCACCTGGCATCCAATTATGTGTAATAGTTGCAGTTTTGGCAATTCACCCACCAAATGGCATCCAATTATGTGCAAGGGTTGCTGAGATTTGATGGTTACAAAAAGTCTGAATGGAGGACTGCTGAAGAAAGTGATTACACTGGGGATCATGAATCTTAGTGCAAGCCCCTAGTAATTAGTATCAAATTTGAATTTGAGAATGCAAAGTTTGAGAAGCTGTATGCAAGATGGGCAAGATCATCCAGTTTCTCAAATGAATAACATAAACTTAACAACAGAAATTAATGTTGAAAGTTGGCTGCTCTATAAAGTCCATGGAAAAAAAGAACACCTCAAAATATGAAAATTTCATATACTGTATGTCTAACTGCAAACAACAAAGAACCAGATCAGGGTCTATGTTGATGGTTCTACTGACTACTCCTAACATCAGATCAGCCCACACATAATGTGCAAGGCAGATCGGAGTCTGTGCATTTTGCAGTTAGACTTGTCTTATAGGCAAGTTTAGATGGTATGGAAAATTAAATTATGCATGAAATCAAAAACCACCTTGATGGATGATACCTTTTTTTTCAAATACCACATTTACAATCTGATTAACAAGACAAGGGTCATAAATTATGAATAATGTTTAATATTCATAAAACTTGTCAATTTTGCACATGTCATGTTTAACATATACAAGTGCTTATTAATATACCTAGAGAGTAATCTTTGTAATGTGTTATCAGAATACTAACTTGTAAAACGATCATCCAATTTTAAACAGCACAGATCTAAATCTCAATCTGCTGTCACCAAGGTCTGCAATGTTCCCATTAAATCATAATCAAAACAAAGAATATAGAGTCACAGCTACCAGTGCCATTATGTAATAGGAATCCCAATCTATGTTGTTCACTGGTGGATAAGGAACACATGGATGAATGTAATTTGAACACCTATATTTTAATATACATTTTTTCTTGATTATTTCAATATATGCATATATAGTGTGTCAAAATGTTTTACATTATCAACAGGCATAAACAGAGGTAATTAATTCTACTCCCAAATCAAAAGCTTAGTAAACAATTAAATTTTGTCTGATAAATTGACATGAATTTAATGGATTATGTAACTTAGTAAAACACAAACTAATATGACAATAACTGGACATTGAGTATACACCAAAGACTTATGAAATACAAATCACATTGGATGAAAAATCACACCTGAAAAAATGATATGTAATGGTTTTCCATCTCTCTCTCTCTCTCTCTCTCTCTCTCTCTCTCTCTCTCTCTCTCTCTCTCTCTCTCTCTCTCTCTCTCTCTCCATATTCCTTGAAAACAAAACTACAAATGGCTAATTGTCCAACACTTTTTGAAGAAAAAAAACTTAAATTCTGATGGAATAACTTAATTAAATGTTCCCTAGCATTAACTTTTACTTACAAAAGTGACATATGTAAGCTTAAACATCCTTTATTATTTAAGCCACATTTTACTACAAAAAGTACAACTCTATAAACACAGATTTTTATATTAATCAGATTTATGAAGGTTTACAACAGATTTAATATACACCAATTTCTCATTAGAATTTATCCTCCCTACAGTGTAACTAAACATATTTTCATCCTTATTACTTACTTTTTCATTAGTTCAAATGAAGCCTGTCTTAGTGGGAACATCCTTATACAAGCAACCTACCCATTAAGGACAATTCTGACCCCTTTTTCTTAAGTTTATGTTCATTTTTCACCTGTATATGCATCTGAAAAGGATGCATTTTCGAGAATGATGTTGTTGTTGTTGTTGGGCTTAATGACATTTTTCAGCACACGATAGGTTATTCATGGCGGCCAGTATTAATGGTGGAGGAAGAAACTGGGAAATCACCGGAAAGAACCACCGACCCACAAGAAGCTACTGGCAAGCTTTCTAACATATCCACATTAGCTGAATCCTAGACTCGAACCTACAACGACAGAGGTGAAATGGCAGTGATCTGTAACGGACATCACTTTAGACCACTCAGCTGCCTCTTGGTGCCCCCAAGGAATGAGGAGTATGCTCCCATTATACATGGGTTTCAGTGCATATTGATAAATGTTCATTTTTGTATACCTGCTCATGTAGCTGCAGCTTTCAAAAAATTTCTCAAGGTCAAATACTCTTGGGACAAAACAATGTTGTCATGTTAGGAAGGTGGCTAGTACAGAACATGGGTCTGTTTTTCTTCATGGAGTTTTCAAGGACTTCCAAGTTTTCATGGAGTTATTTTGTTTTAACGGAATTGAATTTTGTTAAATACTAGTGTCATATGATCAATCTAATTCTATCCAGTTTTATTTATTTATTATTTTGGGAAAATATATCATTAACGAAAACTTTTGACCTTACAAACTGGTATTTTATAAGGTTTTAACCTTTTTTGCTTTCAATAAAATCATTGTATGTTACCAAAATGCAAGGAGTGTTTACACACAAAAATTCAATGACTATTAAAGATAAAACCAAAAGAATGTTAAACATAAGAATTTGTCAAGGTTGTACAAACCATGCAGAAATTTCAACAGAATTAGAATGACTTTATAGACAAAAATTAACAATATGCGGCCATGCTGCCAATGAATTACAGCTCTAGAGGCCAAATTAGGTAAGTTTCACTGTAAATTGAATGGACAAATGAAACAAAAAAGTATACTTCTATATTTTTCTGATGAACAAGGGTAAAGCTTCTTGTATTGCAACTATTTTTAACACATGAGATCAAAAAAGTAAGATAATAAATTAATGTTAACACTTAACACTTGATATGGCAAACCTTTCAATACAAATGGTACATGCCTGTACTAGACATATGATATGAAAATGTACACATGAACTATCCAATATTTACAACTTCAATATATTTTGGAACTAGAGTCCATCAATGGGACTAAAATTCTACTAGGCTAAAATAAATTCAGAATTCAAGATATGACCCCTTCTTCATATTAAATGAGTATTAAAACGATCCCTTATATTCTTCACTAATAGCAAACTTTTCAAATTAGCTGCTGTGGTGGACAGACTGAATTTCAAATTGGCACTATTTTCATACACTACCCAACAGACATCATCAGAAATTTTTTGGTGAAAATCACATGTTAACAGACCATCCATTCAGGTAGCAACAGCACTGTTCTGAAGATGGCTACAGTGACAGCCATCTGCATGTGCAAATGGCACCATTTTCATATAGCACCACCTAGACATCACAAGTATTTCGGTGAAAGCACAATAATGAGTCTTTCGGAGAAAACCACATGTCAATATGACTTGCCATTCAGGAGTAGTGATAATGATTTTCAAGCTGCCTCATATATTGACCATATTAGACATTAGATCTGCACCAATTTTATTTTGCACCAACTAGACAAAATCATAAGAAGCTTTTCTTAGTGAAAACTATGTTTATCCATTCAGGAGTAATAGTGGCAATAAGATTTTCAAGATGACTCCTGTGGTGGCCATATTGGTTATTCAAGTGGCTCCATTTCCATTAAACCAACTAGACAATGGTTTGAATGTTTGTGTAAAGTTTCATGATGATCCTCAAACTAGTTTAGGAATATTGATAACAAATTTGTGTGAATGGTTGTACTGATGATGAATAAAGACCATCTTTTACACTCTTCAGGTTTAGGACCAGTACTGCAAAACTGACTATTGATTTACTGCTTTGGTTTTACTAGTACACTTAATTATTATCTCTTTTCAATATTGTTCTGACCACTTTGCATTATTAGTTTAGCAAAAGCACTGAGACAATAAAAATTTCTAAAAAGTCCCTAAAAACCATCCACTTACTATCTGATAAACCATTTGTTCAAAATGAGCATCATGTAGCAATATTTTGATAATATTTAGATAAAATTAAGCAAATTTATTTCATGACAAGCCATCCCTGGAAAATAAAGCTGACTAACTAAACCAAAGAAATAAATGCAAAAAGAATATAAAATATTGAAGCTAATAACCCGATTTTTCCTTAAGTGGAGAACTAATATCTGATGTGATATCTTATTCTCATGCCAGCCAAATTTACTTACTAAAAGAATCAAATTTACTATATGTACTGTTGTATAACACACATAGAAACTACAAACTGTGTAATCCTTGTTCATCCAGTGCACAATGAGACAGCAAATCAGAGTTTATACTGTTTCTTCAATTTCATGCATTGTATTTCTCAAGCAAACGGCAAAAACCCAGAAGTATTGCCCCACTCAGCAACAACAGGTCCGTATCAACTTTCAAAAGTTTGGTGTGCTATAGCTAAATCATGTATATTATCACTCATATGGGTTATTTAAATATTTTAAATACATTTTTTATCAATGCACTTTAAGTTGAATTGAGTCTCTAGTTCCAAGTTTGAGATGTACTAAAGTACAAGAAAATATCACATGACCTAACTCCAGGAAAAGTTCTGAAAGGCCAAGGTGACCCAATTTATGTTTAGTTGGTGTTAGAACTTGTCTATATGATGGTGATCAAGATAATTCTTTCATGCCTTATTGCATTCTAATGCACATTGGAATTCTATATAATATAATTATTTTGAATAATTAGGCATTCTAGGTAGTGCTTTCAGTCTTGGAAGAGGATTTATTAATTTAATCATTCACTGGAATTATTGTACTCTTAACATCTATTTAAAGACTATATATAAAAGCTTTACAGAATTACTGTGAACTCATCTACAGATATTTTGGGCTGATAACAAAGTGATTCTTTTGCACTGTTAATACATCATTACAATGCAGGCTATCATTTGGAATACCTTTGAAACTCATTTGGATTACTCTAAACTTCTGGAAATGATAAACATTTAGGACTTTACAAACCATTCATTATACTGTAAAGTTATTTTTAATTATTTCACTTTGTATATTATTGAAATAAATTATATTTTTCAATTATACAAAACTTGTTTGTTTGTTGGTTTTGTTCTTTCTTGTTACTTGTTTAAAGATCATAGATTTGTAACATATATGTACTTTATGTAATTACATTATGCCATTAACATCCGTGTTTTAGCTAACCAAGCAAGGCATTACCAGACATGCCAAAACCTAGCAGGGCATTAAGAGACATGCCAAATGAAATAAATTATATTTTTCAATTATACAAAACTTGTTGGTTTGTTGGTTTTGTTCTTTCTTGTTACTTGTTTAAAGATCATAGATTTGTAACATATATGTATTTTATGTAATTACATTATGCCATTAACATCCGTGTTTTAGCTAACCAAGCAAGGCATTACCAGACATGCCAAAACCTAGCAGGGCATTAAGAGACATGCCAAAACTAGCTAACCAAGCAGGGCATTACCAGACATGCCAAAACCTAGCAGGGCATTAAGAGACATGCCAAAACTGAGCAGGGCATTACCAGACATACCAAAACCAACCAGGGCATTACCAGACATGCCAAACTGAGCAGGACATTACCAGACATGCCAAAACCTGAGTGTCTATTTAAATATACAACATTCATGCTACACAACAGCCACATAGTCACCAAAATAATCAAAAATGGATCAAAAGATAATATTTGTTGAGAAAGTGATATTTACAAGGTAATTAAAAATGAGTTCATATTTCAGTTTGGTGAGTGAATTTATTTCACTAAGTAATCTCTTAATAGGTTTACAAAATGAAGTCATTAAAATACTTATGGTACTGTATATTTAAGGACTTATTCATTCTATTTCATTTTTGTATGTTTCAGTCCAAATGATTGAATCTATACAAGAATGAATAAACTTTTACCTTGCAAAAATTTCCAGGCAAAAATATCAATCAGGAGCCCTAGTGATAGAATTAAATACAAAAAAATGAAGGTTTCGCAGCCATGATTCACAGTGAAACCCCAGAAAAAATCCAAATTCAAAAAATCCAAGAATATGTGAAAATCTAACAATAATGAGTCACCCCTTCCATGCAATTGATACCTGTGATTTTAATTTAATTGCATTTACTGATACTGCATGGTTTTCACATCCTAATTTGCCCAGCTACACATCTGTCATATGATAGTGAAGCAATTTAGATATCCTACAAAGCAGGTGTCTTTGAGATTTATTCCAGAGCTTAATTAGTTAATGGAACCGACTTTTCATATGGAATACAACAGTGTAATAGTCTTCCTGATATACATTTAAACAGCAGGAAAATGTACAATTTATTAAATATATTATTATTTCTACCTTTCTTAATTAGCAATATGGCTGATCTTGACTTTCAATATTTAAAAGTAGGGTGACAAAATTTTAATAGAGCTTGGATTTTAGAAACTGTTCATCCAATCATAATTATACCAGACTTTCATTATCATCTCCCCTTCAATGCTGGAATGTAGATATAATTAGCTAACTACAACATACAAACAACTTGAACTGTATTTAAATTTTAAATCCTCAACAAGCAATGCTTGTGCTGTTCAGGTCTACAAAATTTGGTTTACGTCAAGGTGGATGTAACAGGCCATTAAGAATAGGAACCTACTGTAGCTTAGGTACTGTTTCTACAAACTTACAACTTATGTAACATAAATTTGAATCTTGTACTGTTGGTCTCTTTGAAATTCATTCCACGACAGACATCTTAACATGAGAATATTTAATTGAAATTTGAGGGATTTTTCCAAACAGAAAATAAACATTAAAGAAATACCATCTATACTCTTGTTTAAGTAGAGTCCAACTGCAAACCGCACAGAAACAGATCTTCTTTCACATGATGTGCTGGTTTATGAATAGCCTGGCTCTGGTCATCTATGAATTGTGCTAAACGTCAGATCTTCAAAAATATTTACCTGGCACATTTACCACCTAGCTGGGGATTATTTAATTCCTTTGGATATAAGATTGGCACCATTTTCATCTATCATAAACTAGACACCATTATGAGACTTTTGGTGAAAATCACCATTAATTAATCAATTCAGAACTGTTTATGGCAAGATTTTCAATATATTCTCCATACAATCAGCTCCATCTTTATTTAGATGTCCAATTGGAATCATATTCACCATGCACAAAACAACACAAGAAGTCCCTTGGTAAAAACAACATGCTGATACAACTTTCTCTAAAGGAGTAGTAATAAGATTTCTAAGGTAGTAGCCATAGTGAACAAAACAATGGCACGATTTTAATTTAAGACCAACTAGACATCATAAGATGTCCTTTAGTGAAAATCCCATACTGATAACTACCCATTCTTCAGTGACAAGATTTTCATCATACAGCCATATTGGATGTCTGAGTAGCACCACATTCATTTATGACAGACATGGGCAACTTCCTCCAGGGCTCAGGCCAGAGAAGTGATATGTAAAGCCACATCAAATGAAGTAACTCAATAATACCTGGTCATAGGCCAGATACAGACCATATCTTGATTTAGGACCTACTAAACCATGGGATGGTTATAAGTGTAAAGTTTAAAGGCAATCCTCCATGTAGTTTCATGATAGACCAACAGATGTTGGAAACAGGTATCAAATGACAGACAACAGAAAAGAGACTACCATATTTACTTGCTTATAAGAAAAGTCCAACTGCAAACTGCACAGACACTGATCTGCTGTCACGGGCAGATCTGGGTCTGTGCAGTTTGTTAGGAGTAATCAGTAGAACAGATAAATTACACCATGATCTGCAGGTACACTATGTCTCAGCAGACCAGGATATTTGTTTTTTGCAGTTTAACTTGACTTATAAGAAAATATTTAGATATTCCACAAGACCTCCAGGAGTATGAGCATAAAAGGAAATATTTGAAAAGTAATCATATTTGAATTAGCACATCTAAATTGCCAAATTCAAATCCAAAAATATAAATATACCTACTGATGAAGCTTACCAAATGTGTAATCAAACATTTGTGTCATGTGAAATGTTAGTTTCTATCTATAACGTGTAGAAACTGTTTACTTTCAGCCCATTGTTATTATTATTATTCTAAATTACTTGTTCTATGAAGCTTTTGTTTGCATAAATTGTAACAATGTCTGGACATGTAGTTCAAAGCATTTCTGTGGAGAAAAAAAATGAAAGCAACAAGCCTTCCTCTATAGTATAAACCATGTTCTTTTTCATTTCCTGAAATTACACATATACATGGCGCTGACTAACAATATAGTAATTCCAATGTCTAACAATTCAATGTCAGTATACAAATCTTAAGTAGAACCCTAAAAGTCTACGTGAAAAAATTCAAATGGCAACTAGCAATTGATCTGTTTGTAGCTAACTTTTGGGATGTGATGGTTTTGGTAGACCATCAAATCTTTTGTAGGTATAGTTGATAAACACCCAGTCTTTCTTGTACTGCTCCTCCTGGACTTGTTGAGATTGAGCTGCTGTACATGAAATAAAAATTTAAAAATTAATAAACAGCCAATTTTAATGCAATTTAAAAATCAAACATTCCCCATTCCATAAGGTAAATCAACATCTTCAAGACCATTATGAACATCTAAATCCCCAAGCCACATCTTAAATTGTCACAATGCATGCATGGATTAACAAAAATACTCAGAAATAGGCTAGTATGATCTGACAGTAAAAACTTAAACTTCAAAACTTAAGGAAGAATTCCTGTAAACGTCTCCCCTTCATGATAAAAATACATGTTTTCAGTTCAAAATAACCCAAGGGAGGACAGGACTGAAAGAATATGGATGGACAGTGATCAGGGTCCATGCTACAGGTCGATTAAGGCTATTTAATCATCTCCATGCTTGCCAGTTGACAGAAAAGTAAAATGGGCCATCTTTTCTCAAGTTATTCTTCACCTCAATATCACCACCCCTGTTGAAGCCACTCGATGCTATGGTATTCTAAATCTCATCTCTTGTCTTTCTTCTGTCCAATGTAAAACAGATTATACATAGTATTTTCTGCTTTTATATTAACTTCCCTGTCCAGTAAATGATTACTCATTCCTGCAATTACGTATTAATCTCAGGGCTCAAATTTAGTTTACTAGTCTCTGCATTTTTTCACAGTGGAGAAAATATCAACTTGCAAAATCCAATTTGCACAGGCAGTTTAATGTCACTAGATACTTTTATTAATATATACTGTAAACCAGGACAAAAATATAAATATGATACCTTTCAAAATAAAAACTACAGGTACCATACCTAGGCCTAAGTTGTTAGAGCTTCCACCATGGATGTAGGAGATCATAGGTTTGAAACCCTGCCGAGTCATACCAAAGACTTATCAAAATAGTACCAACAGCTGCCTTGCTTGGTGCTCAACATTAAGAAGTTACTGTTATGACCAGTTTGTGTCAAGATAATGTGACATGATGTTACATGCCTGCAGCATCATGCCCCAGTGCTAAACATCACTATAACCTGCCACAAAAGACATTTTAGCTATATGACTAAAATTGTTAAATCTAAATCACACACATACACACACACACACACACACACATGGATTATCTTACAAATGACAAGAAATAATCATAATACTACTATTTAGGCATGTCAATTACTATTAATGTGCAATGCGACCTTCACATTTAAGAAAGATTCACAAAGACAAATCAAACTTCAAATGTCCAATGTGAAAGAATTATTTTTCAAAGGTTTCATGTAGAATATGCTTAGGAGCCACACTCCCAAGTACACCACTCCCTTGATAACTCGCGAACCCGCTTATAACTCAGTGTTTGGCATGGCTCCCAATTTTTTTTCCAAGGAAAATATATTTTAAAATGTGTAGAACATGAAAAAAGTTGTGATAAGAAATTGTAAATTGGCAAATTTAACCTTGATACATAGTTCGTTTTTATCATCAAAAATGGTGAAATACCGTATTTTCCGAGGTATAAGTTGCTACTTTTTTCGTTTTTTTTCTCTCTTAAAAACGACGTGTGCAACTTATATGCAGGAGCGACTTATACGATAAATAATATTTTTAACAACTGTGATTGATGTGCAGTGATGCTGTGCTTTAGCGAAATGCATCTACCAGTATACGGGCAAGCCAATTGCTGAAAAGTTAAACGTCATAGCATTTGCGAAACGGAAATCATGCAGCAGAAAGAAAATTGCGCATGACTGGCATAAAAAAGAAGATGAGTTAAGGTCAACAAAAAAAACAAGAAGGGAAATTGTAGTGGAAAAGCAAGTTGGCCAGTTTTCGAGGAGAATCTATGAAAATGGATTGTGGGACAGTGTGCTGCAGGTCATGGACTTTCAACAATTCAAATACAACTCAAAGCAAAGTCAAAGTCTATTGTAATACTGACTTTTATATAACACTTAAACAATTGTATAATATTTCTTACACGAAGTTGGAAATTACCAAGTTGCATGCAATGGCCGGCGGTATCAAAGACATGATTATGGTAAGTAACGGAGTAGAGACTTATACGCAGGAGCGACTTATACGCAGGAGCGACTTATAGGGCGGAAAATACGGTATTGCATGTAAAGATAGAATCCATATTGTGAAATTTGCATTTTTTTTCAAACTGTGAAGTGATATTTCTCAAATGTGTCACAAACCGCAAGTGTTATCGTGTTCTAATTTATGTCGTTTTAAACTTTTAGACCCATTAAATTCATTTTGGTAATGGTTAAACCTTGTGAATTTTTTTTCTTCCATTTTACTTCTACTGCAATAAAAATCTACACATCGTTCGATCAACATTGTTTTTTCGAAGAGTGTCGATCTTTTGTATTTGAAAGAAAAACAACCGTCTCCTTTGGATCAAACAATAAAATTAGAATGTATACCATTCACCACAAAAATAAGTGACGTAATACACAACGTGTGAAGTGCATGTGCTAAGCAAACGGAAACCAGGAGGAATAATGTTTAGATGATTTCCTCAATAAACTGTAAGTTATCCTGAAATTAATTGTTACTCTGTGAGAAAAAACTAAACAAAGTACACCGATATAAAAAGATACTTATCCACTGTTAATCTTAGCGTGATTATTAACCCTTTCATCACGGCAGACCGCATAACCGTTCCAGGGGAACTACATCCATCAACACTATGGACCGACTTTTCGGTCTGGGGTAGTGTTCTTAAACATTATAGTACCCGACTAAATATCTTTCAGGGTACCTCTAATAACTTCCATCTGGTAATGTAGATGTTATATTTGGATGATCTTGTGAGTTTAGCTTGTATATAACTAGAAATAACGAACAAAGTAGGAACTTTTAACATGTTTTCCGAATGCTGAAATTTGTATCCAAATGCATTTGATGAAATTTTAGAGGAGAGTTTTCGGAGGATTTAAATAATTTCAACCTGGTAAATTTGGATGAAAATGAGAGAAGACGTATGGAGAGAAAATGGAATGCACTTGTGGGTGACAGTGATGACGATGAAGATGACTTTGAAGGTTTTGAACCAGAGGAATTGCACGTTTCACATGGGGTTTTTTTTGGGACGAAGCCCGAAAACCAAAGAGATTTGTTTCAGTTTTCTGACAGAGTTGGGCACACCTGAGAGTTATATGGTTCCAGGAAAGCTTCAGATTATTTTCAAATATTCTATTCAGATGAAGGTTTTTGAAAAATTGTCCGTTTAACGAACTTAAATGTGACGATCAAACGTGGCAGAGACGATAATAGGTGTGTGGACAGATCTCACCTTGGAGATCATTTTGGTTCATTTATAGAATTTTATATATTATGGACACCATGAAAGAAAGACTTGTGTTGCTACTGTGATTATTCACTAGTACATCTAGGGTAAATTGAATAAGTTTTGAGAACTTTCTAAGTTTTCTAAGAGGTAATAAAATAATTACTTGTATTTTACCTGTTGTGTTACATGTTTGTACCTGCATTTTAACAGTTTTAATAGATATGCATATTTTTATTGAATTAGTCATAAAATTTGATTTTTAACCTTGATTTTGACACCTAATCTAGCCAGATATCTTTAACATTGGCAAAGTTATTTTGTTTCAAAGTCCACAAGTCATTTTGCTTTACAACTCCAAAGTTACTTAGTGTTGAGGACTCTATGCCAACAAAGTTACTTAGTGATGAAAGGGTTAATTGAGTATTCAACTCGCCAAGCCCCCCCCCATTTCTCTATGTGTCGATCCCATTGTTATATTTGTTGTTTGTTATAGGTCCCTCGATAACTCGCGCCCTCGCTTATATCGTGGACGATGTTTTTGGACCCCAATGTCCGTGAGTTATCGAGGGAGTGGTGTATTACAATAAATCCAAAGTGAGCAGCCAGATTTGTTACATGCAATTATTATTAAACAACAGGAAGTGTTATGATCTCAATACTTAAGTTTTCTTGGAAACTGTTCAATCTAGGAAAGCAAAGATCAATGACATTACAAACATTTTTAGATTTAAAAAAAGGCAAAAATCAGCTGATTCAATTTGATTTAATCACAAAGTAGTACTGTGTATACTTGCTACTACAAACTGCACATCTGAGTCTATGAAGTCTGATGCGATTATTCAACCACACAGACCAAGCATTCTGCAAAACTTATCAGGGTCTATGTTGCTTGCAGCTGGACTTAAATGTAAATACATGTAAGAATAGCTTAACTATACCAATGGCATATATAGTTATAAATTGTAATTTTTTTCCAAGAACCATCAGAAGTTTGACTTCCTCTCCCCACCCCAGTCTTAATCACAAATGCTACACAAATGAAACAAAATTAATGCATTTTCTAAATCAGTATGGTCAAATTGTATCTGAAAATGTTGGGTTATTTGACACTGCATCGTGAGTTAGTGTTATTATGATACAGAACCAAATTAATCAAGATCACACTGATAAAAGTTTGTAGCTCTGAGAGTCTTGAGGATTGTAAACAATCAACCCCACCCAAATGAGTACAAACTAATTAGGGCCAACCTAGTCCTAAAATGTAAGACTTCTACCCTGATATTTATGTTGTTTGGGTCAACTTCTTACTTCCAAAATAAAAGGTACAAAGCATGTTCCTTGGTTGACTAACAGGAGCTAGAGGCCAAATTTTCAAGATTATCTCACACACTTGGCAGCCAATATTGACAATGCACCACAAATTAAAGTTTATTGGTAATTGCATTAGTTGGTTGTTGTTGTTGTTGTTCTGGGGCTTAATGCCATTTTTCAGCACATGATAGGCTATACATGGTGGTCAGTATTAATGGTAGAGGAAGAAACTTGGAAATCCACGGAAAGAACCACCGACCCACGAGAAGCTACTGGCAAGCTTTCACATATCCACATTCACCAAATCTTAGACTCAAACTCATGCAGAGGTGAGATGGCAGTGATCTGTAATGGACAGCGCTTTAGATCACTTGGCCACTCAGGGCTAAACTAACTTGAATGTATTTTTCTTTATGAAATCAAGTTCTGATATAAGCAAGTGGACAAGTTCCATTTGTTAGGTGTAGGCTCGAACAAAAGTAACAAAAGAAATGAGTGAAGCCAACAAACTTTGTAAATTTTAACAAGATTTATTTTCCTAAACAACAAGGTAAAAATATGAAATAGGACTTATGGTTTGTGAATATAGTCCAAAAATTAATAGTAGAATTCAAGAATATGAGTCTTATCACTAAAAAGTTCAAATTAAATCCAAGTTTGAATCTTGATTAAGTTCCAATATGGAAGGCGATGATGTCCTCTAAAACCAGTTTGTGTTGATGTGTCAACGATTCCTTGTTGAGTAACCAAGAATATAATTCTAACTTTTGAATTCCAAATAATTTAGTGAATGTCTTTGTCCACGACTTTTGTTAAAGAATATTTTCCAGGTGAATAAATTATAAAAATAAAAAACTCAATTCAAATGGCAACAACAAGAATACCTTGAGACTGAAGGTATATTTTTATGATTGAAGGTATATTTTTACGACTGAATAAATCCACTAGAAAATGCCCGTTTTAAACCACAACTTTAGATCACATGATGGCTTATTTGATCACTAATCTGAATAGCGCAATTAAAAAAATTGCCATTTTGCATAAAGCCTAGAAGAGCCCTATCTAAAAATCTTATTCTCATGCTGGAAATGAATAATAAAAAAGGTTGTTTACAACATAGCTAATGCATGGGCCAAACATGGCCATGGTAATAACCAATCATTTTCACTTAGTGTTTACAAACTTCTTAACCAAGGTGAGCTAAAAATAGTAATAAAGCAACACTTCTGCAGGTCAAAACAGATGACTGAATTCCCCCCCTCCCAATTAAATCTCATGAAAATTATCATTACAATAAAATGTAAGGAAACAAAAAGTAAAATAAAAATTAAATTACATATATGTAAGATATTGACATGTTATGAAGCTGAGAAATAATGGAGTCAGTCAAAGAAGAGTTACATCTCTTTAATGAAATAACAATGTGTTCATCAACATTATGGTTTTATTCATTTTGTTACAGAAACATAACTTCAACTGACTTCAGCATTCCTCAGCCACCAGTGCATTTCAACCAATTGTGTGTGTGTGTGTGTGTGTGTGTGTGTGTGCATGCATGTGATTTGGATTCACTATGACGTCTGCAGTGTGGCAGGTTATAGTGATGTCTAGCACTGGGGCATCATGCTGCAGACATGTAGCATCATGTTCCACCCAGTCACATTATCCTGACACCAGGCAGACCAGTCCTAGCACTAACCTCTTAATGCTGAGCCGCAAGTAAGGCAGCTGTTAGTACCATTTTTATAAGTCTTTGATAATGACTCGGCCAGGGTTTGAACCAGCAACCTCCTGCATCTGAAGCAGACGCTCTAACCACTATCCGCCAGAGTGGTCCTAGCAGGCAGAGTAACTTGATGCTCTGCTTACCAGTTTATTTAGCTGCTTATGTAAATGAAATTCATTAAAATGCAAATTGAAAACTAACTCTCTTGTCTGTGTCAGAATTTGGCCATTTTGTGAAATTTTACGCCATGCAAATATGATATGCTCGTGTACAAGTCCAATTGCAAACTACACAGACCCAGATCTGTCATCACATAATGTCATGGCAGATCTGGGTCTATGCAGTTAGAAGTAATCAGTAGAAAAACAAAAAACCCTATTCTGCGGGCAAATTATGTGATGCCTCTTCAGAGAGAATATGCTGTTTGCAATTGGACCTGACTAGGAAGTACTGTACTAATCAAGCAACAATTTCTTTTGTCACCACCCTCTATGGTTAAAGTTTTTCTGTATTTGGTATTAGTGTGTGTTTTGTATTTTAATGTAGTTTTAACAATTTCAGTCATATTGCCACAATGTCATTATTAACCTTCTTGTCTGTGTCAGAATTTGGCCATTTTAAGTCTTTGGTATGACTTTGCAGGGGTTCAAACCCGCAGCCTCCCACATCTAAGGCAGATGCTTATTGGGTATCTAGAAATTAATCTGATATGTAATATTCACATATTTCATAAATTTTACATCAGAGGTTAAAAAATCTACTTACGCCACTTGAGGTTAACATCTGGGAATTCATCAAAGTTGGATGTATCATCAATACTTTTGATATCTATAGGAATGGCTGAAGGTCTGTCTCTGTTAACAAAAAGGTAGAAATATGTAAAGACAGACAAATTCAAATCAGTCCAGACATCTGCTATAATCTGTATATTCCTAAGTTGCACTTTATACACTTTTGTTTTGGAGTGAACAGTCACGTACATAATTCCACATAAGCACTTTGTAACTTGATCCTTATATGAAGCTATTCAAAAAATTCATGAAGATGTACAACTTACAATGCTACCATGTTAAATTAAGTGAATGAAACTCGGGTATTAATTTCAAAGAAAACATCCACCTGGTATCCATGATAACATCCACATTATATAACAATTTGCCTTATTCTAAAGTGCTTTATAGACAGTAATCACTGTGCAAGATCTTCCATATTTTCAGAGCTTTAGTAAATAATAGCACCTGGCATCAAAAACATAATAGGTCGACAAGCTGCCTGTACAAACTGATTTGAAATCCTAGGAAAATGACTCATTATAATGGTATTCATCACAATCTAGTTGTCCCACTGTGATACACTTGGATGCCCTAAGTAAACATTAGTTGTTCATCATTGTGCAACAGATTTTCCAATATAAAGATTCTTATTTGCTGTTATTTATTCATGATGCTGATGCAAAATGACCTTAAAACATGCTGTCATATGGCACTTTTATTATCCTTTCTGTCAATGGACCTTTGGGTCTGTGACTGAATAAACAAAATAAATACTTTAAAAAATACAATGTGTGGTTATTGTGACTTAATATATTAAATACCATAAAATAATGCATATACATGTCTTTGCTTTCCAACGCTATAAATATGTTAATAACCGAATACCATTTTACTGTATTTAGTGGCATTACCTAATTTTTGAAGGGTAATGATGTGCCACAGAGACAGGCATATACCAATATTTTGGCACTTCTGAACACTGAACATTTCCAAAATTACATACACTGCATTGTTTTCCAAGCTAACCATAAATCTTTAGAGAAAGGTACTTTTTATATATCTATCTTTGATTTTTCATAAATTTAAAATTAGATTATTCAATTTAATCCCTAATGCAGATTATTTTGTTAATGTAAATAACTTGCTTTATTGAAATTTTACGAATTATGTTAAAATAAAAAAACTCGGCATGTTATTCCCAATAGTCTTCATAATAGGTTACATCCCTACTTGAGTAGACAAAAAGGCAAGGACAGTAGTTCTCTATTTTTCATTGTGGTGAACCTATAAGATGGCAGAATTACATTATCAATGAATTCTGAAACTCATCTATGCCAGGATGCTTTCAAATTTGGTCAAATTCAGTTGTGCTATTTCTGAAAAGAGGTCATTTTTTGAAGGACTTTCTATTTTTAGCATCAACTGCCATATAATTTTAACAAATATGAAAGGTTTCATGCAAGGATGCTTTTAGTCAAGTTTGGTCAAATTCAGTTCTGTGGTTTAAGTTGGTTAAATGTTTAATTTTTTTTAAATTTTAAACAATGTCTTTTCTATTTTTATTAATGGTAGTCATACTGGATCAATCTTATTCATTTCTAAACACATACAAGGTCTTCTTGCCACAATTCTTTCTGTCCAATTTCATCATCATATATCAGATGTTTTTTATATAATAATTTTGATCTTTTAATAATGGTGCCAACATGTTTGGTAAAATATTTTGTCAAAATAGGTCTAGTGGTGTTTGAGAAATTATTTTAAGTGATGATCGAGTTGCAGGACATGTGACAGACCATAACAATGTAAAACAGATGCAGGAGGAAGCTATAAACCTATCCAACCGTATGACTAATGAAGTTAAAAAGAGAGTTGAAGGATCAATAAGAACAAGACCAACGCCAGGTTTTAGAAAAAAGTATGACCATAAGTGACAAATGTCACGAATGCAAACTAAGATTAGAATGATCATCACATTTGGAGTACATTCTCATTTACAATATTAAGCTCATTTATGGAGTTTTGGAGAATTCTCATTTACAGTGTTAAGCTGATTGGTGGAGTTCAGGACATTTTCATTTCCAGTGTTAAGCCCATTGGTGGAGTTGTGGGCATTTTCATTTCCAGTGTTAAGCCCTTTGGTGGAGTTTAGGGCATTTTCATTTCCAGTGTTAAGCCCCTAGGTGGAGTTCAGGGCATTTTTATTTACAGTGTTGGAGTTCAGGGCATTTTTATTTACAGTGTTAAGCCAATTAGTTAAGTTCAGGGCATTTTCATTTCCAGTGTTAAGCCCTTTGGTGGAATTCAGGGCCTTTTTCATTTCCAGTGTTAAGTTCATTGGTGGAGTTCAAGGCATTTTCATTTCCAATGTTAAGCCCATTGGTGGAGTTCAGGACATTTTTATTTACAGTGTTAAGCCAATTGGTGGAGTTCAAGGCATTTTCATTTCCAGTGTTAAGCCCATTGGTAGAGTTCAGGGCCTTTTTCATTGAGTTCAGGGCATTTTTATTTCAAGCGTTAAGCTCATTGGCTGAGGTTTGCAGCATTAACTTCCAAAGTGTAAAGTTCACTGGTAAAGTTTTATGACATTCTCATTTACAGTGTTAATCCAATTGGTGGAGTTTTGGAGCAATCTCATTCAGTGTCTTAAACTCACAGATTGAATTTTGGGGCATCTTTTCCAGTGCATGGGTTCCTCTTTAGACAAAATGTGTTTGTCTTTCCATTCCCAAGGAACAGTAAATTGTAAAAGGAATATGACTCTGGCCTAAATGGCAAAAATTGTTGACAAATGTTTTAGAATTGTGCCATAACATCACAATGTTAATTTGTAAATCATCTTTCATTGCTTCAATTACCCTGTTGAAAAGAAATAATTCTAAGTTACGTTTTTTTTTACTACTTAAATGCCAGCAATACAAACCGGATATGTTCCCAGTCTACACCTCGGAAGAATGAAACAGCTTTAATATCTTCTATGTCTGTGGCACCTATTCTATGTTCTGCATCACAACAGAACCTGAAAAAAGGTACAAATACATGAGCCTGTTAAAGTTTTTAGAAGACAATGTGACTTATTTCTTCATATGCTAACAATATTCCTTTTTTAAAGTTAGGCAAGAAAGACTCTAAAAACAACAAATCTGGAAACCAGAGATGCAAACCCCCCACCAGACTTACTTTCATGGCCATAAAAACTGGTAAGTTCAATTTTCAGTGTAGGATTGAGACTGTAACTGTTTATGTTTTATTTTTGATGATGTCTGAAGTGTTGCTGTTTATGGTGATGTCCAACACTGAGGCAGCATGCCACAGATGTGTGGCATCATATTTCACCCAGTCACATTATCCTGACACCAGTTTTGACCAGTCCTATCACTGACCTCTTAATGCTGAGCACCATATGAGGCAACTGCTAATACCATTTTACAAGTTTATGATATGACTTGGTTGGGGTTTAAAACTGCAATCTCCTTCATTTAGGGGGCACCGAGTGGCTGAGTGTTGACTGTTACGGATCACTGCCATTTCACCTCTGTCTGTGTGACTTCAAGTCCAGGCTCAGCAAACATGGGTAAGTGAGAAAGCCTGCCAGTAGCTTCTCGTGGGTCAGTGGTTCTTCCCGGGTTTTCCAGGGTTCTTCCTCCACCATTAATACTGTCCGCCATGTATATATAGCCAATGAAGCAGTCAACGGATACTACTATGTCACACTATGCATACATAGCTTACCAATAATTAAGAATCCTTCTTAGCCCTAACAATTCTTAAGAAATGTTAATCTCTTTTTTTAATGACAAGTCCATCCCCTAATTTTGGGGAATTTTAACAATGAAATTTCAATGTTAGTACTTTTCAAACAACCACCCTACATTTTCAAAGAGGCACAAGTAGACCTAATATTGCTCAACTGACAGATGATATATATCACTTTGTGAATGCAAATTACCATGAGGCAGTTGAGGGGAAATTAAAGCCTGTCGATTAATGTTGGTGTTATCTTCATTCCTAGGGTCACTTTCGAAGCATAAATTTGATATGAAATGTGCAATCAGTATTCTGCCTTTTATGAATAGCCCTTTGTTTAAATTACATACTTACCTGGCATTATAAGGGGAATTAATCTGTGATGTGATTTTGATTTCTAATGTAGCTTTAACATTTTTTTCAGTCATATCACAACGATGTCTGCAGTGTGGCAGTTAATAGTGACATCTAGCACTCGGGCATCATGCCGCAAACATGTAGCATGATGTCCCACCCAGTCACATTATCCTGTCACCAAGCCAACCAGTTCTAATACTGACATCTTAATACTGAGCTTCAAGCAAGGCAGCTGTTAGTACCACTTTTGTAAGTCTTTGGTATGACTCGATTGGAGATCGAACTCGAGACCTCCCGCATCTGAAGCGAATACTCTAACCACTAGGCCACCGGAGTGGTGCAGGAATTAATCTGTGCAGTCAACATG
Source organism: Potamilus streckersoni (assembly GCA_016746295.1). Lineage (NCBI taxonomy): Eukaryota > Metazoa > Mollusca > Bivalvia > Unionida > Unionidae > Potamilus > Potamilus streckersoni. The sequence continues at coordinate 600,571 of JAEAOA010000548.1, read as the reverse complement.
GATTCCTGGGTCAGTTTTTACATAACTGAAGCCCCATCTCTTGAGACATAACTTGAAAACTATCTAGATCCACACCCAATGATCTGCAGTGGTTCACTGGCTAAGACACTGGACTCGTGACCAGAAGGTTGCAGGTTAAATTCCCACCATCTGATCAGCCTGGATCCTCATTAATATACATGGATCTTAATCATTATTAAAACTTACAAAGATTTTAATGATACAAGCTTACAAACTGAATATGATTAAAATCTAATCAGAAATAGATTAGATGCAAGATCACCACACTATTTTGTGTGAATGGTGCTCATAATGCAACTGATTCAAGATCCAAATAATAAAAGCTTACACACCAGCTCTGATCAAACTCTAAATAGAAATATGTTTAGGTCATTCATAATCAAACAATCTTTAAAGACTTCTATAATAAAAGTTTACATAATAAATTTGGTGAAAATGTGATCAGAAATATGGTTTGTAGAGCACCAATCAGCAGCAAGGTTATCTCATTATTCTGTGTGGATGTTGCTCATTATCCAACTAACCCATGATCTTGTTTATATATGCATTA